>JAZKJV010010927.1:0-338509 GCA_037367405.1 Ottelia alismoides | reverse complement strand
TGGATGCCTCTGATTTTTGCCGTAGGGGCCGTGCTAGGACAGAGGAGGGACGGAGTTCC
The DNA here is from genome assembly GCA_037367405.1 of Ottelia alismoides. NCBI lineage: Eukaryota > Viridiplantae > Streptophyta > Magnoliopsida > Alismatales > Hydrocharitaceae > Ottelia > Ottelia alismoides. The sequence goes on along the minus strand of JAZKJV010010927.1, from coordinate 338,450 downwards.
ATTTGCCATACACTATGCTAGCCGCACATTGGATTCTGCCCAGCGGAATTATACGGTCACAGAGAAGGAGATGCTAGCAGTAGTGTTTGCCCTAGATAAGTTCAGATCGTATATCATTGGATCTAGAGTGACTTTGTATACTGACCACACCGCCATCAGGTACCTCATGTCAAAGAAGGATGCCAAGGTCAGACTTACTAGATGGATCCTTCTACTCCAGGAGTTCGACATTGAGATCAAGGATAAGCCTGGAGTCAAGAATGTGGTGGCGGATCATCTCTCCCGATTAGAGCAGCCTGAGGATTCTGAGCAGATTGATCCCATTCATGATACCTTCCCAGATGAGGCGATCCTTGCTATCACCTCACTCCCGTGGTATGCCGATATTGTGAACTTTCTCGTTGCTGGGAAAGTCCCACAAGATTGGGCCCAGGCAGAGGCTTGAGACCTTTCTTGCGAAGGCCAAGTCCTACCACTGGGAGGATCCCATCCTTTACCACGAAGGAGGGGATAGCATCTGGCGTCGGTGTATTCCTCAGGAGGAGCATTATAGTGTCCTCACTTACTGCCACAAGCTTGAGGCAGGAGGACATCATTCTGGGAGGAGAACGGCACAGAAAGTGCTCCAATCCGGCTTGTGGTGGCCTACACTCTTCAAGGACTCTGATGAGTTCGTGAAGAGGTGTACTGACTGTCAGAGGATGGGCACTTGTGGACAACGTGATATGATGCCAATGCAGCCCATTCACTTCTGTGAGGTTTTTGACGCATGGGGCATCGATTTCATGGGTCCATTCCCTAAGAGTCAGGGATTTGAGTACATTCTGTTGGCCGTAGATTACGTTAGTCGTTGGGTTGAGGCTATCCCCGCCCGAGCCGCTGATGCGAAGACAGTTTGCAGATTTTTGAAGAAGCACATCATCATGCGGTTCGGGGTTCCACGAGTTCTGATTTCTGATGGGGGATCTCATTTCATCAACGACCAGGTGAAGGCCCTTGCCAGCGAGTTCAGCATAGACCATCGTGTTGCCACACCATACCATCCACAGACAAATGGTCTAGCTGAGGTGTCGAATAGGGAGATCAAGAATATTTTGCAGAAAGTCGTCCGCCCTGACCGAAAGAATTGGTCACAGCTTTTGGACTCGGTCTTGTGGGCATATCGGACGTCTTTCAAGACTCCATTGGGTACATCTCCCTTTCGCCTCGTTTATGGCAAGCCGTGCCATCTACCTGTTGAGCTGAGGCACAAGTCACTTTGGGCAGTCACAGATATTCTTATGGATCAAGATGGTATAGGAGACCAGAGGAGGGCAGAGCTAGCCGCCTTGGAAGAGCTTAGAGATACAGCTTTTTCAAACAGCCTACATTATAAGGAGAAAGTGAAGGAGTGGCATGATTCTCATATCAGCCACAAGCATTTTGAGATTGGACAGAAAGTATGGTTGTTTGATGCGAGGCTCAGATTATTTCCAGGAAAGCTACAGAGCAAATGGAAGGGACCTTACTTGGTCAGAAAGGTACACGATAACGGTAGCATTGATATATCTGAGTTATCTTCTGAGAGTACCTTTCGAGTGAACGGCCAGCGGCTCAAGCCATTTCTAGATCATGGGCCGCGGGACGTTATTATTGCCGCTATTCATTTTGCGTGAGATGTGGTCTTTTGACTCACATCTTTTGCATCTCACGCCTGTATAGATCTACTGTTCTTTCCGCCTGTATAGATCCAGTTGTCCATATCATTCTATTCTTTAGTCCCACATCCCTTTTCTCATCCTGTGATTATGCTATACCTAGGGTGTACTTTACCCTAAGTATAGGGGGATGTTGGACCTGCGGGTATTCTTTTTATTCTTTTTGCTCCTGTTTTTGTTGCCTATACTTAGGGATATTTTACCCTAAGTATAGGGGGGGCAGATTCTGCATATTCTTCACTCGGATTTCCCTTCATGTACAGCTTGCTATACTTAGGATTAGTTAATCCTAAGTATAGGGGGAAACCACCGAGTTCCTCGTATTCTATTCATTTATTCATTTCTGTACTTATCCATTCCTTTTCACTTCCCTATACCAAGCACGAGTTATGTCATCTTCATCGCTCTTGATCACTCTGAGGACATCGTTCGAGCTAAGTATAGGGGGGTGTATATATTTCATATATACTTTAGCATAACTCGTACTTTGTGTGAGTGTGTTAATAAATAAAATGGCTAAAAATCACAAAAATTTAAAAAATTTTCATGTACATAAACCTCTTTTATCCTTGCACATACATAGCTAGTGTATAAAGTATTTTTGTAAAAATGATTTCAAAAATCTTTTGTGTAAAGTTTGTGTAAGTATTTTGTATCAAAAATTATGTATATAGTACAAAATTTTTCCAAAATGTTTTGAAAATCAAAAGTTTGCAAATATCTTGTGTAAATGTTTGTAAATATCATTTGCAAAACTTGCACCTCATGCATCATTCATTCATGATTCAAAACATTTTTAAAAAATTTTGCATGATTGTAAAATATGTGTAAATAGCATCTTGTGTAAATATATGTATAGAGTTTTTCTTGGATGAGAGTTGACATTTAAACTAAGCTTGGAATTAAATTGAGAAATGGAGCTTGAATAAGATCTTAATCCCACTTAACTTTAAGAGGAACCTTATAGGACTTAGGGTTAAGGCTTTTCAGGTCCATAAGGACTTAATTCTTTGAGTCCACTAGGCTATGAGCATATGTCATCTTGATGAGCCTAAGTAGAGCACTTAACAACACACGCATGGCTCTTAGAGACAATGGCTTGACTTGCACCTGCACTTACACATGGCTCTCCATGGATGAGGTGGTGAGGAGGCAGTTTCCTTTGGCTTGGGGTAGCATATGAGGGTAGTACTTTTAGGCGGAACCTCTCTTCTTCTTATAGTGAAGGAAGTGCACCTCAACTTGGTCTAGTGGTGTTGAAAGCTAAAGACAGAAGCTGTGGGTTGCAATAAAGCTTCAAAAGAGGGATAGTCTACTGGCTCAAGGGGAAAATTTCTTATATGCTGCACCATGTAGATACGTTGTACGGAAGTTCTTGAAAAAAAAATATGCAAAAATGCAAAAAGAACTCCAAAAAAAAGTGGTGGGTCGGATTGAAAATTTAATAACCCCACCGGAGTATACATAGTCAAATAAAGCAAAAGCTTATGGTATCAATGTTACATCTCATGAAGCTTGCAGCGGGAGACTTAGCTACACTGGCTAAGCTTCCAAAACTCTATACTTCTACCCCCTCTTCTTGAGCCGGTTGCACTTGAACTTAGAAGGGAATACCCCGCTTCTCGAGGAAAGAGTTGCTAGACCGAGGCATTAGAGTTACCAGGTTGAGGGAGGTTGTTTCTTTGTTACTTCTGAGGTGGGGAGCCACATATCACTTACACCGCACGGAAAGATTCATGGTCATTAGAGTTTGTGTATGTAGACTTGTTCTGATCTGGTTTATTGAGGAGTCTTGCCCATAGATTGGTGGAACTTGGAGGCTGTTGAGTTTTAAGCTTAAGTCTAAGTAAGGTTCCGACACATTAATAATCCAAAGATCTGATCGAGCTCCATATTTCAATTTAATGAAGGAAAGTTTAATAAATCAACCTTGATCCATGTACATCCTCTTTTCTTTTTCTTTTTCTTTCTTTTTCACTTCTTTTTCAAATAAGTGTTTGCTAAGGGACTAGCAAAGTTAAGCATAGGGGTGTGATGAATACCCATTCATCACTCTTTATTCTTATATTTTAGCTACAAAAACCTTTGCAAATACATGTAGATATGTGTAAATACAAATAATTACCAAAAGCATGCATTGTGTAAAAACCTGTAATTAGCATGTTTTTGTGCAAAAATAAAAGAATAAAGAGTAAAAAGAAAAGAGGGAAATATTTAGAATAAATATTGAGCAACTTGACCCAAGGGAGGGCTCAGCATGGGCCTGACCGCATAAAAGACAAAGTAGAGGGAGATAGGAGCTCATGTGTATATACTTCTGTAAATAAATAAAATTATATTTTCCTCACCCAAAAATATGCTTGTACATATTCTGTGTATATTTAGAGACTATTAAAAATAAAATAAAAATTTAAAAAATCAAAAAAAATTCAAAAATGCCCTTTCACCATGTGTATAGATCATCATTCCTTATTTATTTAACCCTAAAAATAAATGTATTTATTTTCTAAACTTTTTGTAAATATTCTATGGCATATTTTGTAAATAAAATAAATAAAAAGAAACAAAACAAAAATCAAATAAAAATTACAAAATTAAAATACAAAAATACAGTGTATATACCATGTATATAAATGTATATAACTATTTATTTAACCTATGAATATAAATAATTAAAATAAAATAAAAATACCATTTTGTTCTTTATTTTATGATGCAAATAAATAAAATATAAAATGGGCATAAAAATACATAAAAATAACAAATAAAAAAAATCAAAAATTAAAATCTATATAGTGTACATATACCTATATATAGCTACCCTATTTTTATTTCCAAAAATTAATTAAAAATCACCAAAAAATAGAAAAAAATAAAAGAAAAATATTTCATGTTTTGAGTTTTTCTTAATTCGGCCTTTTTCTACCTTAAATTAAATAAACAAAAAAATAAAAACGTGGCAGCCCCTGATTGGTCCACGGGGGATTGTTGACCCCGGTCAACTCCCCCGCGGACTCCTTCCTTTTCTGGAAGATGTGCGCCGCCCCACCTTCGCCGATTTTTCCACGCGTCTCCAGCCTGTCTCCCACGCAAACCCCGTGCCCGGATTCTTTGCCGATCATCCGTCTTCCCCGCCAGATCTTTCGCCATGAAATCCATGCCTTCCTTAGCCGTCGTCGCCTAACCCTAATCGGGCCTGCACTTATATATAGAATTCCCTCCGCCGCCTCCGCGCCTCATCTTTGGCTCCCTGCCTTCACTCCCGTGACCTCCATCGTAACCACCGAGGTGACAGCTCGCGTTGGCCCTTGTTGCAGTGAGGAGGAGGTGGCCGGTCATTGATCCGGCAGCTTCGCGCCGCCGTTGCTCCGCCGCTTGCAGGAGCTCGAGCCTCAGGCCTTGACGCCCTTCGAGGCTACGACCGGGAGTTAGCCACACTCCAGCACAGTCTTCCGCTTCGCCCAGGTAATCTTTTCGCCCTTCCATTTCGCCTAATTTTGGATTTCGCCCAAATCGACCGTCCGACGTGCTTCCCTGATTCCGGCCATCTCGCTCAATATCTCGATCATCGGAGCACCCTATCACCTTCGCCACTTTCTCACGCACATTCTTCGCACTTTCACTCAACCCAGCTCGCCCCGGAGCTGGGAGTCGAGCTCCATCACCCGTCGCTCGCCGGAGCTCCTTCGCCCCGACCCACCAGCCATCTTCACTTCGCTTTCTTGGGTCGAGGCACTTTGCCCTCGACCCGCGAAGCTTTCTGTTTGCTTTGCAGGTCCAAAGGGAGGCGTTTGAGCCCCCCTTACATTCCAGCCAGAAGCTTCGCGCCGCCAGCCTCGCCGGAGCCCCTCCAGGGCTCGGCTGGGCTATCGGACAATACCATCAGCTGCGGGGCTTCACCGCGGACCCGTTCCGATCGTCAGGAGCAGCTGAGGAGGAGTGCAACTCACGCAGGAGGCCGGCGAAGTTCGCCGGCGTCGAGTTCTTCCATCATCCTCCAGAACCATCCGATGACGCCTCCGCTCCAGTTTTGATCTCAGCCATCCATTCCTCGAGGAGCAGCAGCCGTCGATCTATCTGAGGAGCTCATCCGGACCGTTGCAGCAGAGGAGAGAGGCACCGGAGCCCAGCACCGTGAGATCTTCCACGTGTCCTCGCCTCCACCGTCGATCGAGCCCAAGAGACACCGAAGAAGAGCGCCCGCCGTCCCGAGCCGTTGGATCCACCACGTGGCGCGCATCTGGCCGTCGACGAATAAAGGGGTAAATTACTTAGGACCCCCTCTTTGTTTGTCTTTTCATTTCTAGTCCTGTAAATATTTTTAGAACTTTATTTACGTAGGGTTATTTGCACTGTGGACCTTGTGTTTGCTGTTATTCGCATTAATGCCCCTGTGTGTATGTGACCACATGCTTCGTCACGTGTTTAGTTGGGCTTTTTACATCTTTTATCCTGTAGATCTGGGTTGTTATGAAATGAAGAAATATTTTATGGTATTTGCAGTTATGCCCCTGTGAGCGTTTTTATTGGACATGTGCGGATTTTAGTGGGCTTTTTGCACCCGTACCCTCGGACTTTTTGGTACCAGTTACCAAAAGGTCCCAGGAGTGGGTTTTTATTACAAAGAGGCCCCTGAGTGCCCCAGCCACGCGCCACGTGCGTGACTTGCTGGGTATTTTGCACCTGGGCCCCCAGATCCTAGGGTATTTGCACTTACGTCCTTGTGCACTATGCCCACTTTGCATTTTTGAATAAAATATCAAATTACCTCCAAATCCCATGAGATCTTGACACATGGCTCCTGCCATGGTGTAGGAATTTTAGGGATTTTTGAGGACATTTCTGATTTCGTTTAGTATTTTTAAAAATTCAAAAACCTTGTTTTTAGCTACTGTCTAGATATAAAAATACCAAAAAAATTATAAAATCACCCCCAAAAATTCTAAAAAAATTAGCTACTGTTTCTTGCTTGTTGTTTGATTTTCTAGCCAATTTTGGCTATTTTTCATTGCTTAAAAACCCTAAAAATCTAAAAACCCCTAAAAACTCATAAAAATTATAATAAATAACATAAAAATCCAAAAACAATAATTTAGGTGCCCAAATTTTCCTTATTCTTTCTAGATTACAGGAGAATTACCTCAAGGCTTGTTGAGATCCATAAATATTTTATTTTTGGGTCTTAAGCCTTGCTGGACAGTACCTTTCATTTTTAGCACTGTTTGATTTTTAGAAAATAATTTACCCATTAGAAAAATCTCAAAAATTCACCAAAAACAGTTATAAACTTAAAAAAAATAAAAACAATTTTTCTGGAATTTTTGCTTGATTTTTGGTGTGTTAAATAAATTGCTTAAGTGTGCTTGTTTATACTTTCTTTTATTTCCTTCACATATTAAAAATTCTAAAAAATTTAAAAACAATTAAAAACCACTAAAAATTAGCTTCTCTGAAATTTGACTACTTAGTTTTTCAATCGTGCTCCTTGTGTTCGACCCTGGATCGCTATACCAGGTAAAAAGAATAGCGAAGACCGCTTACATTGAATTTCTTGATTTTCTGAGTGGTTTTTATCAATTTTTCTCGATTGACCGCGCTTGGTGATTTGGGTCACAACGACCATTTTATTTACATACTTAACCCGATTGTCAGGAGCGTCATCAGTGGCTCATGCCACTGTGTAGAATTTTCACTGAATTTTATGAAATTTTTGGAGCCATTTTGTTATTTTTAAAAATTCAGAAACATCCATTATTGTCCAGTTATAAAATTTACAAAAAATATTAAAACATCTTTAAAAACTACAAAAAATCAGAATTTGTTTGTTTTGTTGTGTTTGATTTTCTGACCAATTTTGGTTATTTTTGGATTTATAAAAATTGAAAAACCCTAAAAACCCATAAAAATTTGAGTAATTAATATAAAAACCCAAATATAATAAACTCAGCTTATGAATTTTCATTTTTGTTTATATTTTATAGGAAAAACACCTCCAGGCTATTTGAAGGCCATTATATATTTTATTTTGGCCTTTGAAACTCGGCTGGACAGAGCACTATTTTCCCTTCTTATTTCAATTTTATAAAGTTCCCTAAAAATCAGAAAATTGTCAAAAATTAACCAAAAAAGTAAAAAATAAAAAAAACTTAAAAATATTTTTTTGAATTTTTCGATTAATTTTGAGTGATTAAATAATTGTGTGAATTTGCTTGTTTTCTCGATTTTATTATTTTCATTATAATTAAAAATTCCAAAAAATTATAAAAATATTAAAAACCACCAAAAGTCATTTTTCTTTATTTTTATTTGTCTTTAACTACTTCGTAGGCCGCAAGGCCATCACGTGTTCCTCGAGATCGACCCTGGGTGTTATACCAGGTTAATATCATAGCGAGACCGCTACTTGATTTTTATCGTACTTTGATCTTTGTTTGGTGGTCTGATCTTTTTCTTGTTGAGCTCTGAGTCCCGAGTGACTGCGGTCACAATGACCTTAATTATTCCTTTACCTTAGTCGTTCGGGCGGCTCATCAGAATGGCGCCGTTGCCGAGGAGCATGGCTTAGTAGATGTATTTTTCCGCGGTTTTTCTTTTTTGCGGCATTTTGTATAGAATTTTTGGATATATTTTTCGTATATATATTTTTCTGATTTATTTATAATAACCTGGTCTGATCACATTCTTCTGTTTTCATGCAAGGGCCCGAGGACCGAGGCGGCAATTTTCGAGGGACCGACGCAACCACGGCAATCGGAGGCGGCTCCTTTCTGTTCGGAGTCGCAGGAGAGCGCGAGGAGACAGTAGAGTGCGAGAGCTGCAGAATAGCCACGGAGTAGATTAGTTTTTTATTTCTGCATTATTTGAACTATTATTGTAATAAAACAGGGACCGCAAGACTCTCTTTTAGACTTAGACTCTCGGGGTCTGCTTCGTCGAGCACCGGTGTGCTCGGGGGACCCCTCAGTTTTACGTGGTTTTCTTCGCAGTTTTGATTTCTTTACTGCTTATTTGATTTCTCGCGGTTTTTCGAGCCCCTAGCCTTAGGATTTTCTACTTGACTGTGACGTAATAAATAGGATCCAAACACCCTAATATATCTGCATGTACTTATAGATCGGTAATTAAACCAAGAATAAAAAGAAAATAAAATAGTCAATTCACTCCCTTCGAGCCTACGTGCCGTGAGCCCGTCCTATCAAGCGCTACTCCTGAACTCGACCTGTTGAGAAGAGGAGTAGTGGACCTAGACCGGACTCTTGGATTGGAGGTTGGTGGTTGACTAGCCGTTCTTTCGAGTAGAAATTGCTGTTTAGGGCTCGGTTTTCCGCCTGCACCATTTAGGTAATTATTTTCAGTCTTTAAATTCTGCGTGGATCAGTTTGGATGTAGACTGCTGGAGTCAGGTACGCATCTCTTACTCTGCATGCATCATTGATTTTTCGCGCATCGGCTTTTTCGTCTTCTCCCCCTGTTTTAGATTAAAATAATCAGGAGAACCGAAAAATTCGTTAGGCGATTTGTTTGATTATTGAAAAAAATACCTAAAAAGAAAAACAATAAAATTTGGGACTACTAACTTTATCGACCCTAAAAGAAGATCACCGAAAAATTTGTCTTGGGGAGAGCAATCCCCTCATCGTCTGGTTTGCTTGCGCGAGAGAGTGACCCATACACTAGGTAGAGCCATATCCGATATTTTTCTCGACTGATTACCGGCTCTTTCTGTACGGGACAGTCGGTTGAGAAAATATCAGGATTATCCAACAGGTCACGTTAATCGCTCTGCTATCCTGACTGATCACCTAATAAAATTGACAATATAATTGACCGAGCCTTTACGGTCTTCAGCTCGCGTTGCGTAGGTGAATCGGGGGTTTGCTTGTGATCATATTTGTTTCCAGATCTCATCCGCCTGACTCGCCAGATCACGATGATGGGCAGGAGGTCTCTTAGGCAGCCTCTGGTTGCACTGCTTTTTAGCACTCCATCCCACTCATCTAGGTCGGTTCGTGGGAGCTCAGACCCGCTCTCCAAACCCGAGTTCGATTCTGCCCTATTCCCCCTCGACCACCCTTCTACCGATTCCGAGATACCAGTGCCAGATGAGAGACTACAGTCAGATGATTTATCGGTACCTGAGTTTGGGTCTTTTGCCTTTGTAGAGACCATTGCCGGCAGCAGTGATGATCGCACCGGAGGTCCCCGAGGAGAGCAGACTTTTGTCCTGGACCGGGTTGCAATTAACTCCACCCCGATCGCCTCCCTATACTCAGTTCAGTAGCAGTTGAGGGATAAAGAGCATTCATGATCGAGATGAGGCGTGAGATGGAGCAGATGAGAGCCGACCGCGAGCAGCGTGGCCCAGGGGGAGGACCCGACGATGCGGCAGCAACCACAGCAGCTGCAGCCGCGGTAGCAGCCGCAGCTGCAGCAACCGCAGCAGGAGCAGCAGGACCTCCGAGACCGATGCGGGAGTTACACAACCCCGGATTAACTTTGACACACCGTTGGGTGGTACTTCCAGCGATCGTGGGGGACGTCAAGTTCCCCCCGAACACCTTGCAGCTTCTTCCCCGGTTTAATGGGCTAGCTACTGAGGAGCCCCATCTCCACCTTCAGGAGTTTGAGATGATATGCAGCACTGTCAACGACCGTCAGGTGGACCAGGATACCATCCAAATGATTGCCTTTCCCTTCTCTCTGGCAGACAGAGCAGCCGACTGGCTGAAGCACTTAGGGAGATTTATATACACCTGGGAGCAGCTCCGCACCGAGTACTTGAACAAGTACTATCCACTCGAGCGGACGAATGCAGCGAGGGCCCAGATCAGCAACTTCTCCATGCTCCCCAACGAGCAGTTTCACAAGGCATGGGAGAGGTTTAGAGAGCTTACAGAAAGATGCCCGCACCACGACATCTCGAAGCCGAACCTTGTTAGAGCTTCTTCTGCGGGTTGACACCAGAGCTGCAGGGCTTGGTGAATGCTTCTTGTGGGGGGTCCTATTTCGCCAAGGACCACGATCAGGTCTGGGACATCTACGAGGAGATGGTAGAGAACTATACAGTGATGTCCCAGACCCGGTTGTACACTCAGGGACGACCCCAGCCATAGATCGTGCAGTACCAGAGGATCGCAGGGGTTAACGCCGGTCCATCCAGTTCGTCAGCGGCAGCAGCACAGGCCGAGTCCACAACCGCCGACATGGGGATCATCAGCGAGAAGCTGGACCAGATGGAGATCATTAAGAAGAAGCAGTGCCAGGGTATCACGTAGATGGATCAGATGGCACAGACTCTGATTGACTTGAAGACACAGCTCATGTGTCTCCAGGAGGCACAGACAGCTTCCCAGCCCCCAGTGTACCACCACCACCAACAGAAGCAGCAGTCACAGTTGTATGGTCCTCGTTGATTAAGCTACGTTTCATCATCTTTATTCTATCATTTTGGCCTTAAAAACCCTAGTAAATGCATGTAAATATTATTAATTTAGGCATTTTAGCATTCATGCATCCTTGTGTAAATATTGTATAAACTGCGGTTTTTTAAAACCAAAATTATAGAATAAAGAAAAGAAAAGAAAAAGAATAAAATATTGTAAATATTTTATGACCCGAAAACCCGAGACCTAGGCATCTTGATGAATAGGTCGACAAGGAATAAAGTAGGGGGAGATGAGGTCAGAAATACAATAAAAATACCTTTTATTCAATGCATTCTTTATTCATTTTGGGACCTATTTTTGGTTCCACTTTTTGTACCTCAAATGAAGAAACTTTGTAAATGAAAGTTGTAGATAATTTAATATAGAAAAATACAAAATTGATTTCACACAAAAATAATGTACAGGTAAAAAGCTATGGTCTGAATAAAATTCCAGAACTCCAACTTCCCAGACACGTATCTTGCACATAAAAACTCGAAATGTACCAAACTCACCTTTAATTGTATATAGCATAAAATAATCTATTTAATGGAGGTGGTTTTGTATTTTTTCGGAGCTACGGTTTGAAAGTTGAGTTTTGGACCAATATTGTACATTGTACAGATTAAAATATTCAATTTATTATTTCTTCATTATTTTTATAATTTTATATTTTTATAATTTTGTAATTAATATTTATAATAATTATGTGCATTAAAATCAGAATAAAAATGTAAATAAAATACAAAATAAAAATAGCTACATATAACACATAGATACAATACCTATGTACATACCTATACATACCTGTTTATATTTTATTTAATAAACAAAATACTTCAGAAAAATAAAGTAAAAATATACTCACGTGTACAAAAGTATTTTATAATTATATAAAATAAGAGACAAAAATAATAAAATTAAAATCACAAAATAAAAATCAATTAATAAAATATACAGGTAAAATACCTATATAGGGTATAAAAAGCCACTTGTAAAAATACACCTCATAAAAATAAATAAAAATCATAATAAAATACTTCATAAATTAATAAGCATTTTTTATTTTTAAACCAAAATAAAATTCTTCCATTTACTATTTTATTTCGATTTTTGAAATCATTTTTTGAGGATTTTTCCTGGTTGGTCCACGTGGACCAACCAGGTTGGTCTGACAGTTGACCTCGGTCAACTGTCTGACCTCCTCCTCTAGACTTGTCAGAAGATGTTTTGTCTCATCTTCTCGCCATTTCCTAGGCTCGACCTTGCACCAATCCAGGAAGATGCCTTCTGCATTTTTGCTCCTCGGTCAATGGTGATTCACGCCCTAGTGAAATCTTGGGCTGCAGACCACTGATCGATGCGTTTCGAGCCTCCTCTTCCATGCCGCCCGTCAACCCTACAAAAGAGTACCCCCGACTTCAATTCAAATTTTAATCCTTCTTCCGCCATTTTCATCCTCAAACCCTTAGCCCTTCGTGCTCCTGGTGACAGCAGGCCTCGAATCGAGCCTGGGTTTGAAGCATTTGGTGTAGAATCGAAGTGATTCGACCCCTCGCCGGAGCTCCGCCGCGCCTCGCAGCCCGACGTCTCTGGTGAGCTTCTTCCCCTTTTCTTTTTGTTTTCTTGTTTAGCGTAGGTTAGCTTAGCCCAACAGCAATTTTCATTGTGTTCGCGTGAGTAGCCGTGTTTCCTCGATCGAAGCCACGGCGGAGCTGAGCTCTGCTCCTCGTTTCCGGCCACTCCAGTCGTCTATCTCCACCGAGACCACCTCCATTCCCTTCCCCTTCGCTCAGTCATCACGCAACACCCCTCCATTCACCTCGATCTCGCTCAGATCGAATCGACCGAGCTTCCCTCTCCGCCGCTCGCCGGAGCTCTTCGCCTGAACCACCTTTCGCCTCATTTGACCCATCGGAACCCCCATTTTTGCTCGCCTGGGTTTTGCGCATCTAAATTTGCAGGTCCGAGCCCAAGAGGAGGCTCCTTCGACCATCGACAGCTCCAGGACCACTCGCCCAGGTCGCCACCGCCGTTCGAACCATCCATGCCATCTCCACTTTGCCGGAGGCCACCATCAGACGCGGAAGGGCCCCAGGATCCTTTTGCCCTTGATCCGGGGGCCGGAGCGGCCGTGTGTCGGCCGCAATCGCCGATCGAAGCTCGCCGGGGAGGTGTTCTTCGTGAACCTCCCCCAGCCGTTGGATCAGAGGCCATCTCCAGAAGCCACGTACGCCGTCCGATCGTCCAGTATCCCCAGCCGTCCGATCGTCCATTGAAGATCTGATCTCAGCCATCCAGAACGAAGGGGTACGCACCGTCAGATGGGCGCCACGTGGATTAGTGGAACGCCATCGGCCGCACGATCGAGCCCGTGGGTATTTTGCATCTTCAACCCACGACTTTTTGTATTTACTTTTTAGTCTAAAAACTTTCGTCTGAAGTTTAAAAAGTTTTGTAATATTTGCCCTTAGGCCCTCACATTTTCACTATTTGCACTTAGGTCCACGCCACGTCACCTCACGTGACTGGGGCGCGTGCTTTTTGGGCATTTTGCACTATTTATCCCGAACTTTTAAGTATTTGCAGTTATACCCCTATGCGTGGTTATTTAAATATGTTTTTGGAAAAATTGCATGCATGCCCAGCCGATTTTCATTAATTACCATTATGCCCCTGTGAATGACGGAACACGTGCCTCGCGCGTGTCTTTTTGTGGATTTTGCACCTGAGCCCCTGGATGTTTCGATAATTGCATTTATACCCCTGCCAGGCTTAGGATTTTTGTGTGCTTAGTCTATTTATTTCTTGCATCATTTAATTGCCAAAAATTCTCAAAAAATAGGTTTAAGCTCCTGTGTACTTGTTCTTTAACGTCATAATTTTAGTTTTGGATTTCATTGCATTTTTATATTTACTAAAATCAAAAACATTCTGTTTCAGTACTGTTTAGCTTAGGAAACACCAAAAAAATATTAACAGGGCTTAGAAAATTCCAAAAATATTCTCTGTTGCGTGTTTCGACCTATTTTACTTTCAGTCCAAAAATCACTAAAAATCTCAAAAGAAAACACTAAAAATTTAAAAACATTCAAAAACTTCAAAAAATATATAAAATCCTATAAAACTCCAAAAATTGTAAAATCAGTTCCTGTTTACTCTATATTTCATTATCTTTATTTGAAAATTAGTGTGAAAAATGTTGGTTGCTGTTTGCTAATTTTAATTCCCATTTTACTCACAGCCAGCACCATTTTCACTATTTTCCCTTATTTCAGTATTTAAAAATACCAAAAACACCTTGAAAAATACCCAAAAATTACAAAAACAGTAAAAAATTATAAAAATATCAAAAACATTTTATTTCTGAATTTTTGGTTATTTTTGCACATTTTTATAAATACTTTATCTTGTCTTTTATTACTTTGCTTATATTTTCCAATATTAAAAAAGAAACAAGAAAATTATAAAATATAAAATTATAAAAACCAGAAAATTAAAAATCAAAATACAAAATTAAAAACTAAATTAAAATAAAAAAATATTAAAAAATTAAAGACCCACAAAAGATTGCCTAAGTGGTTTATTAGACCTAGGTTTGGATTCTTATCTACACTCTGCACCCTTGTTTCCTGTGTTCGACCCCTACTTGCTTGCCACTGTACATTTTTAGTAGGGTATAATAAATTTTAATCCTTTCTATTCATTCCTTGATTGATTGTGTGGGTTAATTGTTGACGAACGAAGAGGCTTGAGTAGTCACATCAGCGACAGTGAGTCTGTGTTGTCAGACCACTATTTAGCGGCTCTCGCCTTATCGTTTTTTCAAATGGCGTCGTTGCCGGGGAGCATCGGTTTGTAGAGTACTTTTGAGTCTATTATCTGCTTAGCCATTTTTGCTTATTTGATTTTCGTGCATAATTTGTTTTGAACTGTCTGACACCTCTCTTGTTTTCTTGCGAGGGACCGCTGACTGAGGAGGATCGCCTAGGGGATCCTCTGCATCCTTGGGAGGAGGAGCCGGCTATTCTATCCTAGCCGGCAGGAGAGAGCAGGAGAGTTTGAGAGTGAGAGTTAGTCAGTTGTTGTATTTTTTGTGAGAGAGAGTCATTTAAATTGTAATAATACATGACTTGGACACTTAGACACTTCGGGCCTAATTTTCGGGTGTTTGTTCACCCGGGGGCTCACTGCTGTTTTCCTCGTGTTTTCTCGACTGTCATTTGCCGGTTTTAATTTCATTTTCACTTTCTTTTGGGGATTGAGCCCTTAGATTTAGGCTTTTGCTTGATCGATTAGATTAGGTCCAAACACACTAATAACCTTTACATGTACCTATAGATCGTTTTTGGACTTAGTTTAATGAAATAGTTAACTCACCTTCTTAGATCCGTCGTGCCGCGAGGCCTCCCCATCAAGTGCTACTCCTGAACTCGATGTGTCGAGAAGAGGAGGGGAGGGTCTAGACCGGACTCTTAGGATCGAGGATTGGTGATTAACTTGTGGTTCTTCACGCTAGCAGTTGCCTATCTTAGGACGATTTCCGCATTGCATACCGGCATGTAGTTAAATTTACAAATTTTGCTTTGCATCCCGCATGGAGAGAGTTGGGATTCACTGTAAGTCTTCTTACTTTGCATCCATCATTTAGGCACAAAGGTGAGATTTCCATCTTGGTGCCGACTTGCTATGGCTTTTCCGACTCTATTCTCCCTCTGTTTTTGGACAAAGTAGGATAAAGAAAATATAAAAACGTTAGGCGCTTGTTTGAAATCACTCAAAAGAAGCGATAACACAAAAAAATTAAAAAAGGGACTGCTAAGAAAACTTTGACCTAAATAAAATTAATAATTGGACTCATTGATTGGGGAGAGTCACACCCTCACTTGTATTCAGGTTGCATGGGAAGGTCTCCTTCCAAGTGAGCAGAGTGCTTCGTAAGGATTAGAGCCCAAAACCCAATCTGTGGTTGCCTTGTGTATTGCCTGGATTTCCGAAGTATTGGCGCTTCTATCGTACTTGGACGAGTAGGGCTTGGTCAATATTGGTGACTGTCTATTGTGCAGAGCATCGACCTTGTCCGAAGTATCGAGCCTAGGTCACGCCTTCACAGGGGTGTCTGTCTCATCGTCTTGCGTCCGAGTAGGTTCTTGCACGCTCATGGGTGATTCCGTTGCGAGCGAGTTCCGAAGTATTGGTTTCGCCTATTGGCTTCCTTTCTCTATTTCTTTGGCTGAGTAGGGATCCAAGAAGGGTTACAAGGACCTTAAAAAGTGCAGACTACAGGTTACACAGGGGGAGGACAAGTACGGGAATACTTTTCCGGCAGTACTCTCGCTCCTATAGGCGTAGCGCTCTAAGGACTCGTTAAAAGATAACTTCCTGAATTCAAGATAAAAATTACAAAGATAAAAGCCGAACCTTCACGGCTTCACGTGTTGAGTTGGTGAATCCCCTTGCTTTGTGTTTGCTTGCTAGTTGCATTTAGGTCAAGATCAAAAATATCGCGCCTTTGTGCAAATTTTGTTCTCTTTCTACTTAACCCTTGCTCATTGTGAGCCTTCTACTGTTTTGCAATCCTTTTATTTCTTGTTTACCATCGTGCTCTTCATCCAACATCTTGTCCTCTTGGCCTTCTCAAGATGACGTCACACGGATGGTTTAGTCGGGACCTCGCCGACGCCCACATCGATTCCGTGCCGGCAACATCTTTAGTAAAGAGGGGTGATATCCGAGAAGTTAATTCGGATCTTGCGAATGTCTCCTTGGACTCCCCTATTCTCGCTTATTTTAATACTTGCCTTTCTCCAATAAATCCGCTATTCAGGATGGACTCGCAACCCAAATTAGCTCTTCCCCTTCAGCTAAACCAGTTCTACTCTTGTCCCCAAAATAACCCCTTGTGGATGGAGATCGATTTCAGTCAATATCATATGCTCCATTCACAACATTCTGGGATTGACCTTAATCCTAGAATCATCTCAACAGCTGGTGCTCAGGAAGATACTGATCAGGGTTTACTCCGTCATGCAGATTCTCCACCCGATCACGAGTCAGAAATTCCAGTTCAGTCTGAGATGGCAGGAGGGAGAGGAAAAGGACCACAGCCCCCACCTGAACCTGAAGTCAATCCGGGGGAAGGGCAGTACACCACGCAGAACGAGGTAAACAACCAACTGCTGGCTTCCATTCAAGCCATCCAGCAGCAGTTGACTAACCAAGCCCTGGCTCAGACCGCCTTCCAAGATATGCTGAACGATCTAAGGAGGGCCGATGCAAGAGACAACCGGAGGGAGAATGATCCAAACCAAGAGCCTGATTTTGAAGAAGTCAGAGATGAGTTCTCAGTAGGAAGACCAGAATTCGACGCAGCGGAAGCAGATCTACCGCAGCCCAAGCCTACGCTCAAAGAAACATACAACCCAGGAGCGGGACGCATCACTGAATGGATCCAAGTTCCACGTATGCATGCCCACTTCAAGCTGAAGCCGCAATTTCTGTCCCTGCTCCCCACATTCCACAGGAATACCATTGAGGAACCATATATATTTCTCAAGAAATTTGGTCGCATCTGTGCCACTGCTCACTACCCTGGCATTCCCTTGGGGGTAGTCAAGATGACCGCGTTTCCCTTTAGCCTTCAAGACAAGGCCCTCTACTTGGTTGACCATCTTGGGAAGGTCGTCACGACCTAGGAGGAGCTGAAGTCCGCATTTCTCCATAAATTCTATCCTCTCGGGCGATTGAATCAGATGCGCGCCCGGATCTCCAGTTTCTGCCAGTAGCCCCACGAGACAATCCATGAAGCATGGGAGAGATTCAAAGATATTCAGGAGAAGTGCCCCCACCATGACATTCCAAAGACCAGTCTCGTACAACACTTCTTTGGGGGGCTATCATTCGAGAGCCAAAAGCTTGTAGACGCAGCTTGCGGTGGTTCACATTTCAACAAGGACGAGGACGTGGTATGGAACGTCTTCGAAGAAATGGCTGAGGGAGAAGCAACCCAATCCTCGTCCAGAGTATACATGAAACCTTCAACCGCCATCAGCAAGCCAGTGAATATGGCTTCTCACACCGAAGACAAGGATGAGAGCTCCAACCTGAGCATCATTGGGAGCCACTTGTCCAAGGTGGATATCATTGAGAAGAGGTCACAAGACCTCGAAAAATTGGCAGTCATTGAGAAGAGGACCCAGGGTCTGGAAAAGCTCGACCAGATTTCCCAACAACTGGAGTAGCTTGTCCATGCCTTAAATGCAAACATGTGCAACGCTGTGTCTACTTCTATCGAGCCGAATGCTGAGAAGAAGGAGCCTGCAATGCAGCAACACCCTCAGCCGACTCCACAGCAACCCCAACCTGTCCAGCACGTGTACTACGTGCAGGCCCTGGAGCAGCCCCAGCAGCCCCAGACACAGATGGTTGTGTATCAACCGGAGCCCCAACCAGCATACTCTGAGCAGTTCTCTCCCCCCCACCAATGATTCAGGAAATCAATGGCGTATGGGACAATGAAGCACAACTGACCCATCCTTCGGGATATTCTCAAGGTCAGAACATGGGCAACATGCCCTACCACCAGCAACAGCAGGGTGGGAGACCCTTCCAGCAGTCCTACCAATACCAGCCTCCATCCCACGGAAATACCTGGAGGCAGAATTACCAGCACGGTCCTCAGCAGTCCGGATATCGCGGACAGGGATACCATCAGCAGCCGGCTGCTCACTACAATCAGCAGAATGCACCATATTCCTCCAACCCTCCACCTCACCAGGTTACACAAGGTTATCAGTCGCAATCTCAGCAACCATATCAGCATTCTAGACCCCAGCCGGGGGACTCCTCTGAGATTTTGCCGGTTAATCCGGCTCTGGCCTGTTTAGAGCAGTTAATGAAGAACATGGCTGAGATGACCTAGAAGATCAACGACCTGACGGCAGCCAAAACTGTCATACCAGCCCAGGTCGAAGCCAACCCGAACAACTTCCGATGCAAGGAGCAGGTAGTCGGCAGTGTCCAACCCGAATCAGGTGAATCAAATTGTTTTTAATCTAATGCTGTTACTCTCAGGAGCGGTAGGACACTCCAGCCATCGGCGACGGCGAAAGGAAAGCATCTTGCATCTGACGGGGAGTCATCAGTCCAGCCAATATCAGGGCCAAGCAGTATTTTGGGAGCAGCACCAGCATCCAGAAAACCACAAAAAATTGAAGAAAACAGAAAAACACAAAAAGATAGCAGCAACCTCGATGGAGATCAGCCAGCATTGGAGACGCCTGCACCTGCCTTACAGCCAGTTCCTGATAGGAGTAGCACAGCACCTGCAGTGAGTCCTATGCCAGCACTGGAAGCTGAGCCTATCATTTTTGGTCCACCAATTGTAGATGAATCCATCCCTTTTTGTCATCTACCTGTAAACAACAATACTGACACTACTTTGAATGATATTGGTGAAGATTTCGTAAATATCCCTTTTCCTGAAGCAATGAAAAAATACAAAAAATGAAAAATTTGAAAAGTGCTTTGTCTGATCATGCCATCATTGAAATTATCCAGAATTTGGCGCTGAATATGCCATTGATGAAAGCTCTTGAGTACATGTCAGACATGAAAAAAGGATTGAAAGAGGCATGCACAACCAAGCGCAGACTGAACCCCTACAATTCCAGAAGCAAGAGTGGAAAATCCGAAAAGCACATCCTCACAATGGCCACCGTCAACGCCATCAGCAACCTTCTGTATAAAAAGCCAGATATGGGAGCACCTCTTGTACGTTGTCAGATGTTCAATCAAGAGTTTGAACGAACGCTTCTCGACAGCGGGTCTTCTGTCAATTTGATGCCTACGTCACTGCTCACGGAGTTCAGGCTAGGACCGCTCAAGCCTACGAAGATGATTCTGCAGTTCGCAGACAAGTCAGTCAAGCGGCCTAGGGGCCTGTTGGAGGACGTAATCGTCACGGTTCAGGGAAAGTCATTCCCGGCCGATTTTGTGGTCTTAGATATGGACGTCCCCTCTCCATTGCTCCTTACCCCGATCGTACTGGGAAGACCGTTTCTGCGGACATCAAACGCAATAGTGAATTATGGGACAGGAGAAATCACTTTTGGCGTGGGGAATGAAACTATCAGAGTAGAGACCCTCTCTGAGGGAACACTAGCCGAACAGACATCTGCGTCATGTGCAAGGGTGATTGAGCATGATGAAGACTGCGATTTTCTAGCATAAATTCAAGATACCAACTTATTTCTGGACGACAATGAGATCCATGTGCTCCTCTGTCCCGAGGAGGAAGTGGAGACTGCAGTCGAATTCCCCTTTATCAATCAGGATGAGGAACTTGCTGATGTGCTACAAGATACTCCCGTGGGGGTGATGTGCCTTCAGAACCAAGAGCCGAAGTTTTGAAGCATTTTCTGATGAAGATGATATTATTGAGGAATTTTGTCAGGATCTGAGGGGAAGAAGCAGAACAGATTATGGTGGACACCGAACAGTTGAGAGAACCACCACCTGCATTAATAGCTGAGGTCACCACTGAAGCAGCTCAGACTCCACCAGAGCTAAAACCCTTGCCCTCCAACATGAAGTATGCCTTCCTTGCGGAAGAACATAATATGTACCCGGTCATCATCAATGCCCATCTGACCTCTTGAACGCAACCGCAAGGCGATAGGCTGGCGAACTTCTGATCTCCATGGGATCAATCCTTCACTCTGCTCACACCGCATCTTTCTGGAAGATGATAACAGACCCTCTCGAGAATTACAGAGAAGATTGAATCCGAATCTGCGGGAGGTCGTTATGAAAGTGATCCAGAAATGGTGTGATGCGGGATTTATCTATCCCATCTCCGACAGCAAATGGGTGAGCCCTCTGCACGTTGTGCCCAAGAAATCAGGGATCACCATTGTGAAGAATGACAAAGGAGAGGAGATCGCAACTAGAGTACCCACTTCTTGGCGAGTATGTGTGGACTATAGAAGACTTAATCTCGCTACCAAGAAGGATCACTTTCCTCTACCCTTCATCGACTAGATCTTGGAGAGATTGGCCGCGAAGGAATACTTCTGCTTCTTGGATGGATACTCTGGGTATAATCAAGTTGCTATTGCTCCTGAAGATCAAGAGAAGACCACGTTCACCTGTCCTTTTGGCACATATGCCTTCATATGGATGCCGTTCGGGCTATGCAACGCCCCAGCCACATTTCAGAGGTGTATGCTTGCAGTTTTTGCCGATATGGTGGGCAACTTTCTCGAGGTCTTTATGGATGATTTTTCGGTCTACGAGGATTCATTTAATCAATGTCTGGACTATCTAGACCGAGTCTTATGGAGGTGCTGCGAAGTAAATCTTGTGCTCTCCTGGGAGAAGAACAATTTCATGGTGACCAAAGGAATCGTGCTGGGTCACGTTGTTTCTAAACGTGGCATGGAGGTTGACCCAGCTAAGGTGGATGTGATTTCCAAACTTGAGCCACCTACAAACATCAAGCAAGTCCGGTCATTCTTGGGCCATGTCGGTTTTTACCGACGTTTCATCAAAGATTTCAGTAAACTAGCCAGACCGTTGACTGAGTTGCTCGGCAAGGACAATGAATTCATTGTAGACAACCGTGTGCTCCTTGCCTTTAATCAATTGAAAGAGCTCATCACGCAGGCCCTGTTTTACAGCCACTGATTTGGACTCAGCCTTTTGATATCATGACTGATGCGTCTGATTATGCTATCGGAGCTGTACTGGGACAGAGGAAAGATAATGTACCATTTGCGATTCACTACGCTAGCCGAACGCTCGATGAAGCCCAGAGGAACTACACTGTCACTGAAAAGGAGCTGCTAGCGGTAGTTTTTGCCTTGGAAAAGTTCAGATCATACCTCCTTGGGTCCAAAGTAATCATTTACACTGATCATTCGGTCATTCGGTACTTACAGCAGAAGAAGGACGCCAAACCACGTCTTATTCGGTGGATCCTTCTCCTTCAGGAATTTGACTTGGAAATCAGAGATAAACCTAGGGTAAAGAATGTAGTGGCCGATCACCTGTCAAGGCTTCCTGAACCAGAGTCTCCTGAACTGAACCTGCTGCCGATCACAGAAACCTTTCCAGATGAGTCAATTCTGTCTGTCGCCTCACTTCCTTGGTATGCGGACATTGTGAACTATCTAGTTGCCAAGAAAATCCCACAAGACTGACCCAAATTGAAAATAGACAGGTTCTTGTCTAAAATCCATTTCTACCAGTGGGAAGACCCGTATCTGTTTCGTGAGGGAGCAGATTGTATCTGGAGAAGGTGCATTCCTCAGGAAGAAGTTCCAAGTGTCCTCGCTTTATGTCATGATCAAGATTCTGGAGGACATCATTCAGGCAAACGGACGACAGCAAAAGTTCTTCAAAGTGGCCTCTGGTGGGCGTCATTATTCAAAGATGCAGATGAGTATGTCAAATGTTGCAGTGACTGCCAGAAGGTGGGTGGAACCATAGGAATGAGAGATACGATGCCTCTGAAATACATTCAGATCTCAGATGTCTTTGACGCATGGGGCATCGACTTTATGGGCCCATTTCCTAACAGCCAGGGGTATGAGTATATTCTGCTTGCTGTCGATTATGTCAGTCGATGGGTGGAGGCTGTTCTCGCCTGAGCCGCTGACAATAGGACTGTCTATCGATTCTTGAGAGATCACATCATAGCACTGTTCGGGATTCCCAAGATTCTCATATCTGACGGGGGTAGCCATTTCATAAATAGAGAGGTGAAGAAGCTGACCCAAGAATTCTGCATTGAGCATCGTGTTGCTTCACCCTACCACCTGCAGTTCAATGGCTTAGCTGAATGTTCAAATAGGGAGATCAAGACAATTTTATAGAAGCTTGTGCGTCCAGATCACAAGAACTGGTCTCAGCTGCTTGATTCCGTTCTTTGGGCTTACAGAACAACGTACAAGTCACCCTTGGGAATGTCTCCCTACCGCCTTGTATATGGCAAGCCATGTCATTTGCCTGTGGAACTCATTCACAAATCCTTATGGGCCATTAACATCTGTAATCTGGACTCCAAACAGGCAGGAAAGAATAGGAAACTGGATCTGAACAGATTACTGGAATTCAGAGATTACGCATATGACAACAGCCTGATATACAAGGAGAAGGTCAAAACATGACATGATAAGCATATCCGTCGCAAGACCTTTGATCCAGGTCAAAAGGTGTGGTTGTTCGATGCAAAGTTGAAGATCTTTCCAGGCAAATTGAAGAGCAAGTGGACTGGGCCGTTTTTGGTTAGGTAGGTGCGTGACAACGGAAGTGTATTGATATCCAATCTGTCAGCTGACGCGCAACCATTTGTAGTCAATGGACAGCTTCTGAAGCCATACCTCGAACATGATACATTCATGGTTGTCGTTGATTCAGTGCAAGTAATCTATGAGGATGAGCTGAATATCAAAGAAGCAGAGAAAAGCGAAGCACAACAAAACATTTTTGAATGATTTTTGTCTTTTTCTTTTTCTTCTTTTCTTCTTTTCAATGTCTTTTATCCGCTTCTACCGAATTGATGCCATCCCTTTCATCATTGCTACACTTAGGATGTACTCTATCCTAAGTATAGGGGGGACACGCATCCCGAGTTGCTCATATCCACTTTCATCCCTTTTCTTCTTTTCTTCTTTTCCTCTTCTATTTTCTTAATTTATCAAAAAGGTGTCGCCCTTGTCGACAGTTTTCTATACTTAGGACGTACTTTGTCCTAAGTATAGGGGGTGTGCACCCCGAGTATTTCCATTCTTTGATCCTCTCCATTGTCTCCTCTCCTTGTCTATACTTAAGGATATCTTACCCTAAGTATAGGGGAGACAGTCTGAGTACGATCTGTTCATTCCCACCCTTGACCCTCCCTGCTTTGTGTACAATCTGCTATACTTAGGATTATTTGATCCTAAGTATAGGGGGGACGACCAACTTCTCATTCTTTTGTTCATCTCTTATTCATTTATTCTTTAGATTTTCCTATACTCAATACGAGTTATGCCTTCTCTTTTCTCTCTGATCTATGAGGACATAGCTCAAGCTAAGTATAGGGGGTCGTATATACTGTGTATATACTTTAGCCATGACTCATACTTTCGTATTTTTTACTAATAACTATGGCTAATTTTACTATTAAAATTCATTAAAAACCTTAATAAAAAGATGTGATTATTCCTCAAATTCTTTTGTATTTACTGATTAATAAATCAGATGAAACATTTTTTTTGCAAAATGTTTGAAAAATAGTTTGAAAAACGTGGTGAAAAATCTTTGAAAACTATTTTGAAAACGTTTTGTTACATGTTTTCAACCTTTGTAAAATATTTTGATTGTAAAGTTTATTTTCTTTGTGTGAAATAAAATGTTTGAAAAATGATTTGCAAATGGTTTGAAAAATGATTGCAAAAATCCTTTGAAAAATCCATATATACTGTTTTGAAAACCTTTGCAAAATGATTTTCAAATGTGTGTACATGTTTGTAAAATGTTTGTAAAAACTATTTTGGACTATAGTTTTCACAAATTCTTTGAAAAAGCTTGTGTCAAATAAGTTTAAGGAATATTTACATCACACCAAAACCCACTATATATATATGTATAAAATTGATCACTTACCCTTGTAAAGTCTTAAAAATCCACTTCTTGTATATATAAGAAGCACTTCTGTGTACATAGTTTTCACCTAGTTTTCAGCCAAAACTTTTTGTTTTCAAAAATCCCAAAAACATTTGCAAACTAAAATCCAAAAACATTTGAAAAATCTTTTTGAAAAATACAAAAAATGCATCTGCATACGCATGCATCATCTTTTCAAAAATCCATAAAAAGTTCAAATCTTGAAAATTGCATCACAAAAATATTTTCTGCATTCTGCATCACGTTTGCATAGCATTCGCATTTTTCGGATTGAGTTTGATAGTTGAACAAGTCTAAGTAAAATCCGGAGATTGGAGCTTGATGGTACCTTAAAATCTACCTAATAACAGGAACCTTATAGGAACTGGGTTTGAGGTACTTCAGGTCTAGTGACTTAATTCTTTGAGGACCACGGGACATGGTTCAATGGATTCTTGATTGCCTAAGTAGAGTATTTCGGAGCACACGCACGACTCTTGTTGATAATGACCTAACTTGGACACCAGCACCTTTCACATAGCTCTCCACAGATGAGGTGGTGAGGAAGCAGTTTCCTTTGGCTTGGGGTAGCATATGAGGGTAGTACTTCTAGGCGGAACCTCTCTTCTTCTTCTAGTGAAGGAAGTGCGCCTCAACTTGGTCTAGTGGTGATGAAGGCTAAAGACAGAAGCCGTGGGTTGCAATAAAGCTTCAAAAGAGGGATAGTCTCCTGGCTCAAGAGGAAAATTTCTTGTATATATGCTGCACCATGTAGATATGTTGTACAGATGCACTTAAAAAAAGAGAGAGAAAAAAAAAGAAGAACTCCAAAAAAAGTGGTGGGTCGGATTGAAAATTTAATAACCCCACCGGAGTGTATATAGTCCCATAAAGCAAAAGCTTATGGTATCCATGTTACATCTCATGAAGCTTGCAGCGGGAGACTTAGCTACACTGTTTGAGCTCCCAAAATTCTATACCTCTTATTCCCCCTCTTCTTGAGCCGGTTGCACTTGAACTTAGAAGGGAATACCCCGCTTCTCGAGGAAAGAGTTGCTAGACCGAGGCATTAGAGTTACCAGGGTGGGGGAGGTTGTTTCTTTGTTACTTCTGAGGTGGGGAGCTACATATCACTTACACTGTACAAGTCAGACTCATAGTCGTAAGAGTTTGCGTATGAGTTGAAGTATTTCTGACCTGGCTATTGAGGAGACTTGGACAGAGTTTTGGGATTCTCAAGGACTGTTGGATTTCAAATTTGGTTCTCATTAAGGTTCTAACCGCACTAAAATTCCAAAGGTCCGACTTAAGCTCCAAACTTTGATTTTGTGAAGACAAGTTTGATCATCAAATTAAATCCAAGTTCTTCTTTTTCTTTTCTTTCTTTTTCTTTTTGCACTTATTGCATAAGTGTTTGCTAGGGACTAGCAAAGGTAAAGTATAGGGGGATGATGAAGCTACGTTTCATCATCTTTATTCTATCATTTTGGCCTTAAAAAACCCTAGTAATTGCATGTAAATATTGTTAATTTAGACATTTTAGCATTCATGCATCCTTGTGTAAATATTGTATAAAATGTGGTTTTTAAAAGCCAAAATTATAGAATAAAGAAAAGAAAAAAAAGAATAAAATATTGTAAATATTTTATGACCCGAAACCCCGAGACCTAGGCATCTTGATGAATAGGTCGACAAGGAATAAAGTAGGGGGAGATGAGGTCAGAAATACAATAAAAATACCTTTTATTCAATGCATTCTTTATACATTTTGGGACCTATTTTTGGTTACACTTTTTATACCTCAAATAAAGAAACTTTGTAAATGAAAGTTGTAGATAATTTAATATAGAAAAATACAAAATTGATTTCACACAAAAATAATGTACAGATAAAAAGCTATGGTCTGAATAAAATTCCAGAACTCCAACTTCCCACACCCGTATGTTGCACATAAAAACTCGAAATGTACCAAACTCACCTTTAATTGTATATAGCATAAAATAATATATTTAATGGAGGTGGTTTCGTATTTTTTCGGAGCTACGGTTTGAAAGTTGAGTTTTGGACCACATTGTACATTGTACAGATTAAAATATTCAATTTATTATTTCTTCATTATTTTTATAATTTAATATTTTTATAATTTTGTAATTAATATTTATAATAATTATGTGCATTAAAATCAGAATAAAAATGTAAATAAAATACAAAATAAAAATAGCTACATATAACACATAGATACAATACCTATGTACATACCTATACATACATGTTTATATTTTATTTAATACACAAAATACTTCAGAAAAATAAAGTAAAAATATACTCACGTGTACAAAAGTATTTTATAATTATATAAAATAAGAGACAAAAATAATAAAATTAAAATCACAAAATAAAAATCCATTAATAAAATATACAGGTAAAATACCTATATAGGGTATAAAATGCCACTTGTAAAAATACACCTCATAAAAATAAATAAAAATCATAATAAAATACTTCATAAATTAATAAACATTTTTTATTTTTAAATCAAATAAAATCCATCCATTTGCTATTTTATTTCGATTTTTAAAATCATTTTTTGAGGATTTTTCCTGGTTGGTCCACGTGGACCAACCAGGTTGGTCTGACAGTTGACCTCGGTCAACTGTCTGACCTCCTCCTCTAGACTTGTCAGAAGATGTTTTGTCTCATCTTCTCGCCATTTCCTAGGCTCGACCTTGCACCAATCCAGGAAGATGCCTTCTGTATTTTTGCTCCTCGGTCAATGGTGATTCACGCCCTAGTGAAATCTGGCGCTGAAGACCACTGATCGAGGCATTTCGAGCCTCGTCTTCCACGTCGCCCGTCAACCCTACAAAAGAGTACCCCCGACTTCAATTCAAATTTTAATCCTTCTTCCGCCATTTTCATCCTCAAACCCTTAGCCCTTCGTGCTCCTGGTGACAGCAGGCCTCGAGTCGAGCCTGGGTTTGAAGCATTTGGTGTAGAATCGAAGTGATTCGACCCCTCGTCGGAGCTCTACCGCACCTCACAGCCCGACGTCTCTGGTGAGCTTCTTCCCATTTTCTTTTTGTTTTCTTGTAGCCTTAACGTAGGTTAGCGTAGCCCAGCAGCAGTTTTCATTGTGTTCGCGTGAGTCGCCATGTATCCTCGATCGTAAGCTCCGCTCCTCGTTTCCGGCAACTCCAGTCGTCTATCTCCGCCTAGACCACCTCCATTCCCTTCCCCTTTGCTCAGTCATCACGCAACACCCCTCCATTCACCTCGATCTCGCTCAGATCGAGTCGACCGAGCTTCCCTCTCCGCCGCTCACCGGAGCCCTTCGCCCGAACCACCTTTCGCCTCATTTGACCCATCGGAACCCCCATTTTTACTCGCCTGGGTTTTGCGCATCTAAATTTGCAGGTCCGAGCCCAAGAGGAGGCTCCTTCGACCATCGACAGCTCCAGGGCCAACCGCCAGGTCGCCACCGCCGTCCGAACCATCCACGCCGTCTCCGCTTTGCCGGAGGCCACCATCAGATGCGGAAGGGCCCCCAGGATCCTTTTGCCCTTGATCCGGGGGCCGGAGCGGCCGTGTGTCGGCCACAATCACCGATCGAAGCTCGCCGGGGAGGTGTTCTTCGTGAACCTCCCCCTGCCGTTGGATCAGAGGCCATCTCCAGAAGCCACGTACGCCGTCCGATCGTCCAGTATCCCCAGCCGTCCGATCGTCCTTTGAAGATCTGATCTCAGCCATCCAGAACGAAGGGGTACGCACCGTCAGATGCGCGCCACGTGGATTAGTGGAACGCCATCAGCCGCACGATCGAGCCTGTGGGTATTTTGCATCTTCAACCCACGACTTTTTGTATTTACTTTTCAGTCTAAAAACTTTCATCTGAAGTTTAAAAAGTTTTGTAATATTTGCACTTAGGCCCTCACATTTTCACTATTTGCACTTAGGTCCACGCCACGTCACCTCACGTAAATGGGGAGCGTGCTTTCTGGGCAGTTTGCACTATTTATCCCAAACTTTTAAGTATTTGCAGTTATACCCCTGTGCGTGGTTATTTAAATATGTTTTTGGAAAAAATTACATGCATGCCCAGCCGATTTTCATAAATTACCATTATGCCCCTGTGAATGACGGAACACGTGCCTCGCGCGTGTCTTTTTGTGGATTTTGCACCTGAGCCCCCTGGATGTTTCGATAATTGCATTTATACCCCTGCTAGGCTTAGAATTTTTGTATGCTTAGTCTATTTATTTTTTGCATCATTTAATTGCCAAAAATTCTCAAAAAATAGGTTTAAGCTCCTGTGTACCTGTTCTTTAACGCCATAATTTTAGTTTTGGATTTCATTGCATTTTTATATTTATCAAAAATCAAAAAACATTCTGTTTCAGTACTGTTTAGCTTAGGAAACACCAAAAAATATTAAAAGGGCTTAGAAAATTCCAAAAATATTCTCTGTTGCGTGTTTTGACCTATTTTACTTTCAGTCCAAAAATCACTAAAAATCTCAAAAGAAAAACACTAAAAATTTAAAAACATTCAAAAACTTCAAAAAAAATATATAAAATCCAATAAAACTCCAAAAATTGTAAACTCAATTCCTGTTTACTCTATATTTCATTATCTTTATTTGAAAATTAGTGTGAAAAATTTTGGTTGCTGTTTGCTAATTTTAATTCCCATTTTACTCACAGCCAGCACCATTTTCACTGTTTTCCCTTATTTCGGTATTTAAAATACCAATAACACCTTAAAATACCCAAAAATCACAAAAACAGTAAAAAATTATAAAAATATCAAAAACATTTTATTTCTGAATTTTTGGTTATTTTTGCACATTTTTATAAATACTTTATCTTGTCTTTTATTACTTTACTTATATTTTCCAATATTGAAAAAGAAACAAGAAAATTATAAAATATAAAATTATAAAAACCAGAAAATTAAAAATCAAAGTACAAAATTAAAAATTAAATTAAAATAAAAAAATTTATTAAAAAATTAAAGACCCACAAAAAGATTGGCTAAGTGGTTTATTAGACCTACGTTTGGATTCTTATCTACACTCTGCACCCTTGTTTCCTGTGTTCGACCCCTACTTGCTTGCCACTGTACATTTTTAGTAGGGTATAATATATTAATCCTTGCTATTCATTCCTTGATTGATTGTGTGGGTTTATTGTTGACAAACGAAGAGGCTTGAGTAGTCACATCAGCAACAGTGAGTCTGTGTTGTCAGACCACTATTTAGCGGCTCTCGCCTTATCGTTTTTCACTCGTCCTTACCAGCAGGGACAGTCTTGAAGGCATGATCAGACTCAGCATCAGCCACAGACGTACCCCTCTCAGCACCAGCAGAAGCAACCTCACTACCAGAGAGGCTACCCGTCAGGTTCTCATGGGTCATCCTATGAGAACCCCGCCTTGGATGACATAGCCTACCTCCTTACAGATCAGCAGGCTACCTATCGACGGGAGATGGATGAGTTCCGCCAGGAGATGCGGGACATAGTGAGAGGGAAGGTCGCCATCCCTGCCCAGATAGAGTCGAACCCCAACAACCTCAAGAGGAAGTCTGAGCAGGTAGTTTGTACTGAGTATGCCACTCCTAGTGATACATTTGGAGATATATCTGCATATTTGTTTGATACTGATTTTGTCACACTTAAGAGTGGTAGGATGCCAGCAGGCAGCGCCTCGTCTGAACTATACCACGAGGATACCTCCAGAGCGCCCGACAAGGAGGAGAGCGGTACTGAGGCCGCTAGAGATGATGACGGTGGTACTGATGCCACCACGGATTCTGATCCCACCGGCGGTACTGATGCCTTCGTTTCACCAGTTGGAGGAGGTGGCACTGAAGCCACCCATGTTGCCGAGCTAGAGCGCGTTACTGAGGCCGCGAGTCTTCCAACCGATGGTGGTGCTGATGCCACCGAATTTACTTCTGAGATTCCTGTAGTTTTTCCTTCTGCTGATGTATCTCGAGACATTTCTGGCAATAAAGGAAAGGGTTTATTTTCTTCTGGTCCCACTGTGGTGCTTGATGTTTTGTTGATTCGGCCGTCGAGCCGTCGAGACCCTCTCCTACTCCTTCATCTGAGAAGGACCCTGTGATCCCCTTCCCTAGAGCTCTTCAGATGGGGAAGGGGAAGAAACTAGAAAACCACAAAAAGAGGCAGCAGGAAGAGTTTAGCCAGCAGATGATAGACCGTTTTCACATTCAGCTGACTCTTCAGGAGGCTTTGCAGCACATCCCTCTACTCCAGCGTTCACTCAGAGACAGGACTACAATTAGGAGGAAGAGGAGGAACCACCACTTAGAGATTCATGTGCTGACCAGAGCTACTTGTTTTGCGATCCAGAACCGTCTGCCGGCCAAGAGGCTAGATTCAGGAGCCCCATATGTCAGATGCCATATCAGAGAGCAGAGGTTCGACCGCACTCTATTAGACAGCGTTTCATCTATCAACCAACTTCCGGCAACCCTTCGCGACCGCTTCGAGTTGGGCACTCTACGACAGAGCAGGACAGTCCTTCAGTTTGTTGATAGATCTATCAAGAGGCCGAAGGGGTTGCTGAAGGACATTGTCATCACGATTCAGGGCCTGCAATTCCCCGTAGACTTCGTAGTATTGGACATGGAGATCCCTGAGTCGGTGACCGATACCCCCATCATGATGAGCCGCCCAAACGACTAAGGTAAAGGAATAACTAAGGTCGTTGTGACCTCAGTCACTCGGGACTCAGAGCTCAACAAGAAAAAGATGAGACCACCAAACAAATATCAAAGCACGATAAATATCAAGTAGCAGTCTCGCTATGATATTAACCTGGTATAGCAACCAGGGTCGAACTCGAGGAGCACGTGATGGCCTTGCGGCCTACGAAGTATTCAAAGACAAATAAAAATAAAGAAAAATGATTTTTAGTGGTTTTTAATATTTTTATATTTTTTTGTAATTTTTAATTATAAAGAAAATAATAAAATCAAAAAAACAAGCAACTTCACATGATTATTTAATTACTCAAAATTAATCCAAAAATTCAAACAACAATATTTTTTTGTTTTTTATATTTTTTACTGTTTTTGGTTAATTTTTTACAATTTTCTGATTTTTAGGGAATTTTATAAAAATGAAATAACAAGGGAAAAACAGTGCTGTTGTCCAGCCGAGCTTCAAAGGCCAAAAATAAAATATATAATGGCCTTCAAATAGCCTGGAAGTATTTTTCCTATAAAATATAAAAAAAGTAAAAATTCAGAAGCTGAGTTTATTATTTTTGGATTTTTATATTAACTACTATAATTTTTATGAGTTTTTAGGGCTTTTTCATTTTTTATAAATTTTATAAATCCAAAAATGACCAAAATTGGTCAGAAAATCAAACGCAAGAAACCAAACAAATTCTGATTTTTTTTGGATTTTTTTAAAGATTTTTTTATATTTTATTGTAAATTTTATAACTAGAGAGTAAGAAAAATGGATGTTTCTGAATTTTTAAAAATAACAAAATGGTTCCAAAAATTTCCCAAAATTCAATGAAAATTCTACACATTGGCAGGAGCCACGTTTCAAATTTTCACTTGATTTGGAGTGGATTTGATATTTTATTCAAAACAATCAAGAGCCCACAGTCATAGGGACCTGATCGTAATAAAAATATCTCTGAAGGGCCTAAAAGTAACAAGTCAAGAAACCCAGGGGGTCCAGGTGCAAAATATCCACGATCTCACGCGCAACGCGCCGTGATCAGGGCACTCAGGGACCTATTTGTA
This sequence comes from Ottelia alismoides, assembly GCA_037367405.1. Taxonomy (NCBI): domain Eukaryota; kingdom Viridiplantae; phylum Streptophyta; class Magnoliopsida; order Alismatales; family Hydrocharitaceae; genus Ottelia; species Ottelia alismoides. The sequence goes on along the minus strand of JAZKJV010010927.1, from coordinate 305,892 downwards.
AATAACTTAAGTCCCTGGACTAATTAGTAACACGTACTAAAAGTCCAAGGGCGAAAGTATAAAATACCCACGATATTCAGGACATGCACAAATAAAACATTCACAGGGGTATAGGTGCAAATATCTAAAAAGATTTTTCAATCAATAACCATCATAAACAACAGGCTCATCCATGCAATTTTACCAAAAATACACGTGTCGATGCATGTGACCACAACATACAGGGGTATAAAAGCAAATAACATAAACGACAGGGTCCACTATGCAAAAAGTCCAAAAAAACAATGTAACTAAATATTTACAGGACTAAATATTAAAAACTAAAAAGCTAAGGGCCTAAGGGATATTACCCCTTATTCTGATCCGAGGGCTGAGGAGCGGCCACATATCTGATCGAACAGCTGAAAGTGGTGGCAGCTCAACGAAGAGCCCTCGGCGCGGATCCAACGGTGGAGGGCTCGTCACGTGTCTGATTGTGCGGCTCTGGTGGAGGCTCGCCTCTCCTCTGCAACGGACGGAGCAGATGGCGCCACGTGGAAATCTAACGGTGCTGGTGCGGGGCGCCTCTTCGTATCAGGGGACGGTCCAGATTCAATCTGGCACTCTAGGGTCGAATGGACGACAGAGGAAGGACCTGGAGGAACTCCTCGCTGGCTAACTTCGCCGGAGGAATGTGGGCACGCTGGACGTCTGCAGGGGCTGCTGATGATCGGAAAAGACTCGCCTCAGTGGTCCGCAGCCAATGGGGGGCTCCGATGAGGCCGGGAACGTCAGAGACACTCCGGTGACGGAGGCGGAGCTGGAGCTGCTGCTCCTGAACGTTCAGACCCTCAGATTGGCCTGTCTTGACCTACAAAGTAGCGCAACAGACTCCTGGGTTGAGGGCAAAGTGCCTCGACCCGGTTAGAGGTGATGGGGGTGGTTGGTGCGTCGGAATGGACGAGCTCCGGCGAAACGACGGCGAGGGAGCTCGAATCCCAGTTCCTGTGCGAACTGGGTTGAACGAAGGGGTGGAGAACGTGCGTGGGAGAAGGGCGAAGGTGAGGGTGTCGTCCGATGATCAAAATGGTGAGGGAGGTGGTCGGAATCGACGGTCGTCGGCGATGGGGCGATTTGGGCGTAACTCGAAATTAGCGAAAATGAAAGGGAACTAAGGGTACCTGATGGTCGATGTCGACTGGGAACGAGCTGAAGGAGCTCTGGGTCCTAGCCTCGAGGGCCGTCGATGCCCGAGGCTTGATCACGACGTCTGGGCGGCGCACGGTGGCACTAGGTCGCCGGATCGATGGTCTGATCACTCCCTCCTCGCTGCAACACGGCCAATCGCGAGCTGTCACTCAGGCGAGAGCAATGGAGGTCCTGGGGTGGAGAAATGAGGAGCCAAAGATAAGTGAAAGAGCGGGCGGAGCTCAGGCTTTATACAGCTAGGGGTCCGGCTAAGAGAGGGTCGGGCGAGCTTAACGGTGCTCCGACCCCTTAAATCCACCCCGGGCGTGGATCAGTGATGATCGATGCTGGATTAGGACCCCGGGTTTCGATGATTGTGAACGGATCGACCGGCAATAAATGGGAGAAGAAGCGGGATGGGCGCAGATCCGGAAGGTTGTGGTCCAGGGGGGAGTTAACCAGGGGGGTCAAACATCCCCCGTGGACCAGTAGGAAAAGAATTGGAAATTCAAATTAAAATAGAAAATTGCAAGAATTTCACAAAATTCAAAACATGAAAAATTTTCTTTTATTTTAAACTTTTTTTGTGATTTTTATTTATTTTTTGAAATAAAAATAATGTATATACAATATAGTACTATGTATAGGTATATATACAATATTGAATTTTTAATTTTTGATTTTTAATTAATTATTTTTGTGCATTTTTATTCCAATTTTATATTTTACTTATTTACAATATAAATTTTGGAATATTTTGGTGCTTTTATTTTATTTTTATTATTTATTTACAAGGGTTAAATAAATAGTTATAACCAATTATATACAAGGTCTATATACAATGTTTATTTTGATTTTCATTTTTGTTCTTTTTATTTTAGTTTTGTTTTAATGGTTTTTATTTTATTTATTTACACCATGAGGTATAGAATATATACATTTTTTATGGGATTTTAATTTATTTATTTATAGGGCTAAATAAATAGGTAGGTGGTCTTATGTACACGATGAATATACAAGTGAAGAAGAGATTTTTATTTCTTTTTAATTTTCTTATTTTTATTTTGGTTTTGTATTTACAAATATATACAAATATATACAAACCCATTTTTATTTTTTTTAGAGGAAAATATTTTTATTCTATTTACAAGTATATATATAAAGGTGAGCTTCCTTATCTCTCTCTACTTGGGCTTTTATGCGGTGAGGCCCATGCTGAGCCCTCCCTTGGGATTAAGTCGCTCAATATTTATTCTAAATATCTCCCTCTTTTTCTTTTGTCTCTTTATACTTTTATTTATGCACAAAAACATGCCAATTATTAACTTTTACACAATGCATGCCAAAGGATAATTATTGATATTTACATAAATCTACATGTGTTTGACAAAGATTTTGTAGCTAAAATAAAAGAATAAAGAGTGATGAACGGGTATTCATCACCCCCTATACTTAACTTTGCTAGTCCCTTAGCAAACACTTATTTGAAAAAGAAGTGAAAAAGAGAAAGAAAAAGAGAAAAAGAGGAGAATATACATGGATTCATGATGAATGTTAAACTTGTCTTCATTAAATTGAATTATGGAGCTTGATCAGATCTTTGGATTATTAATGTGTCGGAACCTTATTTGGACTTAAGCTTAAAACTCAACAGCCTCTAAGTTCCACCAATCTATGGGCAAGACTCCTCAATAAATCAGATCAGAACAAGTCTACATACACAAACTCTAATGACCATGAATCTTTCCATGCGGTGTAAGTGATATGTATCTCCCCACCTCAGAAGTAACAAAGAAACAACCTCCCCAAACCTGGTAACTCTAATGCCTCGGTCTATCAACTCTTTCCTCGAGAAGCAGGATATTCCCTTCTAAGTTCAAGTGCAACCGGCTCAAGAAGAGGGGGAAGAAGAGAATGGACCATGGCCAGTGTAGCCATGTATCCTTGGGAGCTCTAACCAGTGTAGCTGAGTCTCCCGCTGCAAGCTTCATGAGATGGAACATGTATACCATAAGCTTTGCTTTATTTGACTATATACACTCCAGTGGGGTTATTAAATTTTCAATATGACCCACCAACTTTTTGGAGTTCTTTTATTTTTGCACACATTTTTTTTCATGTGCAACTGTACAACATATCTACGTGGTGCAGCATATATACAAGGAGTTTTTCCTCTTGATCCAGTAGACTATCCCTCTTTTTAAGCTTTATTGCAACCCACAACTTCTGTCTTTAGACTTCATCACCACCAGACCAAGTTGAGACGCACTTCCTTCACTAGAAGAAGAAGAGAGGTTCCGCCTAGAAGTACAACCCTCATATGCTACCCCAAGCCAAAGGAAACTACCTCCTCACCACCTCATCTGTGGAGAGCTATGTGTAAAGTGCTGGTGCAAGTCAAGCCATTGTCTCTGAGAGTCATGCGTGTGTTGTTAAGTGCTCTACTTAGGCTCATCAAGATGACATATGCTCATAGCCTAGTGGACTCAAAGAATTAAGTCCCAATGGACCTGAAAAGCCTTAAACCTGAGCCCAATAAGGTTCCTCTTAGAATTAGGTGGATTAAGAACTTAATCAAGCTCCATTTCCCAATTTATTTCCAGGCTAGTTTAAATGTCAACTATAATACAGGAAAAACTATACAAATATTTACAAAGATGCTATTTACAAATGTGCACTTCACAAATATTTACAATCATGCAAAATTTTTGAAAAATGTTTGAAAACATGGATGTATGCATGAATGCGAAGTTTTGCAAAATATTTACAAACATTTACACAAGGTTTTTGCAAACTTTTTGTTTTCAAAACATTTTACAAGAATTATGTACTATATACATAGATTTTGTTATGAAAATATTTACAAATTTTTTACACAAATCATTTTACAATCATTTGTACAAAAATAGTTTGTATAAATAAATAGGTATGTGCAAAATGAATTTTATATACAAGGGAAAATTTTTTAATTTTTATGGGTTTTTAACCATTTTTATTTATTCACACACTCACACAAGTACGATTTATGGATAAAGTATATATGAAATACATACGCACCCCCTCTATACTTAGCTCGAACAATGTCCTCAGAGTGATCAAGAGCGATGAAGAAGACATAACTCGTGCTTAGTGTAGGGAAGTGAGAAGGAATGGCTAGATACATAGATGAATCAAAGAATAGAATAAGGAGAACTCGGTGTTTTCCCCCTATACTTAGGATCAAGTAATCCTAAGTATAGCAAGCTGTACATGAAGGGAAAGCCGAGTAAAGGATGTACAAGTCCTGCCCCCCCTATACTTAGGGTGAAATATCACTAAGTATAGGCAGCAAAACAGGGGTAGAAAGAATCAGAAGAATACCCGAGAGTCCTACATCCCCCCTATATTTAGGGTAAAGTACACCCTAAGTATAGCATAATCATAAGATGAGAAAAGGGATGTGGGACTAAAGAATAGAGTGATATGGACAACTGGATCTATACAGCTCGGAAGAACAGTGATAATCAGGCGTGAGATGCAATAGATGTGAGTCAAGAGACCACATCTCACGCAAAGTGAATAGGGGCAACATCAACGACCCGCGGCTCATGATCTAGATATTTCTTGAGCCGCTGGCCGTTCACTCGAAAGGTACTCTCAGAAGACAACTCAGATATGTCAATACTCCCATTGTCGTGTACCTTTCTCACCAAATATGGTCCCTTCCATTTGCTCTGTAGCTTCCCTGGGAATAATCTAAGCCTAGCATCAAACAGCCATACTCTCTGTCCTGGCTCAAACTGCTTGTGGCTGATATGAGAATCATGCCACTCCTTTACTCTCTCCTTATAATGTAGGCTGTTTGAAAAGGCGGTATCACGAAGCTCCTCCAGGGCTGCTAACTCTACCCTCCTCTGGTCTCCTAGACTATCTGGATCCAAAAGTATATCAGTGACTTCCCAAAGTGACCTATGTCTCAGCTCAACAGGTAAATGGCACGGCTTGCCATAAACGAGGCGAAAGGGAGATGTACCCAAAGGAGTCTTGAAAGACGTCCTATATGCCCACAAGACCGAGTCCAAAAGCTGTGACCGAGTCCTATAAAAATGGGTTTGTATATATTTGTATATATTTGTAAATACAAAACCAATAAGAAAATTAAAAAGAAATAAAAATCTCTTCTTCACTTGTATATTCATCATGTACATAAGACCACCTACCTATTTATTTAGCCCTATAAATAAATAAATTAAAATCCCATAAAAAATGTATATATTCTATACCTCATGATGTAAATAAATAAAATAAAAACCATTAAAACAAAAATAAAATAGAAAGAACTAAACTGAAAATCAAAATAAACATTGTATATAGACCTTGTATATAATTGGATATAACTATTTATTTAACCCTTGTAAATAAATAATAAAAATAAAATAAAAACACCAAAATATTTCAAATTTTATCTTGTAAATAAATAAAATATAAAATTGGAATAAAAATGCACAAAAATAATTAATTAAAAATCAAAAATAAAAAAATTCAATATTGTATATATACCTAAACATAGTACTTTATTGTATATACCTTATTTTTATTTCAAAAAAATAAATAAAAATCACAAAAAAATAGTTTAAAATAAAAGGAACATTTTTCATGTTTTGACTTTTGTGAAATTCGGCCATTTTCTATTTTAATTTGAATTTCCAATTCTTTTTCACGTGGCCGCATTCCATTGGTCCACGGGGGATGTTGACCCCGCGGTCAACTCCCCCCCTAGACCACAACCTTCTGGATCTGCGCCCGACCCGCTTCTTCTCCCATTTATTGCGGGTCGATCCGTTCGCCAATCATCGAAACCCCGGGTCCTAATCCAGCATCGATCATCACTGATCCACGCCTGGGGTGGATTTAAGGGGTTCGAGCTCCGATAAGCTCGCCCGACCCTCTCTTAGCCGGACCCCTAGCCGTATATAGCCTGAGCTCTGCCCGCTCTTTCACTTATCTTTGGCTCCCCATTTCTCCACCCCAGGACCTCCATTGCTCTCGCCTGAGTGACATCTCGCGATTGGCCGTGGTGCAGCGAGGAGGGAGTGATCGGACCATCGATCCGGCGACCTAGTGCCGCCGTGCGTCGCCCAGACATGGTGCTCAAGCCTCGGGCATCGACGACCCTCGAGGCTAGGACCCAGAGCTCCGTCATCTCGTCCCCAGTCGACATCGACCATCAGGTACCCTTAGTTCCCCTTCATTTTCTCTAATGGAATGATTGAAATTTTCGATTGATTGAAAACATAAAACTAACCAACAATTCTCTTACTTTAGGAGCAGACCATTAGGACACTCCCTCTTTCCCACTCATTTGGGGCCTAGATCACCACTCCTTAAATGAGGTTCTCTTTTCAACCTAGCCACCTGGAAAAATAAAGATAAATAATAATAATAACATAATGCAATTACCATAAATTAGTATTCAAAATATACCTTTTAAAAGAAATTACCAACTTTGCTCTAATTTGATTGTAGCTTTTAGAGCCACTGGTCAATATAATCTTATGCTTTTGGTAGTTTACGCTTCCCACCGTCGACCTCCGTCCAAACTCAGAATCTGTAATGAATATCATTTTTTTATAAAAATTACATTATAAACTATGATGATAAGATAATATCTTTCCTCCTCGCAACATGATGGTGGAAACCTCTTCATCTCCTCAAAATTCATTTCCTTACATCACATTTTCGCATGTAAGTCTCTCCTTGCTTTTAAAAATGTATCGCTCATCCTCTTCTCCAACAAACGAACAAAAGCTCGATGGTAAGCCTCCTTACCATACCATGAACAAAATGGTACCTACTCTGAAAATTGTTGAAAAAATTTAAATAAATGAGTTACAACAATTATGAAATGATTCGAATAAATTTTCTTTGTATTCTTACTAAGAAAATCTCAAACAACCTCTCCTATCCAGTAGTAGAAATGCGATACCATAAAAATTGTGTGCTAGTCAATTAGGTCTTGATAATGTTGGTTATGTTCTTTGTAATCATGTTGCTATTCAAAATCCTGGCAAAGTTTTGTAAAATTTTTAGAGTGTATATATATATATATGAAAGTAAAAATGAGAAAATATAAAATATTTTACGTCACATCCATAGTATTCTCCAACAAAGGGAAGGACTTTGAAGTCTTCCCACCTCCACTGGGTAAAGGCACACAAGTGCTTGGATATCTAGAAGAAGGAGAATTAGAATCCATCGATGTTCATGCAAGTACCAGGATAGGACATGCATTGGGAACCGTTGAGGAATATGGCTCTCTATAAAAGGAAGGAGGAGGATAACCTAGATAATGGTAGTAGGTGTTATAATTGTGTATCTCGAAGAGCAAGTGATGCCTCTTCTTATATAGGGTTTTGGGAGTCCATGGATCCCAATCCATGGATATCATACAGTCAATGGATGAGATTAATTTGTGTTTGTTTCAATGGTCATGATGTTGTTGTAAAAAATACAACAACAATTGATTTAATTTAAATTAATTTATATTGATAAATCAATATAATTAATTTCAAATTCAAATCATTTGACTAGTCATAAGATAATGAGGGGACTAACCTCATCTCCTAAAAAGGGGGGACGACTGTCCTTCTCCTCATGGAGATAGGTGGTTGTACACCCTCTTGGGTTGGAATGAGTCCATCTACTCAATTTCATGATATCTCATTATCTCATGATATCTCCAAGAGTTACAATAATACTTGTTGTAAATAATTTCATAAAAATAATACATTATTATCGTGTGAATATTGCAATCATGTCATTGGAATGCGAATAACATTTACAACCCAAAATAAAATGTAATTATATTTTTAATTAATCATTCAATGTGAATCCAATTCACATTAATAATTGCTCAACAAATATAAATTGCAATAAGCTCTCTCTTATATATTATAAATCACATTTATAATATATCTGAATAATATGGATAGTGATATCCACATTATTTATATTCATGATAATTAAATCACATTAACTATCTTAGATCTCTATTCTCATGTACCCAAATAATATGAATCACATTCATATTATTCTCGTCTTTGAAAATTAAATCACAATTATTTATCTCAGATAATTCTCCTTATAATATGAATCAAATTCATATTATTCATGATACTCAAATCACATTTAATTATCAGTCTTCTCAATGCTCGGATATATAATATAATTAATGAAATTATCCATGAACTCTTTCAAGGATAATGCACTTTCTCCATGGATGCTTGGAGATAAGGATAGGGAGATTGAATTGTTCCACGTATAGTTACTTGGATATTGAGATCACATCTCAAACCCAGATCTTGCGGACCTCTCATAGATGCTTGATTAAATCAAGATTGCAAATCTATTCTTCTCATTGCATCTGAATCACATTCAGATCAATGTTCAATATTTGTACCAAGATCAGATCACTTCTCTACTGAGAGGAATCGCTAAAATCCTGACTTGTTTCATCACTCCCTATGAATGGAAGCGTCATGGTTATACAATCGTTTATCATCATATCACCCTCAGGTATTCCTAATACATGCACATCCTGCATACTGGAAGACCTTAAATATACCATAAGTATAAGATCAATTTTACACTATCTACTTTAGGGTTTTATCATTAATTTTCTCATTCGATCATTGGGAGTCGGTATCGATCATATACTTTCCAAGAGCATATACCATACCTAGGTGTTGATCATATACTTTCCAAAAAAGCATATATCAAACCCTACAAATTCAGTCAAGCTTACAAAGCAATACAACATCGCGTGGAATTTGATTCTTCCCAATATCTCATGAGTGAGTTCATGTCTTCCGATTCAATAATGAACATGTATGATCCCTTTGAGAGATGTATTACTCATATGTCCTTGCATGCACACCAGCACGTCGGTGTATAGACCTTAGTTAGGTCATCAACCTATTGGGCTTCCAAATGTACGTACTCAGACATATAGTAAAACATCTGTCTCTAGTAAGAGAAAGCGTTTCTATATCGTGACAACATATGACATAGGTCTTTGCTTATGTCGATCTCGTTAAGTCAACTCTTTGACCTATCTAATCCGACACCCCCGAATCTCTATTCCTATGCCGAGGACCAACATCAAGAGGTCGGTCAAATGTCAGCCTAATGAGAAAGAATTGTCATATCCTACTCAGGCTGGAGATCATCTCTTAACAATCATTAGACAGTGCTTGATGAGTCATCAATCTAACTCTTTAGATGTTCATCCAAGCACCGGCCTCTATGATTTAACAATTGAATCAACAGTTGTATGATCATTAAGATAGCTATGGTACATAACCTTAATTGTACTAAGTGGCTTATTATGCAAATTAATTAATCTTCATTTCATCTCTGGGAATGATATTCACAATAACATTTATTGCATAATTGCTTATTGTGGGCTCGCATATCCAACAATCTCCCACTGGGTTAACCCAAAGAGCCATTAATAGGCTAATCTTTAAACCCGCACTAGTGTGACAATCATAGGCTATTTAGAAAAATAGCTAGATAAGCTGATCAGTCACTTTGTTCCCAAGAGACTATGCCAAGTCCTTTTACGACACTTGCATATCACTAAGTAGCAGTGCTCGCATCCAATGCAAATGTTGCATCTTATGCAACCAATACTCAATTTTGTCAGTTATAATGTCATTGACACTACAACTTAATAATTATTATAACCAATATTTCCATAATCCTTATCAGATTACCCTTATTCATGGAGATCTCTATCTCTTAAGTATTTGTGGTTAAGATCTTTTAGATCACTATCTATAAAGCCTTAAGTTCTTGAAGAAAGGATTTTGATACCTATCTTAAAAGTATTACCGTCTTTGAATATATTGTTATTACAGAAATAAAATGTTTCATTTCCATAATGGGATTAGTAATAGTTTACTACTCCCACTACATGGCAAACATCTGGCTTTTGTACACATTTACCATACATATGGCTTCTCATAACCGATGCACAAGAACAAGCCGTTCTAGCATTCCTTCCTCAACTCCTTGAGGTGATATCCCTTCAGATAGGTCAATACCATATATTAAAGGAAGGAAGCCTTTCTTGGAATTTTCTAGAAAATAGAAATATCCAAGGCGTACCACTAATTTGACGGTCCCAGTACTCTTTTCTCTGTGCTTCTGAACATGATCAGAAGTCCAAGAGGTGTCCTTGAGATCATATCTCAAGGTATGGAATAGCCAGATTATAGAACACTTATTATTACCCTTATATCATTTCAAATGATTAGGATATCATCTACATTTAGCACGATGAACAGAGTGACACTTCCACTAAGCTTCATATGGTTCATGAATATTCGATCTGAAATCATAACATTTATAATTTCATTAAATCTTATCTTCCAACTATGAAGCTTATTTGAGTCCATAGGTGGAGTTCTTTAGATTGCACACCTTGCTTTCCTTATCCATGAAATCATGGGTCGAAGAGTATTTCATAGAGGAAAGCAATCTTGAATTCCATCTTAAATATGACATAGTCAAGTTTTCTAGCTATAGTTAGCAATATTCTGATGGGTTTAAGCATGGTCACTAGAGAGCAAGTCTCATCGCAAGCGATGTCTTCTCTTCGATGTGTATCTTGTGGATACGAACCATGCTTGAAGGTCTCTACCTTCTCTTCAGGTTGCCTCTTTCTCTTGAAGATCAATTTACTCCTTAACGAGTCTTATCCATATAGGTAGATCTTCAATTCTTTATATACAACACTTGTATATGAAGTGTACTTTAGACTTTATTGCTAACATCCTTCTTTTCATGACACGATCTTCAGAAGCTTCATCACATGAACTTATATCATTGTCAGACTTAACTGACACATGGAACACGTCCTCAAACTCATTTGAATAGGTATTAGTGTTTCATCCTTAATTGTCCATTTAGTTTCTTATACCATGAACCTCATTCTATTTTTTAAGATTAAATGAGTTCCTTCACTTGATTTTCATCTTGATTCTCAAGAGTTTCATCCTCTAAAAATCACATTCTCAAAGATTAGATATTTTATGAATCTCAAGGTCGTAAAGTAGGTATCCAATACCGTCATTTATTTTTCTAACGAAGTAGCATTTTCTGGTTCTAGATTCCAGCTTACGTGCATGGAACCTTATTAAGGATATATATTGCAATCTCTACTACATATATACCTTGGAAACTAAGAGGTAATTATGCTAATTTTCATCATTGATCAAATCAATTCAAACATGATCTAATTGAATCTTCCTATAACTTTGTTGTGTTTATGTGTATCAGGAGGAGTGAGATAGGAATGCTATTCAGATCTCCATAAGAATTTCCATGAATTCATCTAATAGGTACATGCTACCTAGGTTAGATCAAACTCATTTCATCTTCCTTCAGACTTTGGTTCTAAATCAAAATTGTGAAATATTTGAACATTTCAAAGGTTTCTTAAGTGAAGATAAGAAATCTCATATCACACATAATCATCAATAGATATCACATATCCATAATGTTTATCATGATATAGATGATCCACATACATCAATGTGAACTTTAATACCTTGTCGTCTAACACAAATTCTAAAGAATGGTGCATTAGACATTTTCTACTTTGAATACAATATTCACAAGCATGTAAGATTTGAATTTTCAAACATTCTAAAGTTTCATCTCTCACTAGTCTGCTAGTCTCATCAACAGACATATGTCCAAGGCTCGATGCTAGATCAATGTCAAATGATCTTCATCCTCCTATTAATCTTTTTAAGGTTTAATTTTTAGTATTTAGAAATGTTAATGAACCATTCATTAATTTTCTAATTTAACAGAGACCTCTAGAAGTTAGATTACTATCTGAAATATATCCATCATCACTCTTTATGATAGGTCTATTTCAAAATTCATGTTTATTTCAAACATTTAGGAATAAACAATGAGTGTATTCTAATATCTAGGTCACAGAGACATTCTCTAAGACTAAGGGCTCTCCCACTGAAAATATGAAGTCTATCTATCCAATCGAGATTGATGCAATAGTTGCATCAATATCCATGTAGATGACTATTAGACCTTAAGATCAAATTTTTATAGTCTTCTAAAACATATGCAACCAATTGCAAGTGTTATTAGAAGAAAGAGATACAATTATTAGAGTTTTATCTAATCAAATAAGAATGTCAATTTCAATGATGATGTGTATATATAGGTTATTTTGATGCACTATCCGAGTCCTTCTCTAAGGATTCTAGATAGACTAGATAGTCACCCTATCAATGCATCAGCTTATTGCAGTTTGGCATTCATCCAATACTTTGGATGTCATATGGAAGTCATAGAAGTAAAGTCAACTCTTTGACTTTCCTTCTTATTTGAGTCAGACCCATGCTTCCACTACGCTCCCTTCATCTATAAACAACCATTGCTTAAGATATATGATCTCTTATATTGAATTCAAGAGATTTCTATATAAGAATACTTCAACATTTATACATGATTCATTCAATTCATACAAAATGAATAATATGAAGCTTCATGAATGACTTGAGTATAGACAATAGAATAATGACACTCTCATCATATCTACATATATATTAACTCTTAGAGACTTTTGGTTCAAGTAGGTACTCAAACATTTTGAATACAACATTTCTTATAGAGCCACTGTTTCGAATGATGTAGTGCAACATGCCATTCGTGATTAAATGTCGAGAGCACATATGCATGCCATACTATCTTCTTAGATTTTATAAGGATTATTTGACAATTATGATCATCATCGACATGTCACTTCAAAAGTACATTCGATGAGAGATCAAGAATGTTGAGACATACAAATCCTAGGTTGTTGTCCTAGTGTCCATTTAATTGCCATTCATCATTTTTCATGTGAAAACTTGCATATTGCAACCATATATATTATGTGTCCAACTACAAGTACAATATCTTGATTATGGATCCAATCCATGATAACTAACTTGTTATTATTGAGTATAGTAGTGAGTGGGTTTAATGAAGGATTATCTGAAATAAGAAATTTGCATATATATATATATATAGACACACACACACATACATATTTTACTTTGATTTAGTAATTTTTATATGAAAGTTGTCATGCCTTGTCAACATTGAAAGTTTATTCCCTTCATCACTTTCAATGTAAGAGATATACTTACAATTATATCTCAAGCAAGATCTGGGATCTCCTTCCTTATCTTTTCACATCCCAATAATATGAGAACCCGTAACTCGGATAAAAAGAAGTGGGAACTCATTCCGCCTTGCAAGTCCAACTTGCATTCCCAATTTGGTCTTTTACCCGGGCCCTCACCCTTAAGGTGATGTTGACCCGTCATTAATTGAACCAACCGTCAACAGGAATACAACTCACTATGCGCAAACCAATATCGCTCCAATAATATGAGGATCTTATATTGGGGTCACTATGCATACGTACTTAGTCTTTTGAGAAGCCCAGAGCCCGATCCAAATAGCTTGTATGTAGGAGCTGTCAGTTCAGACAGGCGTCTCCTACATACAATCTCTGATGACGGAACCCCAGCTGCTCCCTCCTCGCTGCAACACGGCCGAACGCAAGCTGTCACTCCTGCGAGGGCTATGGAGGTCCTAGGGTGAAGAGAGATGATCCAAAGATGCATGAAATGGCTGCCAGAGGAGAGGTTAAATATGTCTAGGGGTCCGAGAAGACGAAGGTCGGGCGAGCAGGTCACAACTCGGATCCCCAAAACCCACCCCGGGCGAGGGTCTCGGATCTACAGGGAATCCATGGAGCCCGGGGTTCGAGGAAATGGTGATCGGATCGAGCGGGGAAAAAGAGAAGTCGGGTCGTCACTCGGATCTGCAAGGGATGAGGGTCCGCGGGGGAAGTTGGCTGGGGTCAACAATCCCCCGTGGACCAATCAAATTATTCTGTTTTTTCATTATTTAAAAATTTATTTAAAAATAGTAAATGACTTATTTTCGAAAAACTCAAAACATGAAAAATGTTTATTTATTTTCAAACTATTTTTTAGTTATTTTTATTTATTTTTCTGATATATAATTTAGGTATTTACAAAATATTATTACTATATACATGTATATACATATGTATTTTTTATTTTTGATTTTTAATTATTTATTATGGAAGGCCATGAATGTCACTTTAATTAATCATTATTAGTCATATTCATTACGATTAATTATTCCAAGGAAATTATAACTCTATTCATATTATAGTGTTTTTAGGATTCCAATCAATCTAATCACATTAAATCAACGATCCAATTAATATCCAACAAACATTCTTTATTATTACTTGAAAAATGGTATTATCTCAAATATGTATTATTCGAATTTTAATAATTAGAAAAATACATCATGATCTCTCTAGCATTATACCAACCCTACCCGCTATCATGGCAATACCGACGGGAGTGGGATAAATCGCACACGGTGCATCATGCTACCCCTACGCTCCCCGACTAAACACCATATCTGCCTCGGGAAAGAATAATGAAAATCTATCACTTTGTACACGAGATAATAATCGATGTTTCAGTGAAGTTATACCATATAATAATAATCAAAATCATTTTGATTATAAGAAGATTTTCTAAACAAATTCCCAAACATATTCAAGCAACATTGTTTGTTGGAAAGTGTATGATGTAACCAATTGTGATCTAGATCATATCTAATCAATTATTGATTAATGTAATATTATTTAAGAAAATAATTATCATAAAATATTTTACAAATATTCATCAATAATTATTCCAGACAATTAACCATTAATTTTACTAATTCTTAAATAACAATCACAAGGTTCTTGAATAAGAGTGCAATTTCCCGCAGTGACCCTCACTTACTAAAATTAGCATATCTCATTCATTTTAAACCTAAATAATGAAAAATCAGTTTTTGAAGTTTGCTAATTTGATTTAAAATAGAACTCAAGTAATTAATACTCTTTCCTAGGCATTTTAAAAAAGTAATTAACTCCCTAATTACGTCATGATTCGCCATCCTCGAAACAGTGGATATATATTCACTAAAATGATCATAACTAGAGTTATCAGATTCTAAATCACAACTCAAATTCCACGGTTTCCTTAGATAATGGGAAATATTATCAAAGTGATAATTTTATATTTAAATATTTAAAGTAGGGCCTAAATAATCACAAAATAGGGTTGCATAATTGAAATGCGGTAAAACTTTAAGAAGACCTAATGAACGCAAGTCTTCTTAGATTTATGGATTGTATACAAACCCTCCAACCTAAGGATCTGATACCACTTGATGGATATGAGAAAATCCTTAAGTGTATCATGGAAGAGTAAGAATCACGTCTTATGCGATTGGGGTGGCTAGCCGCACTAGTTGCTCCGAGCAGTGGAATTTAAAATTTTATTGGGATGAAACCACATCATCGAAGAACACTTCTTGGATCATTTCATCTAAACAATAAACAAGTATTAAGATTACCTCTTGAATCATGGTTGCAATTGAGTCTCTAAACGAAGAGACCTCCTGTCTCAAGTCCGATCTGATGGAGGAGACACTTACGATTGCATTGATGAGACGCGTGCTCATCACAATCCATGTTGATGATCCAAGAAATGAATTTCCTGATCTCGTCACACAAGATCCGATATTTCTTTACGAGAGAGCACACCGAAGGATATGGATATGTATGAGCAAGTAATCCGACAATATAAAGACGATGTTGCGACGATAACAACGTTCTCAAGGGCTCCATGGTGTACGACCACAATGAGAAAGAGAGAGAGAGGCTTGGCGTGTAGAGAATGAGAGAGAGAGCATGTTGTAATCATGTATCTCGAAGAGCAAGGGTGCCTCTTCTTATATAGGGTTTTGGGAGTACATGGATCCCAATTGATAGACATCACATAATCAATGGTTGAGATTGATTTGTGTTTCTTTTAATGGCCATGATGATGTTGTAAAAATCACAACAACAATTGATTTAGTTTAAATTAATATATATTGATAAATCAATATAATAAATTCCAAATTTAAATCATTTGACTAGTCTTGATATGATGAGGAGACTAACCTCATCCCCTAAAAAGGGGACAATCACCTTCTCCTCATGGAGATAAGTGGTCATCCACCCTCTTAGGGTGGAATGAGTGTATCTCCTCAATTTCTCATGATATCTCATTATCTCATCTCCAAGATTTACAACAATACTTGTTGTAAATAATTTCACAACATAATTCACAATTATCTTGTGAATATTGCAATCATACCATTGGAATTATGTGAATCACATTCACAACCCAAAATAAAACGTAATTATATTTTAGTTAATCATTCAATGTGAATCCAATTCACATTCATAATTAATCAACAAATATAAATCACAATAGACTCTGTCTTATATATTATAAACCACATTTATAATATATCCGAATAATATGGATAGTGCTATCCACATTATTCATATCCATGATAATTAAATCATATTTAATCACATTATTTATCTCAGATAATTCTCCTTATAATATGAATTAAATTCATATTATTCATGATAATCAAAGTACATTTAATTATCGATTTTCTCAATTCTCCGATATATAATATCAACAATGAAATTATCCATGAACTCTTTCAAGGATAATGCTTTCTCTGCGGATACTTGGAGATAAGGACATGGTGATTGTATTGTTCCACGTATAATGTCTTGGATATTGAGATCACATCTCAAATCCAGATCTTACAGACCTCTCATAGATGCTTGATTAAACCAAGAACGCAAATCTATTCTTCTCATTGCATCTGAATCACATTCAGATCAATGTCCAATATTTGTACCAAGATCAGGTCACTTCTCTACTAAGAGGAGTCACTAAAATACAGACCCATTTCATCACTTCCTAGGAATGGAAGTGTCATGGTTATACAATCGTTTATGATCAAAATACCCTCAAGTATTCTTAATACTTGCACATCCTGCATACTGGAAGACCCTGGATAAAACAGATGTATAAGATCAATTTTACACTATCTACTTCAGGGTTTTATCATTAAGTTTCTCATTCGATCATTAGGACTCAATATCGATTATATACTTTCAGAAAGCGTATATCATACCTAAGTATTGGTCATATACATTCTAAAAAAATATATATCAAATCCTACAAATTCAGTCAAGCTTCCAAAGCGAGACGAGTACGTGTGGAATTCGATTCCTCCCAATATCTCATTATTGATCTCATGTCTTCTGGTTCAGTAATGAACCTATATGATCCATTTGAGAGATCGTATTACTCATATGACCTCGCATGCACACCAACACGCCGGGGTATAGACCTTGGTTAGGTCATCAACCTAATGGTCTTACAAATGTACATACTAAGGCATATAGTAATAAATCTGTCTCCAGTCAGAGGATGCATGCCAATATCATGACAGCATACGGCATAGGTCTTTGGTTATCTCGATCTCGTTAAGTAAACTCTTTGACCTAACTAATCTGACACCTCCGAATCTCTATTGTTATGCCAAAGACATGCATCAAGAGGTCGGTCAGATATTAGCCTAATGAGAAAGTATTGTCATCTCCTACTCAGGCTAGAGATCATCTCTTAATAATCATTTGACGGTGCTTGATGAGTCCTTAATCTAACTCTTTAGATGTTCATCCAAGCACCAACCTCTATGATTCAACAATTGAATCAACTTTTGTATGATGATTAAGATAGCCATGGTACATTATCCTAATTGTACTAAGGGAACTATTATGCAAATTAGTTAATCTTCATTTCAGATCTGGGAATGATATTCGCAACAACATTTATTGCATAATAGTCCGTCGTAGCCTTGCATGTCCAACAGTAAGCTATGACCTGTCAAGTCGCTTCAGTAAGTTAATCTAAATCAAATTGCGAGGTAGGTGAAAAGCGGGAAAATCAGAGTCGCCAAAATTAGATGACAATTCTGCTTCACTTGTCGCTGATGCGACTACTCAAAGTTTCCCGCTATTCAACAATTAACCCACACAGATAATCAAGCAATTAAGAGAAAGAACTAAAATTAGTTATACCTTAGTAATGTATAGTGATAAGAAAGTAGGGATCGAAAAAAGGAAGCAATGGAGTATAGAAGGTAAGATATAAAAAATCAAAGCACACTTCGTCTATCAAACATTTAACCAAAATAATTTTTTGTGAGTTTTCTATTTTTTATTTTTTATTTCAATTTTCTTTTATAATTTTTTTGTATTTTATTTTTATTTTTAATTATATATTTTTTATATCTTCTTTTGGATTTTTTAAATTATTATATTTCTTTCTCTTTTAAAAAAGTAATAGAAGATATATAAGGATATATACACATTATAGGGTAATATAGATACAAATATTAATATAAATATTCAAAATTCAAGAAATAAATATATTTTCATGTATTAAATATTTTTCACTATTTTTGTGATTTTTTAGATAATATTTCTAATTTTTATATATTTTTAAAGTAAAAATATCTAAAAAAAGGGATTAATTAAATATCCGAGTTGAAATGGAAGTTAAAAAAATAAAAAAATTCAAAATTTTCCAAATCAATTTTAATATATAGATAATAATAAAGAGAAAATTATAAAATAGAAAAAAATCTAGTTTTGGAATTTTTAGGAATTTTATATATTTTTATCAAGGTATTTGGGTTTTTTCGATTTTTAAGAGTTTTTTATATTTTTTGGCCTTTTGTCTGGAGTTGTAAAATAAATAGACAAATAAAAAAATTTTGTAAATTTTTTAAAATGATTTTATATTTTTTTATGGATTTTATACTATAGACAAGGAATTTTTATGCCCTAATTGATTTTTTAATAAATAATAAAGTTCTAAAATGCTAAAAAAATATTAGGGCATGAAACTAGGAGCAATCAGGAACATACACACCTTTTTAAGGATTTTTAGATCAAAATATATATTTTTAATAAATGTAATAGAGACATAAAAAATCAATTATTTGTAGGTGCATAAACATAATTAAAATAAAATGTAGGGGCCTTACAACATTTTTTCAAAATTTTATAACGTAATTAAAATGTCCATGGGCCAAATAGAAATACACAAAACTACGGGGTGCACTTGCAAAATCCCACCTCACGTGGGCTGCCACGTAAGGTGTGATGGCATGGAGTTAAATGCAAATAAAGATAATTCAAGGGGCTTTCTACAAATATTACAAAATTATTCCAATGCTAAAGGAAAGTTTTGGCACTAATTATTAAATATAAAATTCACTTGGGACAAAAGAGCAAAATACCTAAAGCTTCGACGCAGGCCAACGGCTTGATCTCGTTCACTTATGCACGTGTCGACCCATGGTGCACAGATGATGCTTAAACCTTGGACGATGGAAATTATACCATTGAAGCAGATCTGAAGGTGCTGGCACTACTTCATCCAACGGTTTTGACTCGATCTAGAGGCGAGGATCGATCGAACTGCTACTGCTCCTCGCGAACAACAATGAAGCCATCCACCCTCCATTGCTTTGATATGCAAAATCTCATGATCCTTGGCTTCTTCTTCACTGCAAGTAGGTGCAGAAGATTATTGATGTCCTCCCACATTGGTGGAAGGACTCAAAAGGGTGTGAGAAGAACTGGATCTATTTAGTGATGGAGCTCCACATGGGAAGGCCCCCTGGGCTCGATGAAGCTTGATAACGGGTCGTTCTTTGTTGTTTCTTGTAGGTGACGTTAGAGGTAACAAAAATGAAGCCATAAGATGCTTCAAGTGTCAGAGAGGAGCGAAGATGGGGTGCAGCGGCGTCCTCCGACAGGTGGATGAGATGGACGACTTGATCTCCATACCTTTGCAATTTCTAGGGGAGCGGAGATGCGTGGGGCGTGGAGCAATGAATAGGAAAGAAATGAGGGTGGTTAGGTGTTATGGAGCAGCTTGGGGGCAGTAGGTATGCTGCGGTGGAGCAACGAGCTCCGACGAGGGAGCAAAATGGAAAATATGTGGATCCACCAAGAATTAAATGAAAGCAAGATGAGGTCTACACAAAGGCTACGCGAAAGAGTAAAAAAGGACTGAAGGGATAGAAGGTCAGTCGAGGGAAGCTAGAAGCAGGAGCTCCGACGAGGTGGCGGTGAGCAACAGACCATCCTCGATTCAATACCTAAATGCCTTGCCAGAACATGGAGATTCTTCCTGTTGTCACCAGGAAGGATGATCTCGTCTTAGACTTAGGGTTTTGTGGCAAAAGAGGGATCAAGCTCAAATTTTGGATTGAGGTCGGATTTTATGCTGATGGTGGTAAGGGGTTCAAGAATGAGGTGGTGGCAAAGCAATGCAATCCTCATGAAGAATCATGCCCGTGTGTATCAATGAAGATCGAGATGAAAAAGTCTAGATGAAATATAACCAAGTTGGTGCTTGTATCGATTTGGAAAAAGGGAGAAAGAAGGTCAAAAGCATGGCTGACAACACTGCGACCTCGGTCAAAGACTTCACTGAGGTCAATGGGGGCGAAAGTTGGTTGGTCTATATTATTTTGTTATGATTTTTATTTATTTTTTGAAGTTATTTATTACATGTTACTTTTTGAGGTTTAATTATAGGTATATTTATCTATATTTTAGAGTATTTTATTTTGTATATTAGATTTTATTATTTTATTTTATTATTTTAAAAAATTATAACTTATTTTTATATATTTAAATATATTTTTATTATTTTTTCTGATATAATAATTACATCTAAATGAATAAGTACACTTATTACATAGGTATGTGTATTGTATTTCTATCTATGTATTTTATAAGGGTAAAATGGGGCTACCCCTGGGAGTAGCCAACTTGGCTACTCCCACCCCAATTTTCCCCTTATTTTTTTATTTCTTTGGAAAATAAAAATGTGTATATTCATCACTATATCCCTCTAACATTCTATTAAAATTTCGTCAGAAACAGAGACTCCTAGGCCCTCCATCCAGACGTCATTTTTTAACGGTCGCAGGATTTTTTAAATCGACCCTGTTTGGATGGAGGCCGTAGGAGTCTCTGTTATTGACGAAATTTTAATAGAATGTTAGAGGTATATAATGATTAATTTACAAATTTTTATTTTCCAAATAAATAAAAAAATGAGAGAAAAATAGGGGTGGGAGTAGCCAAGTTGGCTACTCCCAGGGGGCAGCCCTATTTAACCCATTTTATAAACATTTTTTATTTTAATATTTTCCTCATATTTTTATTCTAATTTTAATATGTACATATAATATAAATAATATATTCACAATTATAAAAATATAAAATTATAAGAATAATAAATAATAAATAAAATGAATAATATAACTGGTATATTATACAATATGAGTCCAAAACCTAACTTCACACCTTAACTCCAAAATCATGTTCCTCCGTTGTAACAGTTTCTTTCTCCTTTGGATGTGTTTAGATTTTGCATTTTTCATATTAAATCTCTCAAGTACCTTCTCGATGTGATCTGATTGAGACAATCTCAGTTTCTTGTTCTCCATGTCTCTACTAATCTGCTTTCGAAGGTTTTTCTTTCAGGACCTATCTCCTTCATTTCAAACTCCTCGGACATCATTGCCTTCAGATTTGATATTTCTTCCTTGTAGGAGCATGCACCAAGCATGTCATCTACATATAACAATAAAATGACATAAGACATACGAAGCCTCTTGAAGTAGCAAAAATGGTCAACATGACATTTGCGGAATCTTATATTTGTCATGAATCATCAAACTTGTTGTACGATTGTCTTGGTTCCTACTTCAAGCCATAAAAGTTTTTCTGAGCTTGCATACTATGTCTTATTTTCTAGTAGCTACGTATCCCTCTGTCTGTTTCTTGTAGATGTCATCCTCAAGATCTCCATGGAAAAATATTATCTTAACATACAATTGTTCCATTGTAGGTTCTCAGTTGCAACAATGCCTAATACTGCACTTATGGTTGAGACCTTTTCAACATGTGCAAAGATATCTATGAAATCAACTCTGCTTTCTACTGAAATCCCTTTGCCACTAGCCTATCCTTGTATTTAATGGAACCATCATCTTCCTCCTTTACTCTATACACCCACTTCTTCTACAGAGCCTTCTTTGACTTTGGTAGTGAGTGGCTAACTTCTACTAATTCCTTATCTCGCCTTGTATAGCTTCATCAAAGCATTCATGCTCATCATTATTAGTCAGTAATAAATAATTCAAGGAAGGTGAATACCTTACAACAGATTTGCTGATTCTGGAAGATTTCTGTAGCACTGAAGTTTGCATATTATTCTTTGGGATGGGTTGCACATTCTCATCACTTGGTTCTGATGTGCTTTGTTCATGAATTTCATCAAACTTTACAAAGTCCGACTCTTTAGTTTGTCTTTCCTTTTACCATTTCATCATTATGTAAGGAAGACTCATTGAATATGAAATCAATGCTTCTGACTATCTTCTTATTATCTAAATCTCACAATCTATATCCATAGTTATATGTACCATAGCCATCAAAGGTACACTACATTGCTTTGAGGTCAAGCTTTCCTCTGTCCTCCTGCTCAATGTGAACATAAGCTATGCATCCAAAGCTACATAAAGGAGAAAGTGTTTCTTCCTTTTCTTTCCATGTTTCTTCTGGAAGATCCCCATGTAGTGCAACAAATAGACCTCGATTTATTAAGTATGATGTTATATTCACTACATCAGCCCAATGTTACATTGGAAGACTTGCATGTAACATCATGCTTCTCGCACACCCTAGAAGAGTCCTATTCATGCTTTCAACAAAACCATTTGTTTGAGCTTTCTTGGGATCTTTTCATTCTCCTGATCTCATTCTTGGTATAGTAGGATTTAAACTCCTTGCTGCAGTATTCTCTTCCATTTTCTAACTTGAGACATTTCAACTTTAAACCTGTCTTAGTCTTAATTAAGGTCTTCCATATTTTGAAGGTCTCAAACACATTGGATTTATGTTTGATAAATAAACCCATAGTTTCTAGTTGCATTATCAATAAAAGTAATAAAATAATGAGATTCTCCTAGGGATGGTACCTGAGATGGACCCCATACATCTTTATGAATCAGCTCCAATCTTTCAGTCCTTTGTACTCTTACAGTCATTGTGAAACTGACTTTCTTCTGCTTTCTCAAGATACAATCTTCATGGATGTCTAGACCAACAATCTATAATCCTACCAACTTTCCATTCTTCTGCATTATCTTCATTCCCTTTTCGCTCATGTGACCGAGCCATCTATGCTAAGTATTAGCATCACACCTAGATGATGCAATAATTATCCTGCCATATGAGCATGATGCAATATCTAGGGTTCCTTCTTTCTTACCAAGAGCAAGATCAATGATCCTTTACTTTTACGAATCTGAATCTAATGATGTCACAACACCACTTTCTGATAGTTGTCCAACATATATGAGATTTCTTATTAGACTGTGTACATGTCTAATATTCTTCAATCTCAAGAAGCCACCATTGGATTGGGATATGTCATTGTCTCCTATTTCAATTATGTTGTAACATTCATCGTGTCCCAGATACACTTTCCAAAATCACCTTTTAAAACATTTTGGAGGATGTCCTTTTGTGGAGTGGTATGAAATGAAGCACCCGAGTCCACAATCCACGACTCATTTTGAGCATCTGCAACACATATTAAGATATCGCTATCCACATCATCAGTAAGATTTACAGTGTTCTTACCTTTGTCATTTTCTTCTTTCTGGTTTCTTGGGGCCTTGGATTCTATCTTGTAATGCCTCTTTTGATTGCAATTCCAACAGACCACATGCTTTGGATATGTGGATTTACATCTTTCTCTTACTCACTTTCCCATGGAATGCTTTAACTTCTTGCAGCTCTTCCTGCTTCTTCCTTCTTTATTCAAGGCAGAATCTACTGAGTGTTCTTCTCCAGCCATCTTCTGTCGTGCCTCTTATCCAAGAAGAAGATCAACACCATCCTCTAACTTCAACTCGTAGAACTAGAGGAGTTACTAACTGCTACAACTAATGCATTTCCAACTATCAGGTAAACTAGAAAGGAGTAGAATGGCTTTTACCTCATCATGAAACACAATCTTCTCATGCTCCAAATGATTGATGATACTATTCAGATCATTCAAGTCTGAAGCCACTATGGAGTTCTCGCTCATCTTTAAATTAAAAAGTTTCTTCATCAAATACACCTTATTTGATGCGGACGGCTTCTCGTACATATTTTCTAGAGCTTTGAAAAGATTCACCATCGCCATCTCCATTGCAATATTTAGATCCACCAATTGAGCAAGGTCGAGCCTTACCATTCCTAGAGCCTTTCGATCTAAGACCTTCCAATCCTCACCCTTCATGGCTCTGGGTTTTGTTCTTTCGATTAAAAGATAGAGATCTTTCTAATATAGAACATCTTCAATCTGCATCTTCTAAAACATGAAGTTCGATCCATTGAACTTCTCGATGTTGAACTTCAATTCTTCCGCCATCTGTATGGAGGTTGATCTTCGAATCTTTCTCGATACCAGTTTTTGAGGATGGATCCGATCAAGCATCACACAACTAGAATCATGATCAAAGAAGAAAGCATGCACAATCGCACAAGATGATGATTTATAATGGTTCGGCAATGTGCCTACTCCACTTGCTCATGCCAGACTCTCTTTATTATTGTTTGAATGATGATGTGTACAATATGTGGTATCACTAGGTTCATTTATACTACAACAAAAGAATACCAAGTATTCAGCAATCTCCATCACCAGCTCTCAGCCAATCAGAATGCAGGAGGTGGATTAAACATCTCAGCAATCCAACACAACAAATCTCGACAAATCAAGATGCATGAGGTAGATCAGAAACCTTAGCAATCCTGCCCAATGACTCTAAGCCAATTATAAGGCAAAGAGAGATCAATCACATCAACAATACTCTCTACTTGTATTCAACCAATCAGTTTTCACATGATAAATCTCAACAGGAAGCACCTTTCTTGTTGAAGTATTTTGTTGCCAATCACTCGGACTGCAAGTCTGGTTATACACTAATCTAATGTTTATCTTATCTTATTCATAATGTAACCATCGTTAAAGTGATACTCTAATAGGTACACAAGAAATAGTCCAATAGAACACATTAAGAAGAGAGGTGTTGCCATGCATACCTCCTATTGGATTTTGCATTAATTAAATTTATCAAGTGTCTTGTGATACATAATTCTGGTTTCTGGTTTGGTTTTAAAATATTATAATTGACTCATGGTCTTCTGATTCAACACATATGTTATAAGACACCTACCACGGTTTAAAGAGGTACTGTTGCAAAAGAAGAAGTATGCAACACATTTCGTAGTGCTAACTTTACGCCTACGACGTACGGAATTAGGATAATGATGCTTATATTTCTCTGTGCATTTAGAAGATATATATTCTTCTTGATCGTTGATGGTTTAGGTGTATAACCAAGAAGAAAAAAAGTCCAAAATGACAGGATTATGTCTGCACATAACCCATCCAAAATGCTGAGGTATTTATGTTGGAGTATTTGGTTGTGCGCCTATTGAATTGTAGCAGGGTAAATGGATCCTGTAGAAGATCCATTTACCCCATTCAGTGTTTAGTCCCACATTCTCCAGTGGTGGGACTTGAAGGCTCTGGAGAGGCTATATAAGGAGCCCCAGACCTCCTGTAACCATTGAGAAAAAGCAATAGAGCATATGCCCCTTTAAGGGCTTCTTCCATGGTTTCATCCCGCTCCTCACGGAGTAGGGTTCCACGTTAAACCTTGTATTCTTCATATTTATTCTTCTTTATTCTTTGATCCCTCTTCCGTTTTCTATTTCTTAACATGGTATCAGAGCGGGTTCGATTCTCGAGGGTTTCTGTTCTTGATTTATTCGAGAATCGTTTGATAGATTTGATCGATGTTTATTGGTGGAGATTA
The DNA here is from genome assembly GCA_037367405.1 of Ottelia alismoides. NCBI lineage: Eukaryota > Viridiplantae > Streptophyta > Magnoliopsida > Alismatales > Hydrocharitaceae > Ottelia > Ottelia alismoides. Next base: position 279,729 of record JAZKJV010010927.1, on the reverse strand, counting down.
TTTTCTGTTCATTCTTTCTGTGAGCAAGACCGTCAAGTTTTAGGGTTTCGCAAGAAACCGTCATCAAAATATTCTTTGTGCCTCTATCGTCCCAGGCAGTACGAAATCCCCTACAATGACAGCCTCCAGCGGACGGACACAGGAGAACCTCCAGGCGACACCCCCTCCAAGAACCAGACCACAATTCTGAATAAGTCAACTCCTGGCGCAAGCAGTGCCTCCACTTCTCCTTACTTTTTGATGCTCTAGGCGAAAGAGCGCCGCTCTCCTCTTCAAGTCCACCCCATGGCAGCAGACGGTGCATCTCAGCACCGCATAGAGGCCACGCAGCATCACGAGACCTCACGCGACCCCAGTGGAACTCGAGCAACCTTCAGGTTCAGAGCCCAGGCGATGCTTCTCCTCCACCTTGGGTTCCTCGATGGTGAAATTTTCCTCGGTGGCATCAAGTCGCGACGGCCTCGAACCCAGGCGCGCATGAACAAGCACCAGGTGCGCGCGCGCAGGCGATCTTCCAAGCGGCGACGGGCGTAATTTACAGGATCTGGGCGGCGTTGCTCTCCAGCCCGTGGCACGCCTCCCGAAGCCAATCCCTCCTCCCAACGCGAGTCCTCGGTGACACACCCCTTCTGCAATCATGCGCGAATCCAGAACAGATGCGAGCCCAAATCCCTATCTTCCACGCACGGGCTCGTAGCAACCCATGCGATCCAGTCCTCCAGCACGTACGCAGGCCGCGCTCCTCCAGACTCCTCCATGCACCCCACGGCTCGACGAGCTCCTTCGAGTGTTGCCTCCTTCCTCCAGATCCTTGGGGCGGCAAAAAAGGAAGCCCCGATGGGGGGGGCGTCTGTTTCTTTAGAGAATGGGTTCCCCACCAACCCTAAAGGTGTAGGGTTATAAAAAAAGGGGGGCTGGCATTTTTATAAAAAAGGGGAGGTTGCGCTCGATTAAAAAAAGGGAAAAGGGTCCAACTGGGAACCCTAAAGTCGATTAAAAAATGTTGCGAAGAAAAGCCGTAAAAAATAAAAATCAATGGCTTATTTAAAAAAAATTTGATGGCTATTAAAAATAAAATAAAAAAATTGATTGAATGGCTGGAAAAAAATGATGATTAAAGAAAAGCCGGAAAAAAACACGGCTAATTGTTATCCATATTTGTAAAGCCGAAAAAATGTGAACGGCTTATTGGTATTTTTTTGTACCCCTATTTATGTTGTATGTTCCCAACTTTGTTGATGACATTTCTGACAAGTATGGGAGAAAGGGAGAGTATATGTAGAGTCACAGGTATATTCAGATTCTCCAGATCCAGGCATCAGATATTCTCCAGACCAGCCAGTTGTTCATACTCTATAGTTTTTCAGATGAAGTTTCTCCATGTGCAATATCAGACTCGAGGTTCAGATTCCAAGTCCATAGGTGTGATGCGCAGTTCATCAGACTTGACAGATTGGTCAGAGTCCAAATTCGAGGCACTCCATGATTGAGTGACCCATTTTCGAGTTCTTCATAGAGAGACTCATTTTCAGACATGCACATGGATGGGGTCTTTTCAGATGAGCACGTGTATGCCATCTTTTGTAGTGGTCCCCATCTTTCTTCTTGTTGTTTGGCCAGAGTTTTCATGTAAGCCATAGGGACTCCATAGTAGAGGACCATTCCCTATGCATGTTGGTAAGGGTTTTCATGTGGTATCATAGTTACACCAGAGCAGTGCACCATTCTCTGAGCCAAATGGGAGAGACCCAATTCTCCGACGAGGAGACTTTTTCAGACTTCATTCTCCAGTGATCGTGGACTCCAACGAGGATTGCACATCCACGACCCTTTTCAGTTTGGCCCTTCTCAGAGATGGAGCAGTTGTACTCCGATGAGGAGACTCATTTCTAGTTATAGAGACTCTGAAAGGAGCAGTTTAGAGTGCATGCTCTCCGACAAAGAGATTCAGCAGACTAACACTCTTGCCCGTTCGTCCTCCTTACCTGCACGACATGAGAAGCAACGTCCTCGACAGCAACAGTTGTGTGCGTTGGGTTTATGTTGTCCGTAGTGTCCTGTAGCGTTGAGTTGAGTTTCTTTTTGTTTGTCCAAGCTGAGCATTATATGCTCCAGCTTGAGGGGGAGTGTTGGAGTATTTGGTTGTGCGCCTATTGAGTTGTAGCAGGTTAAACGGATCCTGGAGAAGATCCATTTACCCCATCCAGTGTTTAGTCCCACATTGTCCAGTGGTGGGATTTGGAGGCTCTGGAGAGGTACATAAGGAGCCCCAAACCTCCTGTAACCATTGAGAACAATGAAGCATATACCCCTTTAAGGGCTTCTCCTGTAGTTTCATCCCGCACTTCACGGAGTAGGGTTCCACATCAAACCATTTGATTCCACTTCCGCTTTCTATTTCTTAATAATTTATAAAGAGGTGATTTATAACACGAAGATTTAATCATTTAATAGTTTAACACGAAATTCAAAATTCATAACTGGTGCAAAGATGGTTATTGTTGAAGAATGGTCTTGGTGTGTTATGTTTAGTCCTGCATCTTGGAGTGGTAACTTTTGGTCTTTTTGGTGGGGTTATATAAAGAGCCCCACACTCATTGTAACGTTTGAGAAAGTTGAATAGAAAACCAACATTTTGAGGCGGTTCTCTTGGTATTTCATCCCGCTCCTTAGGGAGTAAGGTTCCACGTAAAATCAAAGTCTACATTGTTATCTTGTTCTTGCTTTGATTCGTTTACGCATTTCATATTTCAACATGTTATCAGAGCAACTTAATCTTTTGATGTTTTCGAAATTCGTGATCTTGTCTATTTTCTTGAGATTTTGTTTAGTTGGAGATTAGATTGTATTTTGAAGAAACTGTACATAGGTTGTTGAAAGCGACTTCGATGCTTCTCTACAGGAGGCGGTGTTGCACTGTTGAAAGAATCACAATAACAATAGCAACTATCCGGACCATCCATGCACATCCACTCCTGCAAGCGCAAATCCAACCTAGGTGATCTGCCACACGATTTTCTGGAGGAGACCTCAAATCGCACCACTCCATGATGCAATTTTGGACAAATGTTCGATTTTGGAAATTTCTTGGAATAGCATCTACGACAGTGAAGGGTTCTTGTCTGGAACCCTACTCCGGTTGCAATAACCCCCAAGCAGCAACAGCATACCCAATCTCTTTGCCAGCAAGAGAGAAAGAGGAAGAAGATGAACAACAACCCTGGAGCATGCTTCACATGACTTGTCCTCAAAAAGCATTTTCGGCCCAAGTGGGCTACTATTTTTTCTGAAAAAAAGAAGAGAAACGGAAGGGGCCGAGGATGTTGGGCCCAAGTGGGCCTCTCTTGTTTGGAAAAAAAGACAACCGAGAGAAGGGAGAAAGTATAGTATATGAAAAAAAGATTACAAAAAAAGAGGAGAATATGCTGCTTTGTGAAAATGGGCTCAACTATGGGCTGCATATTCAGGCCCAATGAACTTTGTATTGAAAAAAAGAGAGAAAGACCGAAAAAGTGTGAAAATTTGAAGGCGAAAAGGCCATCCGACAGTATATAAAAAATATGTCGGTGACTGCGATATGAAAAAAAGGAGATGTGAAAGATACAAAAAAAAGAGATGAATGTTTGGAAAAAATACAGTCCAAACAAAAAAATGTGTGGTGGGAATGAAAAAAAAGAAGAAAAGAAGTTTCTTATTGGTCCTTAAATGTTCTCCCAACTTGTATTCTTTCGATAAGTTTGGAAAAAAGGGGGAGTGATAGGTAGATTATTTCATACTCTACTATTTGTTGGGTAGTGGTGTCTTGCCCTATCATTATTTGAATTATTGGGTAGTGGTTATCGAGTCCTACCATTGGTTGAGGCACTCTGTTTGAGTGACATATTGTGGGGTAGTGGTGTCAAGCCTTACCATTGTTGATTGGGTAGCGATTTTCATGCCCTACCATTGTTTGAGGTGCTCTATTTGAGTATCTATGTTTTGAAGAGTTCTCCAAAGGGAGACTCATTGTTGCCTCCATCCTTCAACGATTGTGGACTCCACTATGTATGGATATTCTCACGGCATGTTTTCATGGCTGTGAACTCCACTATGTATAGATATTCCCACGACGTTTTTTTGGCCCTTCGGAGTGATGGAGCAGTCTTCGATGAAGACATGTTGCGGGCATGAGTAATCCATGAGGGAGACTCATTTTATTGATCATATATCTCTGCGGATCACTATTCACACTCCATACTCTAGTTCCTCTTCACCAGCATGGCATGAGAAGTAACGTCCTTGACAGCAACTGACAACGTGCGTTGAGTTGATATTGTCTGCAGTGTCATGTACTTTGTATATACAAGTGATTACATTCTTTCTGTTCATGCAAGCTTAGCATTGCATGCTTAGCTTGAAGGGGAGTGTTGAAGAATGGTGATGGGTTATGTTTAGTCCCACATCTTCCAGGTCACGTTGGTGGGGTTATATAAAGAGCCCCACACCCGTTGTAACCTTTGAGAAAGATGAATAGAAAATCAACCCTTTGAGACAGTTATCCCGTGGTTTCATCCCGCTCCTTAGGGAGTACGGTTCCATATAAAATCAAAGTCTTCATTGTTATCTTGTTCTTGCTTTGATTCGCTTCCGCATTTTATATTTCAATAACTATAATTTTTGTTGCCCAAGAAAGGTCAACGTGGATATGCTAACATCTATTCACAATGTAATGGGCAAACTGTGCCCAAGCCAAAATGTTTCTTGTTGCTTGTAAGTTGAGACTAATCTAATAATTGAAAGAAAGTGACATCATCTAACGTAGGATAAGCCCCTATATTGGATTATGTTGTGATTGCAATCCTGTAACTGTTTTGAGACTTGAACAACATGAAAGTTCCTTATTGAAAATCCAGAAGCCTGTTCTTTGTTTGCTTGATCCCCCACCAATGCAAAGAGATGATTACATTGGCAACATTTTGATAGTAAGTTTATAAAAAAAATAGCATATCGATAACAACATTGTTTTTCAAAGTTAATTCTTCATGCTTTTGAATGGGTTCTCCCCCCAACAACAACAACGTGAAAGATCGGGACGAGAGGACCAGAAGGAAGGAAAGGCCGTGCGACAACAACACCAGCGAGGTTGTAGGATGACAACAATGGTGAGACAGCTGTGTGAAGAGGCGATGAATGACGATCGAAGATCTCGAGTTCTGCTAGGGGCGATGCGGAGGGATATCGAGGAAAAGCTCTCATGCTTAAACAGAGAACTAAATTTAAGTTACGATAACCATATTATTTTTGCTGTTTAATTTTCGTATGTGTATATTGAACTATAGGATTAGCTCCAATTTGAGCATCGATCCTTAATCATGCTTGATCTTTAACCCTGTTAGTATGTGGTTCTTTTTTGTACCACAATCATTTCTTCCTTCTCTACAAAATAGAGGCTCTGCATGTGTTCGCAGTTTTTTGAAGTTGTCTTACTCCTGTGTTGTGTCGTTTTAGTTTTAGTAACTGTTGAAGAATTTTTATGAACTTGTCTTAATGTTAGCGAAGTTGCTCAGATGCCATCAGTGTGTGGACAATGGGCCATGGATAATCCAAGACAATGCATGTGTTATTGATTCACAGGATAATTGTGGAGAAGATTTGCTGCTCTTTTCAGTCCAATGGTAGCATTGCTTCTCCGTGTGGTAGATCATCTCCTAAGATGGGCAGATTTTCGAAGCGGGCTGTGAAATCTCCACGAAATCCTTCTCTCATTAGAGATCGACTCCTGCCTCATGATTGTAGGATGATTTTGAAGATGGTCTGGCTTTTTAGGCATCGCAGACAATCTTTCAGCAGTTGTATGAGAAGAATACATTGTTATTCTAATTATCATAGACCTACAGAAGTATATAATAAGATCAAATGAATGGCCTCTACGCATTAGAGTAAAGTGGAAAGTTAGAAAGCTTATTATGGAGGTTATTTCTACCCATATCCCCTACATAAGCTCACATTAGCTCACGCCAAGTGGAGACCTGATGTCTAGGCTGACTCGTATTCTTTAGGCAAACCTTAATTTATTTGCTCATCTCAATTAGCTCTTTCCGATAGATCCGATATTTTTTGGGTTCGGATCATCTGCTGTAAGTAAATTACTACAAACTCTGTTGTAACAACGCAGAGAGGATCGTTTGCTGTAAGATCCTCTGCTGGAATGTATTCCTCGGATGGGAAATGGACACCCCTGATATGGGGGCCCACTATCCCGAACCCTTATGAGGAACGTCCATTTCCTATCCGACAGATCCTCTGTGTTATAGCAGGGTTCTTACAGCAGACAATCGAGATCCGTAATAACGTGGATGCGCGCCATGAGAAAACTGATGATCACTTCAAATACATCCCCACCCATCCCCCCCCACCTGACCCCGCCTCCAATCCAGACGAGAACACGCGTGCGGGAAGATGGAGGTGCTGATCTCGGACCAGGAGCCCATCCGCGAACCCCTCCTGCAATTCGAGTATGAGCTTTACAACCGCGTGGTGGTCCACAAGATCACGTAGATCCTCCTCCTCGGCCTTGCCAATGCATGCGCTGATGCCACCACTGGTGACCTCTTCCGCTCCCCCGTCTTTGTTGCCATCGACACTGCCTCGATCTCGTTGACTACCTCACCCTCTACTCCAAGGCCTTCGTCTCCGACACCCTCCTCCACGACAATGACGTCGCCGATATTGGAAAAACTATGGTTTTCTAACTGCTTGCAAGGATATTGTGTTTTAAGATTGGCAAGCAAATACGACCAAAATAACAACAAAGTAATATTAGTTTGAAAGATCCATCCTGAGAAAAGGAGACACGTCGAAAGACGCTGTCTTGAAGATAGATTCCGTTGCTCCTATGAACGAGCTTGATGGTAGCCCGCTCCCAGATTCAATCAAATCCCAACAGATGCTATCTCACGGTACTAGAAAGAGAGCAATGTTGAACGTCCATTGACCCCTCGTCATCGTAGAAAAATAAAGTACAGAATCTGCCTACATGAATTCACAATTGAGCGCACAAATGGTGGAGAACAGATAGGGGTGGAAAACAGAATGCTTCTGTTGTGTTGTATGTTGTGTTTGAAAGGCTAAGACTACAGTCCGTTATATAGACAGACTGCCCATTAACAAAGAGTCAAAAGAGAACCGTTCATCTCCTTTCAAGACATTAAGTGATAACGAGTTCTTGTGGTCTCGTTGGATGCACCCAACATTACCGAGGAGACGCGTTTAATGCCAAAAACGACTATAAGAACCTGGATACAAAAGAGGGAAGGTGTTTGTTCAAATGGATTTAATGAGTCTCATTTCCAATGTTATTGTTTGGTTAGGTACTTGTGCACAAATTGAAAATTACATAGACTTAAAACAAATCTTGGAAAAGTTTAATATTTTAAATTAAACTCGCACACACACGCTCATACGTACTAAAGAGGTAGAGAGGTTTTGAAATACAAAGGAAATCCAACACTCCCCCACATATTTCATAAACCTTTTTAAAGAATAAAAAGAGAAAGAAAAATTAAAGAATGATAATAAAGAATAAATAAATAAAAATAAAATATGACTGAACTATGTCTTTCAGTATAGGTAGTTTGTGGCTTTGAACCTTGCCTAGCAATAAGATGTTATGAACTACGTCTTGAACCAGACTCTCTGATTTTAATAAATCGCACAAACATAGATGAGGGTACGAGGACGTTCATATCGGTGTATGCATTACGACCTTCGCAAATGTTTCAAGAGTGCTCTAGCGAGAATACCTAACTCACATAATCCACGGCCTAGAGTTACACTCACATAGTAGGAATCTCCAAAGGTGTACTGTCTGGTCCTACACCCTACCATATATGGCTTGATTCTTTTCAGAGAAGAACTCTTCCTCTACCAAGACAACACCGAAGCACTACATGCCATAGGGATAGGTCAGAAGTAAAACTCTTAAGTTTGTGCTTCCATCGAACACTAACACAGCTTAGTTGTCCCTTTGAACCATTCCTCATAAGATCTCTAGTTTTGAATTGGTTGGGTTACAACTATGGTGTTCAACTAATGGGTAAAAGACCCATCCCCCTCTACGAGCTGAATACTAGCTTTCTAGCTAGACCCTTAATGAGAGGATCAACAACATTCTCTACAGATTTCACAAATTGTAGAGATATTACACATTGAGTAATGAAGTCTCTCGCATCTTCATACCTCAATCTCATAAAACGTTTTCCAGGGTTACCCTTATATTGTTTAGCTTTATCTATGGTAGATCTACTATCATAATGAATAAATATAGGAGGAAACTGCTTTGAAATGATGGGTAGATATAGTAAAAGATTTCTTAGACAGTATCACTAACAACAACCTAAATCCAATGCTATAAACTCAGCCTCCATTATGGATCTTGCTCTAACAGTTTGTTTGGAGGATTTCTAAAAGACAGTCATGCCACCAAGAGGAAATACATAACCACTTGTAGACTTGGTTTCATCAGAGTGTGGAATCCAATTTGCATCCGTGTAGCATTCTAATACAACTGGAAAACCAGTGTATTGTAGACTATATTCCATAGTACTCTTAGACCATGTTCGGCTTGGAGGCTAAACCCCCTTTAGGGGGTTTACCCCCACAAACCTCTTTTTTCTCTTTCATGTGGTGTCCACTTTTCCTCTCTTTTTTAATACATTAAATAAATCATTTCTCTTTTATCTATTCCAAAAAAATATATTATACCAACATATCAACCAAAAAAATAAACTACTCAACTTCTACATACTTTTCCAAACTCCAATACAATCACATCACAATAACTACACACTTTTCCAAACTTCATTACAATGATATCACAACAAACCCATCCCCAAATTAACCCTCTATCCAAACACCAAAACACAAAAATGGGTTACCCCCTACCAGTTACCCCGAGGTAACCTACTTACCAAACACACCATTATGGTATCTAAAAACTCTGACCAAATCCTTCCAATGGCCAACATTAGGACAATTAGTACACCTACTCAACCTAGTAATAACATATGCTTTGTCGGGTCTAGAATAGTTGGCTAGATACATTATGCTTCCTATGAATTGAGCATATCTAGAATGATCCAAAGGATCACTAGTATGTGCCTTAAGATGTAGGGAATGATCATATGGAGTACTAACATGCACACTATGGTACATATCAAACCTATGCAAAACCTTTTCTACATAATGAGACTGGTTTAGAGAGTATCCAGAAGTAGAATCTACTCAATTTTTTCTAAGTATAACATCAACTATTCATAAATCTTTCATATCAAAGCTTTTATAAAGAAAAGATTTAGTCTCAGAGATAATAGCTGAATTTGATCCAAAGATTAAGATGTCATCAACGTACAAGTACATGATTATAATACCATTCTCAGAGATCTTGGAATAAATACATCTATCAGATTCATTAGCAGTGAAGCCAACAGATAAAATAATTTTATCAAATTTGTCATTCCACCGCTTAGGTGCTTGTTTCAAGTCTACACACCTTGTGTTCTTGTTCAAGGACTACAAATCCTTCACGTTGATCCATGTAAATCTCTTCCTCAAGGTTGCCGTTTAGAAAAGCAGTTTTGACATCCATTTGATGGATTTTAAGATTGTGAAATTCAGCTAAGGCGACAAGAACACAGACAGATGTAATTTTTGTTCCAAAAGCATAAGTGTCATAGTAATCAACACCTTCTTTCGTTTGTATCCTTTGGCTACGAGTCTAACTTTAAACTTATCTATGGAACCATCTGTCCATAATTTCTTTCTGAAAACCCACTTACATCCAATAGTCTTGTACCTTGGGGAAAGATCGGTCAGAATCCAAGTGTGGTTTTTCATTATAGATTCTATTTCTTGATCAATTTCTTCCTTCCAAAAACTATGATTTATTTGATTTCATAGATTCATCATAGGTCTTGGGATCTTCTTCTACTAAGAGAGTATAAAAGTCAGGATAAAAGTTCTTAGCCATTCTAGTCCTTTTACCTCGACCTAGGTCATTAGGGGGCTCAAGCACTTCTTGGTTTAATGGTTTTGCTTCGTCAATAATTTGTGGTGTATCTTGAGGGGATCAATGTTTTGAGAATTTGAATTTCCTTCACCAACTTGTTTAGGGAGAGAAGATTTGAGAGGAAAGATGCTTTCATAGTATACTGCATCTATGGGTCTAATCTCTTGTACTGAGTTGACCCTGATTTCTTGGATATCAGATTTTATGACTGGAAATATATTGGCATTAGTATTTTCTATATATCGTATGAAAATAGAGTCTGCAGACTTAGGACCTAACTTCCTCTTCTTATTTTCAGGAATCTTAACTTTGGACAAGCATCCCCATACTTTATGGTATTTTAGAATCAGTTTCCTGTTAAACCAAAGATCATAAGGAGTTTTATCTATGTGTTTGAAAGGGATGCGGTTTAGCACATAGTTTGTAGTTAAAAAAGCCCACCCCACACAATCGTTGGCTAAGACCATATTCAGCTAATATAGCATCAACCAGGTCGATTGATGAATCCACGATTCATCGCCTTTATTTTTTTTATTTTAGCTTCATTTTCTTAGTCAAATACTTGTAAATACCCACTAATTCCATAACTTTATCATTTTGCCTGCATTTGTTAAATATGCATTTTAACACTTTTTGTGCTTAAATAAAAGAATAAAGAAGAAAAGAAAAAGAAAAGAGAAATAAAGGATGTGTTTATAAGTAAATACAGACTGATCTGAACCCCGAGAGAAGGTCAAGACATGACATGATCGATCATGAATAAAGTAGAGGGAGATAGGATCTTTCATCCAAAAATCCGAAAAAATAATTTGTACATAAATTATTTGTATATTTGTATAAAACTTGTACTATTTTATTTGTACATAATTTTAACTCAAATTAATTATTTTTTTAAACAAAAATTGTGAATAAAAATGTGTTGAAAATAATAAAAAAATTGCAAAGAAAAATAATATACATATTATAAATAATTACCCTTAGAAAAAGCCACAATGCGATCATTGAAATATCAATTCCAGCTCCATACGAACTCAAAATGAACAAACTCAATTCCATTATACTCTAAATTAAATTATCTTTCAAGTGGCTGTGATTTCATAATTTTTGGAGTTACAGTTAAAAAGTCGATTTTCTGGGGTGTTTTGTGCAGTTTCACCATTATTTATTGTACATATTTATCATATTTATTTTTTATATATAATGTATATAATTGTAAATATTATTTTCATTAAAAATAAAAATAAAAATATATAAACAAAAATTTTAAAAAAGATGTAAAAATAATTTCCTTATTTGCACCTATATATATTGTATTATATGTATATAATATTTGTATACAATTAACTTCCTTATATAAAAATCATCAAAAAAATAAAATATCTTACATTAATAATTAATTTAATTATGAAAATTGTATTTATATTTAATTATTTAATTCATTATTTAATTTTATAACATACCATGTATATTACATTTGATTTTATACCTTTAATGGCCACCATTAAGGTGGCTAATTGATTTCCATTAATTACTAAATTTATTTAATTCCGAATTTCTTAATTAAATAATTTATTTGTTTGTTTATTTATTTAATTATTTTATTAACTTCACCAATAAAAACATTCCTTAAGCGTATATACCTTCCATTTTCTTTTTTCTTCTCTTCTTAATGGGCTCCTCCTCATTCTTTCACTCTTGATCGATCTTTGATGGAGAGGAGCCCGATCTCCGAGAGCGTTCTCGTTAAAGAAGGATGCCTAGCCTCCGAGCTGGTCGGTGACAGCGCGTCGGCCCTCGTCGAGGCCATCAAGGTATTTCCGAACCCCGAGGTGAGATCCAATTTTATTTCCTGTCATTTTTCATAGGTAAATCGTAGGTCTAAATCATAAAAAATCCGTCACACTTGATTCTGATCTGACATCGGATTTTCACCTCATCTCGATCCTTCGCATTTCATTTCTACCTCACAGACCTATCACCTCCGGTCACACACGGTGGTCGGAGAAACGGATCTATCTTTCATCTCGCCGAGATCCGCTCATTCACACATCCCATTTTTGTGTATAAATAAAAAAACATAAATTATTTTCCTGTTTATATCACATTTGTTTTTGCAGGAAGAATAAAAAAATGTTTTTCTTTTCTCTATAATCTTTGTTTTTGCAGGAAAAATAAAAAAATAATGATTTTTTCCTCTAACCATGGTTTTGCAGGGAAAAAAATAAACAAAAAAAGAAATTCCTTCTTTGTCTCTGTTTGCATCTGCAGTTAAAAAATAAAAAAAACAACAACATTTTTTATTATTATCAATGTTTATAGGAAATAAAAATCAAAAAATAAAAAAAACACAGGTCCAGATCGCCTCAACCCCCCGCGGGCGGCTTGAAGCCCGCCCTCCTCCAACGCTGCCATGCGCCTTGGTCGCGGCCCTCCGCAGCCCCGCGCCCGCCGCCCGAACCCCACGTACCTCATCGCCCCCTGCGGGCCCTGCCGCAACCCCCGCCTACGGGAGCGGCTTTCTCTAGTGGCGCAACAACCCAACGCTGCCTAAACCCGCGACAACCTCCGTGTGCCGGGCGACCGACCTCCACCTTCGCATAGCCCAGCGCCGCCGACCTCCCTCACCTCCAACTGTGCATCTGCCCGCCTGCGTACGCTATCCTCCCTGCTGCGCCATCTTCCCCGTGTGCCAGCGACGGAAGCCACCTTTTTCCACAGCGCCACTCAGCGCGCCTCCCCTCTGTCGCCCTCCGTCAACGCCACCGACCTCCTTCGAGCCCGCGCGAGCCCCCTCTGCCTCCTAGACCTCCCCCCTCCCCCCCCCCCCCCCGCCGTTCCACTGATGCATCGCCACGCTTGGGCGGTCTCCTCCAGCCATCCATGTGGCGGCACCACCCTTTAAGATTGGAAAAGAAAGATTCACAAGAGTAACCCTCGGAGGGTTCTAAAAAAAGAAAAAAGGAGAAATTGCGGACCTACCCTCCAAAGTTTTGAATATTACAAAAAGGTCCCTGCTCGCTATCAAGTCACGTGCTTCACACATGCTCCCCTAGGTAATTTGCTATTTTATACCTATTGTTAATTATTGTTCTATTCTCTGTAGAACTTTGAGCAAATTACATTTCAGTCCATGTGATTCCAGAACTTGAGTTTCTTGCTATTTTCATCAAAATAAATGTTTTTATTCTTCAAAAAAATCACAAAAAAATGTACATATTCCTGCTGTAGTTTTCATCATTTTATAAATTTTTCATCAATTTTTGTTAACATTTGAGATATTTAAAAAATAAAAAACACTGTCTTTTTGGTTGTCAGAACTTTAAAAATTCATAAAAATTTGAAACATTACTTAAAAATTCCAAAAAAAATAATGTAGGTGTATGTTGGTGTGTTTTAATTTTTGACTAATTTTTGTGCATTAAATCTTTATAAAAACAAAAAAATACAAAAACGAAAAATTTTAAAATAATTGTAGAAAATTATATAAAAATCCAAGATATGTGATTTCAGTTTTTATTGTATATATTGCTTTATAGTTTCTATGAAAAATAATTTCCAGGAGTATTATATACTTAAAGTATTTTTAAGTTGCAAAATACTCTCGGTTGTGCATTGTTTGCCTTGTTTTGCAATGTTCGATTTTTAGAAAATCACAAAAACATTAGAAAAAGTTGAAAAAGTTATCAAATATATTTTAAAATATATAAAACTCAAAAACATTTTTTTTTAAAATTTTCAGAGCATTATGACCTTTATGAAAAATACAAAAAGAGTGTGGTGTTGTGTATTGTTTATCTTTTGTGCTTGTTTTAAAAATAAAAAAATTAAAAATTTAAAAACCGCTAAAAATTAGCTTGGAAATATGATTACTTACTTTTTAAATCGTGCTCCTTGTGTTTAACCCTGGTCGCTATACCAGGTAAAAACAATAGCGAAAACCGCTTACATTTACTTTGATTGATGATTTATCTTTTAAGTGGTTAAAATACAAATTTTTCCGTTGACCAAATTGATCGATTGAGAACAACGACATTGTGAACTAATTTTCCATCTTGACCGCATCGAATTTCGGCTCATCAGAATGACGCCGTTGCCGGGGAGTACGGCTTTGTAGTCATTTTTCAATTTTGTGATATTCGTCTCTTTATATTATAATTGTTTTCTGACTTTCTCTTGTTTGATTTTTGTGCGAGGAACCGCTTGGAGTGTTCGTGGATTATTTTTGGGAGGACCCGCATAGGAGAAAGAGCAGGGAATTGAAGAATAATTTTTTTGAGAGAGAATATTTCTTGAGACATGTGTAATAATTTAGAACTTTGGACTTGGACACTTTATTTGGGGTTTGTTTCGCCAAGTACCGGTGCACTTGGTGACCTCACCGCTACTTTTCCGTGTTTTTGATTCCACCGCTAAAACTTGCTATTTTATTCTCGATGTTTTTGCCCCTAGACATAGGAATTTTGATTGATTGTGACGTAAATTTCTAAGGCCCAACACCTAATAGAGTATCTATTCCTATAGAACGTAATTTGACCTTGGCAAAAAATTAACTGAAAAAGTTAGTTTAATTGAATTTGAGACCATGTGCCGTGAGGAGTCACATACAGCGCTGGCAGGACCCGTTGTGACGGGCACCGAGTGACTCCCAAGATCGGACTCCGGACTCGATTCGGTTAGATAATTATTGTTCTTCACGATTAACAGAAGCTACTTGTCTAAGGCCGATTTCCACGTGCATCATATAGCTAGTTTACTTTCAATATTTAATTTATGCGCGGATCATATTGCATGTAGAGTGCTGGAGTAAGGTACACATTTTCTATCTCTGCATGCATCATCTTGTTTGACTGTGCATTGGCTTTTTCGACTTCCCCCTCTGTTTTTAGATGCAAATCAATCAAAGAGGTAATCAAAAAGCTCGGTAGGCATTATTTTTGGAAAAAAATCCAAAAATATAGAAAATAAAAAAATTTTAAAAAATGGGACTGCTAATTAAACTTGACTTATAAAGTCAAACGTAATTTATTCATTATTGTATTGGGAGAGCCATCCCCTCATTGTTTGCACTTTTAATTGCTCCCGTACACAATAAGGAGTAGTGCCCAAATCCTATTAAAGCCTCCTAAGTGTTTGTACAACTTTTGTTGAACACCTAACTCTTCAATTTGAAAAGATAAAGACCGAACTCTCACGGTCAGATTTGTGTTGAGTTCTGGGAGTTTGCTTTGTGTTTTTTATATCTTTGGTGTGAGTCGGTTATGATCATTCTTTGAGTCATTAGCAGTCACCTTCTGTCTCCAACCCACCCTCCCTTCATTTCCCTCTCTTCATGATGGGCCGCATTCCATTCCAGCCGGATTTTGCAGCTTCTTATCTTCATGCCCATCATTCTCGCCCACTCTCTTGGGAGGTTGGAACTCCGTTAGATTTCCCATCATCTCCCTACCCACCCTCCCATTCAGACGTGCTATGAGCGAAGCACGAGGAAACCAGAATGACCAAATACGAGACCCGGGCGACCACCTTGCTGAGATGAGAGTGCATCCCATAGGCGATCAAATGGTGCAGTTGCTTGCTTTAGATGACATCCATCCGGGATGATGGATGAATACCATGATTAAGAAGCACAACCCGCTTCTACTTTAAGTCCCTTCATTATGGATTTAGAGCTCATTAATCCACTGCCAAAATTTTCTGGGGAAGTGCACGAGGATCCTTATTTGCATATTGATGAGTTTGAGGAAATTTGTGGATCACGATCATATTCCGATATCACTTCTGAGGACATGATGCTAATTACCTTCCCATTTACCCTTCAGAGTAAAGCCAAGAGTTGGCATAGACGATTAGGAAGGAAGATTGCTACATGGGGAGATTTACAATCGGTATTTTTGCATAGATTTTACCCCCAACATAAAGCAGAGATGATGCGATCGTGTATTTGTGATTTTTCAGTTGAACCCCATGAGACATTGATAGATTCATGGTTGAGGTTACGTGATCTTTGAGGCGATTTCCAGATCATGGATTTTCGATGACTGACCTTATCCACATTGCCATGAGGGGGAGGACTGCAGAGCAGATTACATATGTCATTACCTCGTGTGGTGGTTCACACAACTGTCTCAACCTGGATTTAGTTGAGACCATCTTGGATATACTTTCAGACATTCCATATTCACAATATGATTTATTCGGGACAACACACGATGGAGAGATGACACCAGATGAGTGTGTGACACATAATGCCAATCTTGACAGCACACACTGATCAGAGGATGGGGATGCTACTACTTCTCATTTGATAGATGTGTTGACTACCACTGAGAGTTCCCAAAGTCGGACATTGGTCGAGTTTACATTGGATTTAGAATCAGATTTTGAGCCAGTCCCGCACTTTCACATCGAGGATTCTTGGATTCTAGATCTGCTAGTATCCCAAGAAATAGAGGAGGAACCCAAATCTTAGCCATTCTTTGAGTCATTCCAGCGTCCATGTCTAGTTGAGTCAGTGTCTTTTCTTCAAGAGATCTTCTCAGATTCAGAGATATATTTAGATTCATCTCAGCAGAGAGAGCTTGATGAGGGATCAATTTTTTATTTGAGAGACCTTGATAGTCCCGTATTTGAGCTGTGTGTCCTCCTAGTTGATGAGGTCGATATATTTTCAGAAGACCTGATATTTGATAGCATAGATCCCAAGTTCCCTGACGATTCAGCATTAGTCCCCAAGGATTATCTGTGGGAGGATGTCACAGACCTTGTGTACTCGATTTCACTTTCTGGAAGTGCATCCGATCTGTCGGATCACGAGACTGAGTATTTTGAAATTTCTGATCACGAGTTTAAGGTTTATCTCCTCGACGACCCTCGCGAGGATGACCCGATCTTTGAGGTATTCGATGATTTCAGTGATTTGTCTACATTATATGCATCGGGTATCAACCTTTTTAGTGAATCTCCTAATCTTGATCTTCCTTATCTATTCAAGACTGTGATTAACGTGGAGGATTCCCTGCTAGATCCTTCCTTCTCCATGTTTGATTTTTTGGCTCCATCCATTCACTCCATTTAGATCTTGAGTCGATGATTTCTTTTATGCTACCAGAGCCCGATTTCATCTGCCAACCTCTTTACCCGGTAGCAGACACCCGCTTGGTTGTTTACTTGGGTGTCATCATCCACTCTATTGAGCTCGTTGTTGTTCTCCCACCGAGACTGCAACGACAGTACGGTATTCGCCTCACAGATGCCATCCTGAACCTTGATACAACATTATCCTATCATTTGCGCCCAGTTAGGGGCATAAAATCTAGTGCTTGTTGAGAGGCACCTCAACATCATTCACATCTATATAGATCCATATGTACATATCATACATTCTGTCTAACACCCCATCACTATCTTATGATTATGCTATACTTAAGGTGTGCTTTACCCCAAGTATGGGGGGATGTCAGACTCGTGATGATTCTTTTGATTCTTTTTACCTCTGTTTTGTTGCCTATACTTAGGGATATTTTACCCTAAGTATGGGGGGAGGGGGGTAAATCCAGTACATTCCACTCCTCGGTTTTCCCCTTATGTACAGTCTTCTATACTTAGGATTACTTGATCCTAAGTATAGGGGGATCAACGACTTCTATTGATTTTATTCTTTTATTCGTCGTTGTAGTATACTATTCTTGTAGTATACTATTCTTTTCACTTTTCTATACTTAGCACGAGTTATGTCTTTCTTTCCAGCTCTTTGATTACTATGAGGACATAGTTCGAGCTAAGTATATGGGGTATCGTATATATTGTATATATACTTTAGCCATAACTCGTACTTTCATATTTTTAATATGGCTAAAATACTGTGTAAATACTGGTAAAACAAAGATGCAGAAATTTCCTCAAAACATTTTCTTGTACATACTGACTAATAAGTCAAGTTAAAATATTTTGAAAAATATTTTGAAAGTAGTTTGAAAATCTATTTGAAAAATCTTTTGAAAACTATTTGAAAAATATTTTCAACCTTTGTAAAAATATTGTGGCTTGTAAAATTTTTTCTCTTTGTGTGATTTTTTTGTAAAACTATTTTCAAATGATTAGGAAAATGGTTGAAAACTTATTTTGAAAATCTATATATACTGTTTGAAAAATGTTTGCAAAATTGTTTTCAAATGATTGTAAAATTGTGTCAAAAAATTTATTTTGGATATAGTTTTAAAAATTATTTGTAAAATCATTTTCAAATAAAGTTAAGAAATATATGCATCACAAAAAATTAAATTAATATTAAAATTTAAAAAAATAAAAAAAATAAAAATCCAACTATGTATCTACTTGTATAAATTACTCAAGTTGTAAATCCTTTCTTATGACTCTTGTAAATAATCGACTCATTTCTTTGTAAAGATGTGTATATACTTTATATATACTCGTATACATTTCTACCTATTTGCAAAAAGAACTTTTGCATGTGCATTATTTTTCAAAAATCCATAAAAAGTTCAAAAATTTGAAAATTGTTTCACAAAAAGATTTTGCTTTCTTTTCTTCATATTGTACATATTTTCTTGCATTGGCATGTGCATTTTTCTGGATAGTCTTGACATTTAAACTAAGTCTGGAATAAATTTGAATAATGAAGCTTAGTTGGACCTTATTCCACTTAATTTCAAAGGAATCTTATAAGATTTGGAGTTAAGACTTTTCAGGTCCCAGTGACTTAATTCTTTGAGTCCATAAGACTATGTTCACATGCCATCTTGATTAGTCTAAGTAGAATATTTAATAACACACGCATGATTCTTTTAGACCATGGCTTACCTTGGACAAAGCACTCTACACGTAGCTCTTCATGGAGGAGGTAGTGAGGGGGCAGAATCTTTTGGCTTGGGGTAGCATACAAGGGTAGTACATCTAGGCGGAACCTCTCATCCTCCTCTAGGGAGGGATGTGCGTCTCAACCTGGTTTGGTGATGTTAAGGTCTAAAGACTGAGCTGTGGGGTTGAAATAATGCTTCAAAAGAGGGATAGTCTACTGGCTCAAGAGGAAAAACTCTTTATGTACATGCTGCACCATGTATATATTTTCAAAAAAAAGAAAAAAATCGAAAAAATGCAGAATCTCCAAAAGTGGACTTGCCTGTTTGAAAATTAAAATACCTGCTGAAGTGTATATACAAGTGAAAAAAAAGAATAAGAGCTTCAAAGTCAAATATTTGTGAGCTTGCAGCGGGTGACATGGCTACACTGGTCATGCATCCAAGGATAGGTAACTACATTGGTTAACATCCATTCTCATCTCCATCCCCTCTTCTTGAGCTGGTTGTACTTGAATTTAGAACCGAATATCCCCCCTCCTCGAGGAAAGAGTTGCTAGACCAGGGGATTAGAGTTACCTTGTTGAGAGAGACTGTTTCTTTGCTACTTTTGAGATGAGGAGCTATATTTCACTTACACCGTACAAGTAAGAATTCATAGTCATAAGAATTTGTGTATATAGACTTGTTCTAATCTGACTGTTGAAGAGACCTGAATAGGAGTCTTGTGGAACTTAGTGGCTATTAGGTTTTAAATCTATTTCCCATTAAGGTTCCGACACACTAATAATTCAAAGGCCTGACAGAGCTCCAGACTACATTTTTATGAAGATAAGTTTAAACGTCAACATTATACTAACTTCTTTCCTTTTTCTTCTCTTTATTTTTATTTTCACTTATTTTCCAAATAAATGTTTGCTAAGGGATTAGCAAAGGTAAAGTATAGGGGAATGATGAATCCACGATTCATCACCTTTATTCTTTTATTGTAGCTTCATTTTCTTAGTCAAACATATGTAAATACCCACTAATTTCATAACTTTATCATTTTGCATGCATTTGTTAAATATGCGTTTTAACACCTTTTGTGCTTAAATAAAAGAATAAAGAAGAAAAGAAAAAGAAAAGAGAAATAAAGGATGTGTTTACAAAGTAAATAGAGATTGACCCGAACCCCGAGAGAAGGTCAAGACGTGACTTGATCAATCAGGAATAAAGTAGGGGGAGATAGGATCATTCATCCAAAAATCCGAAAAAATAATTTGTAGATATATTCTTTGTATATTTGTATAAAACTTGTACTATTTTATTTGTAAATAATTTGAACTCAAATTAATTATTTTTGTAAATAAAGTTGTAAAAAAAATTGTTGAAAATAAAAAAATAATTGCAAAGAAAAATAATCTACATATTATAAATAATTACACTGAAAAAAACCACAATACGATCATTGAAATACCAATTCCAGCTCCATACGAAGTCAAAATTAACCAAACTCACTTTCATTGTACTCTAAATTAAATTATCTTTCAAATGGCTATGATTTCATAATTTTTAGAGTTACGGTTAAAAAATCTGTTTTCTAGGGTGTTTTATGCAGTTTCACCATTATTTATTGTACATATTTATTCATATTTATTTTTTATATATAATGTATATAATTGTAAATATTATTTTTGTTAAAATTAAAAATAAAAAAATATAAAAAAAATTAGAAAAAATATATAAAAATTATTTCCTTATTTGCACATATGTATATTGTGTTATATGTATATAACATTTGTATACAATTAACTTCCTCATATAAAAATCATAAAAAATATCAAATTAATTAATTAATTTAATTTAATTACGAAAATTGTATTTATATTTAATTATTTAATTCATTATTTGATTTTATAACATATCATGTATATTAGATTTGATTTTATACCTTTTAATGGCCACCATTAAGTTGGCGAATTGATTTCCGTTAATTATTTAATTTATCTAATACCGAATTTCGTAATTAATTAATTAATTAATTTCACTAATAAAAACATTCCTTAAGTGTATATACCTTCCTTTTTCATTTTTCTTCTCTTTTAATGGGCTCCTCCTCATTCTTTCACTCTTGATCGATCTTTGGTGGAGAGGAGCCCGATCTCCGAGAGCGTTCTTATTGAAGAAGGGTGCCTAGCCTCCGAGCCGTCCGGTGACAGCGCGTCGGCCCTCGTCGAGGCCATCATGGCATTTCTGAACCCGTGGTGAGATCTAATTTTATTTCCTGTCATTTTCATAAGTAAATCGTAGGTCTAGTTTTTGCTCCCATTTATCAAACTCTTAGATCATTAAAAATAAAAAAATCCATCACACTTGATTCTGATCTAACACTGAACTTTCACCTCATCTCAATCCTTCGCATTTCATTTCTACCTCACACGACCTATCACCTCCTGGCACGCACGGTGGTCAGAGACACGGATCTATCTTTCATCTCGCCGAGATCTGCTCATTCACACATCCCATTTTGTGTATAAATAAAAAACATAAAATTATTTTTCCTTTTTATCTCACTTTTGTTTTTGCAGGAAGAATAAAAAAATGTTTTCCTTTTCTCTATAAACTTTGTTTTTGCAGGAAAAATAAAAAATAATGATTTTTTTCTCTAACCATTATTTTGCATAGAAAAAATAAAAAAAATAAATAAAAATAAAAAATTCTTTCTTGTATATGTTTGCAGTTGCAGTTAAAAAATAAATAAAAAAACAATAACATTTTTTATTATTATCAACGTTTACAGGAAATAAAAATAAAAAACAAAAAAACGCAGGTCTAGATAACCTCAGCCCCCCGCGGGCGACCTGAAGCCCACCCTCCTCGAGCGCCGCCACGCGCCTCGGCCGACCCTCCGCAGCCTCGCGCCCGCCACCAACCGCCGAACCCTACGCACCTCATCATCCCCTGCGGGCCCCTCTGCAACCACCGCCCGTAGGAGCGGCCTGCTCCAGCGATGCAACAGCCCAGCCCCGCCCAAATCCACGACAACCTCCGCGCGCCAAGCGGCCGACCTCCTCCTTTGCACAGCCCAGTGCCACCGACATCCTTCACCTCCAGATGTGCGTCCGCCCGCCTGTGTACGCCATCCGCCCTGCTGCACCATCCTCCCCGTGCACCAGCGGTGGAAGCCGCCTTCTTCCACAACGCCACTCAGCGCGCTTCCCCTCCGCCGCCCTTCGTCGACGCCACCGACCTCCTTCGAGTCCGCGTGAGCCCCCTTTGCCTCCTAGACTACGCCCCCGGCCGTTCCACCGACGCACCACCGCGCTTGGGCGGTCTCCTCCAGACATCCATGGCGGCGGCATCACCCCTTTAAGATTAGAAAAGAAGGATTCACAACAGTAACCCTAGGAGGGTTCTAAAAAAAGAAAAAAAAGGGAGAAATTGGGGACTACCCTCCAAAGTTTTGAATATTACAAAAAGGTCCCTGCCAGGTATCAAGTCACGTGCTTCGCACATGCTCCCCTAGGTAATTTGCTATTTTATACCTACTGTTTATTATTGTTCTATTCTTTGCAAGAACATTGAGCAAATTACATTTCAGTCCTTGTGATTCTAGAACTTGAGTTTCTTGCTATTTTCATCAAAATAAATATTTTTGTTATTCAAGAAATTCTCAAAAAAATACGCATATCCCTGCTGTAGTTTTCATCATTGTATAAATTTTTCATCAATTTTTGTTAACGTTTGATATATTTAAAAAATAAACAACAATGTCATTTTTCTTGTCAGAACTTTGAAAATCCATAAAAATTTGAAACATTACTTAAAAATTCCAAAAAAAATAATGTAGGTGTATGTTGGTGTGTTTTAATTTCTGACTAATTTTTGTGCATTAAATATTTATAAAAAAAATATGAAAAACAAAAAATTTTTAAAATAATTGTAGAAGATTATATAAAAATCCAAAATATGTGTTTCAGTTTTTTATTGTAGATATTGCTTTGTAGTTTCTATTAAAAATAATTTCCTGGAGTATTGTGCACTTAAAGTATTTTTAAGTTGAAAAATACTGTCGGTTGTGCACTGTTTGCCTTGTTTTGCACTGTTCGATTTTTAGAAAATCACAAAAAACATCAAAAAAAGTTGAAAAAATTATCAAAAATATTTTAACATATATAAAACCCAAAAACATTTTCTTTTTAATTTTCTGAGCATTTTGAACGTTCTGAAAAATACAAAAAGAATGTGGTGTTGTGTATTGTTTATCTTTTGTTCATGTTTTAAAAAATAAAAAAATTAAAAGTTTAAAAACCACTAATAATTAGCTTGGAAATCGGACTGCTTAGTTTTTAAACCGTGCTCCTTGTGTTTGACCCTAGTCGCTATACCAGGTAAAAAGAATAACGGAAACCGCTTACATTTTCTTTGATTGATGATTTATCTTTTAAGTAGTTAAAATACAATTTTTTCCGTTGACTGAATTGATCGATTGAGAACAACGACATCGTGAACTAATTTTCCATCTCGACCGCATCGAATTTCGACTCATCGTCGATAAGTGTTCTGTTCTTCCTTTCAGCCACACCATTAGACTGAGGTTATATGGGCAGTGGTTTCATGTATAAGTCCATGTTCCTCATAAATTTGGTTTAATTCATTTGAAGTATACTCACCCCCTCTATCATATGTACTCCTTTTTATGTTCTTATTGGTCTGGTTTTCTAATGCGATTTTGTAGACTTTTAAACTTTTCTATTTTCTCATCTTTAGATCTTAACAAATAAACATAACAATACTTTGAAAAATCATCTATAAATGTCACAAAGTAGCGCATGTTATCACGAGTGAGAACATGGTTTAGGTTACATACATCAGTATGGACTAGTTCAAGCAGTACAGAGTTTCTTTCTATTGATCTAAAGGGTTTCTTAGATAATTTAGCTTGCACACAAATTCGACATCTTTCATTATTTGTTATGTCAGTTTTAAAAATTAAGTCCATGTGAATTATATGCTTCATTGTATTTTCGTTCACGTGTCCTAAGCATGCACAAACATGCCAAAGATCAGATTACACGATAGTAGAAAGAGTTCTAACCCAAACCTCATTGATATGTGAAGAACCATTACAAGACTCAACACTAAGCTTGATAAGACCATTACAAGTATAGCTGACACCTATGAAAGATCAAAACTATAGATTACAACTTTATTTCCCTCACTTTATAAGGAATAACCAGAAGATATAACTAGGTTTTTACTAATAAGATTCTTCTTAAATTCAAGAACATGTAAGACATCATGCATCTTCAAGGCTTTCTCTGATGTGTTCTTCAAATCCACACGTCCATAGCCTACTATGCATTCACGGAGACATCATCACCCCAAGAGATGATACGATTGTTATCGGCCTGATAGGTGGAAAAAGAAGAGCTATCATATCAGATGTGAGATACAACTCCAGAATCCAACCACCAATTATCATGGGAGGCATAACTAATACTACGAATAGCAGAGTTAAATTCTAACCTTTCTGAAATGTCAGCCTCCACAGAAATTATATTGACTTCAGCATTCTTAGGAGGTTGCTTCTTTTGTCTATTGCAATTTTTGCATACGTTCGCAAGGTGATCGAGCTTGTCACACACGTAGCATATGTGTTGGCCCCTAGAGTCAGTGTTATTATTCTGATCGGGTTGCTTGCCTTTCTTGAAAGGTTTTTTGGATTTGGAGTGGAATTTATGGGATTTCTTTTTGGTGTTCATATGGTCTGCCATATTGACAGGAGGGTTGTATTTAGAGTCGTTTACTATGTGATGATCTTCAGATTGAAGAGTTTTACAAGGGAAGACATTTTCATCTTCTCTTGTCTATGACGGAAAGATTTAGCAAAATCTTTCCAAGAAGAAGGGATTTTTTCCGATTAAAGTGAATACTTGTACATTTTTCATTGAGCTTATAGCCACTAGCAATAGACTTAGAGACAAGATTTTGATATTCAAGAACTTGTACGGAGACATGGTTGTTCTCTACTATCTTATAGTCAAGCCACATGATAAAGGCATATCATTCTAATCCTACATATTGCATACCAAAATTTGACATATAAAGCTTTCCAAAGTTCGAGAGCTGTAGGGTGCATATGGTATATATCATAAAGCTCATCAGATAAACAAGAGAGAATTCTAGCATGACAAAGGTAATCTATCTCTTTAGGTATTTTTGGATGAGTCGACATAGGGGAAGAAAGTGGATCACTGTAAGTGTAGCCTATTCTATCACTGTAAGTGTAGCCTATTTAGAATAGGGCAAAATTAACATGACCAACGTGAGTGATCGGAGTTTCGAGCTCCTCATGAGGAGTTATAGTAGAGACTAATCCTAAAGAAGTTAGCCAAAACCTCATTTTTGTTGCCATCTACGGAAATATAATCCTACGAATTTTTTGGATCTAAGACTAGCAATGTCTTTCGAAGTCATCATTGCTTAGGATCCATTTTAGAAAGGTTTAATTAATAAAGACGGAATGAAACAGTCTATAGAAAACTTGCAGATCTGTCTTCACAATGATGGAAAAACTATGGTTTTCTAGTACTATTTGCAAGGATATTGTGTTTTAAGATTGAAAAGAAAATACGATCAAAATAACAAAAAGGAAATATGAGTTTGAAAGATCTAGCCTCAGAAATGGAGGCATGTCGAAAGACATTGTCGTGAAGACAGATTCTGCCGCTCCTATGCACGAGCTTAATGGTGATCTGGCTCTCAGATTTAATCACCTCCTAGCTGGATGATGTCTTCCTGTGCTAGCAAGAGAGCAACATCGAACATCCGTTGGCCCTCGTCGTCGTAGAAAACAAAGCACAAAATCCTCCTACACTAATTCACAATGAGCGCACAAGTGGTGGAGAGCAGATGGGGGTAGACAATAGAATGCTTCTGTTGTGTCGTGTGTTGTCTTTGAAAGGCTAAGACTACATTCCTTTATATGACGGACTGCCCATTAGTAAAGATCCAAAAGAGAGTCGTTCATCTCCCATCAAAACATTAAGTGATAAAGAGTTCCTATGGTCACGTTGGATGCACCCAACATTACCGAGGAGACTCATTTAATGCCAAAAGCGGCTATATGAACTGGATACAAAAGAGAGAAGGTGTTTGTTCAAATGGATTTAATGAGTCTCATTTCCGAGTCATTATTGGGTCAGGTACTTGTGCACAAATTGAAAATTATGTAGACTTAAACAAATCGTGGAAAAGTAATATTTTAAATTAAACTCGCACGCACGCTCACACGTACTAAAGAGGTAGAGAGGTTTTGAAATACAAAGGAAATCCAACAGTCGACTCCCCTCCAACCACTCCACTGACATCATCGCCAACCTTGCCAAGGACTTCGCCGCCTCCAAGTGCATCTTTGTGGGTTGCTTCTCCGATTGACTCCTCGGAGAGAGCCGTGGGGACAAGATTGACGACTTCATCCAGGAGCTTGAGACCAACGCCTTTTGGTCTGTCGCCTACCGTGAGGCCGTCACGAAGATCCTCCTTTGCAACATCGATTTTCGCAACGAGTTTTGATACGTCATGCAGTTCGACGATGAGTAAGGGCTAGCATATCATGACACGAGTTGTCCCATCATCACATGTGACGTATCCAAATTTTATCCTTTTAATTATGTTGAATTAACAATTTCATTGCAGTCATATAAATTCGAATCGATCAAAAAATAATCGTACGGATCGAATAATCAATAATTAATTAATGTGTGGTTTGATGCATTTTTAACCTAGACAAGCCCCAAGGTCGACTCAAGGAGGCAAAGGAACAACTTCAGATCAAATTAGAGGAATTAGCTACGGTTTTCCAAGCAGCTTTTTTGTAACTTTTTTATGCAATGAAATGCAAATGCACGACCTTGGATGAACTAGGTTATTAAGAAAATATGCAACTTAGTGATAAATCCCTGATTCTCACTCTTTATTCTTTTATTTTAGCTATTTATCTTGTCAAATCATCATGTAAATATATGTAAATACAATAAGTTAGCATTATACATGCACTTGTTAATATTTCATAGTTAGCATGTATTTGTGCAAAAAAAGGAATAAAGGAAAAATAAAAAAGAAGGAGGTATTTAGAATAAATACAGAGTGACCCGAACCCGAGAGAAGGTCAAGTATTGGCCCGATCGTCAAATAAAACAAGTAGAGAGAGATAGGGCCTACTCTATATTGCACATAAGCTTTGTGTAATTTAATAATTAATTTTTTATAAAATAAAAATAAAATATTATTTTGCCTCCTTTTTTATAATCCTAAAAATAAAACAAAAATAATAAAAATAAAATAAAAATAAAATCCTCTCTCCCTTGTGCAAAATACATGTATATATGCTTCATTTCATATTTATTATATACATGTATATAAATAATAAAAATTAAATAAAAATTATTCTCTACTCCAAAATCATGTTGTAAATAAATAAAATACAAAAGTAGGGTATTTGTACAAAAATAATCAAATAAAAATAATTGTACAAAATACATAGGTATATTATACTTATATATAACACATTATGCTGTACAAAGATAAATTATTTTTCATAAAAAATAAATAAAAATCATAGAATAATAGTTTGAAAATAACAAATATTTTTTATTTTATACACTTTTTGATTTAAAATGATTTATTATTTTATATTTAATATCTAATTATTTTGTACAATCTAATTCTCTGATTGATCCACGTCATTTCATTCACCCGCGTCAACGTCCTCTTCTAGGCTTGACCCGACTTGATATCATCGTCGAACCTTTTTCTATTATTTTTCCTGGTCGGGTCACGTATCCCCTCGCCCTGATTCTTCGCTCATAGCTTCCCCTTGGATCCAAGACCCTCGCAGATCCCTAAGAAGGCGTGGATCTTCCTAGGGTATCCCTCACGTGCCTGCAAGGGTATATTGCCATTTTTTACCCTGCACTTTTTATGCTTTATTTTCGAGTTTGTTAAATAAAGGTGTAGTTTGAACTACTTGCATGTTAGTCCCTAAGGATTCTAGTATTTGCACTTTAGTCTTCTTGTCTAAGACACATGCTTGCCTACGTGATATGTGGTTTTTTTGCATCTTATACCCTGGACTTATTTAGGGTTTTGGTTTAAATGAAATATTTCTCGCATTTGCATTTATGCCCCTGTGTGTAGAGTAATTGACATGTATGTGTTTTCATGGGCATTTTGCACTGATAAACCTGGACTTTATTTGCTTGTTATTGTTTGACCTAGAAACTGTGGATTTTTGCAAAGAGGTTCCTGTAACCTGTGTGCTTTGTTTTCAATCAAATAATTATCAATTTTACTCCAAAAATTATCTAAAAATTACCAGTAGCTCCTACTACCGTGTAATATTTTTTGATAATTTTTGTGACGCAATTTGATTTTATTTGATATTTTCTAAAACTCAAAAACCCCTAAAAACATGTGTATCTATTTTATAAAATATCAAAAAATATAAAAATACCCCCAAAATTTTTCTAAAAATTCATATAACTTTGTTTTAATGTGTTTTAACTTCAGTACTATTCTTATTCCAATATCTTTTATCAAACCTCTAAAAATCACAAAAGACCAAAAAACATATAAAAATTCTAAAAAAATCTATAAAATTCAAAAAAAAAGGCAATTCCAGTTTTTGTAATTAGGTATCTATTTTTCATAAAAATAGCCCCTATGCCTTTTAGGCAATTTTAGTATTTTAATCTTGCCTATGTCACGACTGAACAATGTTCCCCTGTTTTGTCTTTACTTTATTTTTAGAAAATTATGTAAAAATCAAAAAAACCTTAGAAAATTACCAAAACATCTGCATATTTTAAAAATACAAAAATATTTTTATTTTTTTAATTCTTGAGCCCTTTTTACCTTAATAAAAATTGTTCTAGTGTGATTTCCTTCATATTTTTATTCTTTTTCTCAGTAGAAAATATAAAAAAAGGTGAAAAATAAAAACCACAAAAATATGCATTTTATTATCTGATTTCTCGACTACTTCATAGGCTTAGCTCGTGCTCCGTGTGTTCGACCCTAGTCATTATACCAGATTAAATAAATAGTGGAGACCGCTAGTTTTGATTTCTTACTTTGATTGGTTTATTTTTATTTTTTTGTTGAGACCGACTCGAGTGATTGAGGTTGCAACGACCTTTGATATCACTTATCTTCGATCTCTAGAGCGCTCATCAGAATTGCGTTGTTGTCGGGGAGCATGGCTTAGTAGTCGATTTTCAAATTGTACCTTTTATCTGCTTTTGGCTCTATCTGTTATAACCGTTTTCTGACTTGTTTCTATTTCTGCGAGGGGGGCCCGCCCGAGGATCTTGCGAATTTTGGTTAGAGGACCTGCGCCCGTAGAGGAGAAAGAGGACAGGAGGAGCACAATTATATAGGATAAAGTAGTTAGTTTCTTTCTTAGAACATTTGATTATTATTGTAATAATACAGGGACTCAGAGACCTTGGACAGTTTCGACTTGGCCTTTAACGGGGTCTGTTTCTCCGAGCATCAGTGTACTCGGGGGACCTCACCGCAATTTTCATCAGTTTTGATTCTAACCTTTTATTTCTATTTTGATTATCGAAGGATTTGGCCCCTAGACTTAGGGATTTCTCTGATTGTGATGTAACCGATTAGGACCCAATCTCTAACTATTTGCCTGTGCCTATAGTTCGTAATTGGACCTAATTAATAAATCATAATTAAAGGTTAGTTTAATCAGACTCGAGTCCACATGCCATGAGGAACCACATACAACACTGGTAGGACCTGTTGTGGCGGGCACTGAGTGATTCCCAAGATCGGACTCCGGACTTAGTCTAATTAGCTAGCCACAATTCTTCTCGTGTAGAAATTGCTCATATAAGGCCGTTTTCTTCTTACATAATTTAGATTAGTTTACTTTCAGTCTTTCAATATATGCGCAGATCACCCTGCATGTAGAGTGCTGGCGATAGGTACGCATCTCTTACTTTACATGCATCATCGTGTTTAGTCGCGCATCAGCTTTTTCGACTTCTTCCCCTGTTTTTGGATTATAAATAATCCAGAGAATCGAAAAATTCATTAGGCATTTATTTTCTTATTGAAAAATACCTAAAAAAGTGACAATCATAAAATTAGGAGTGAGAAACACACTTGACCCTAAAAGACACTCGACTTAAAAATCTATCTTAGGAGAACAATCCCCTCATTATTTGATTTGATTTTCTGAGAGAGTGACTCATACACTAGGCTAGAGTCATACCTCAACTTGCGTTAGACTACTGATATTGGGGTTAGTCATTCTTCAGTGAGGATCGCTCCAATTTCCGGTAAAGCGGGCCGCGATATCCTTAGCAGAGCGAGTTGAACGGGTAGCCGATAAATGGTCAGCAACTTGTACTGGCTGGGAAAGATCTAACTTTGGGATTGGACCAGTCCTTGGGAGCATCGGGTTCCTACCAGCTCGCTTAATTTCTCTGTTAGACTGAATTATCACCTAAATAAAATTGACAAGATAAAAGACCGAACTTTTACGGTCATTAGCTCTTAGTGTTGAGTAGGTGAATTTAGTGTTTGTTTGCTGATCCTATTTGTTTCCAGATACCATCTGCCTTGTCTTTAGATCGTGATGATGGGCTGGAGGTCCTGTAGGCAGCCCTTGGCTGCAGCGCTTTCGAGCACTCCGCCCCATTCATCTAGGTCGGTTTGCAAGAGCCCGGACCCGCTCTCCGAACCCAAGTTCGATTCTGCCCTCTTCCCCCTCGACCACCCTTCTACTTGTCCTGACGTGCCAGAGCAGAGACCAGAGAAGATATTTGTTCATTTGACAGCACCTGAGTTCGGGTCTTTTGCCTTTGTAGAGACCCGAGAGATGGCCAGCAGCGAGGAGCGCAGATGGGTAGCCCCAGACCACCACATATGTATTTGATCATGGCGCCATCAACAACATCCTGTTACCTTACTTGAAGACGATGCATAGACAGATCAAAGACCAGGGACTTTCATGACAGATATGCGTAGAGAGATGGCCCAGATGCGAGTTGACCACGGAGAGCTGAAGCGACTAGACAGTGGAGAAATACCAGAGCTCGGAGGAGGAAATGGACCACAACCAAAGGAGCCGCTGGAGCTAGTCCGAACAGTGAGACCGATGAGGGAGTTTTACAACCATGGTGCGACTCTTACACATCGTTGGATTCAGCTTCCAACGATTCTGGGAGATTTCAAGCTCCCCCCTCATACGATTCAGTTGTTGCCCAAGTTCCATGGGCTAGCCATCAAGGAGCTACATCTGCATCTTCAAGAATTCGAGATGATCTGCAGCATCATCCACGATAGATTTGTGGACAAGGACATCATCATGATGATGGCTTTTCCATTATCCCTGGTCGACAGAGCAGCCTACTGGCTGAAGCATTTGGGGAGATATGTCACTTCTTGGGAACAACTCCGGACCGAGTACTTGAACAAGTACTACCCACTCGGCTAGACGAACGCAACTAGAGCTCTGATAAACAATTTCTCCATGATCCCTAACGAGAAGTTCCATGAGGCGTGGGATCGTTTCAGAGAGGTCATTGATCGGTGTCCACACCATGACATATCCAAGCCCAATTTAGTACAGAGTTTCTTTTCTGGGCTTACACTGGAGCTGTAGGGGCTCGTGAAAGCTTCTTTTGGGGGTTCCTACTTTGCCAAGGATGAAGACCAGGTTTGGGCCATATGTGAGGAGATGGCAGAGAACTACACTGTCATGTCCCATACCCGTGTTTACACTCAGAGGAAGCCCTCACCCCATGTTGTGTCCTATCAGAGGATAGCACGAGTCGATCCAGGTCCTTCTACATCTTCAGCAGTCGCAGCACAGTCAGAGTCGTCGGTCGCTGATATGGGCATCATCAGCGAGAAGCTGGACGTATCGAGATCATCGAGAAAAAGCAGTGTCAGGTCATGATGCAGATTGATCAGTTGCACAAACATTGAGTGACCTAAAGACCCAAATCATGTGTCTCGAAGAGGCACAAACGTCTTCTCATCGCCGTCTCAGGTCACAGGCTGATCCTAGCAGCAACAGCTCGGTCCAACACTCTGCCCTTCATCGACAGGTTCACCATATCCAAGCGAAGCTGTTCCAGCAACCGCAGCTCCAGTATCTTCAGCCACCACCATCTCAGGATACTCAGATGGTTGTATAACAACAGGATCAACCCCTAGTAGTTCTTCCTCCTCCCTCGAGTAGGAGTCATTGATGGAAGTCAACGGGATTTGGTACAACTGACAGCATCCCGTAATCCACCGAGATCCTCCCGGATTCAGGTGGTCGACCGGAGGTGCTTCGTCCTAGCAGCAGCCTCCAGCTCAGGGTGGACTATACAACCAGCCTCAGCAGTAGCCCCAGTTCCCGCAGAAACCACAACAACACTACCAGTCAGGTCCTCGTCCCTATCGGTAGGGACAACCGTGGAGGCAGTGCCAGCAGCAGCCTCAACAGTACTCTCAGCTTCCCCCTCATCCTTCCCAGTAGCAACCTCACTTTCATAGAAGTAACCCATCTGGTTCTCATGGGCTAGCCTATGAGAATCCAGCACTCGATGATCTAGCCGACCTTCTTTCCGATCAGCAGGCCATATTCAGGCAAAAGATGGATGAGTTCTGCTAGGATATGA
The DNA here is from genome assembly GCA_037367405.1 of Ottelia alismoides. Taxonomy (NCBI): domain Eukaryota; kingdom Viridiplantae; phylum Streptophyta; class Magnoliopsida; order Alismatales; family Hydrocharitaceae; genus Ottelia; species Ottelia alismoides. Next base: position 247,186 of record JAZKJV010010927.1, on the reverse strand, counting down.
GGGAGATCATCAAGGGCAAGGCCGCCATACCTGCTCAGATCGAACCCAATCCTAATAATCTAAAAAGAAAATCTGAGCAGGTATAGTTCACAGAGATTACCACTCCTAGTGATTTATTTGGTGATACTGCTTCATATATATTTGGTGCTGACTTTGTTACACTTAGGCGCGATAGGATGCCAGCCGCCGACGCCTCATCTGAGCGACGACACACCGAGGATGCAAGAGCACCAGACAAGGAGGATAACAGTATTGATGTCGCTCATGATGATGATGATGATGATGGTGGTGCTGATGCCACTAATGATGTTGATCCAACCGACAATACTAAGGCCGTCATGTCACTAGATGCAGAGAGTGGTGATGATGCCACCAGAGATCTAGATGTTGTGCCAGAGTACGATGTTGATGCCGCAGTTCGTGATGCCGTGGGTGGTATTGATGCTAACCCTTCTATTCCAATTGTATTTCCTCCTGTTTTTGTACCCTAGGACTTTACAGAAAATACCAAAAAGATTAAAAAAGGAGAGGGTTCTTCATTTTAGAGTCCATATGTGATGCATGATGATACTTTTATGGATTCTATTCCTTCTCAGTAATAGGAACCTATTCCTAGCCCTCTATCTGAGGAGGGCCCAACCATCCCCTTCCCTCAAGCACTCCACTTGGCTAAGGGGAATACAAAAGAAAATCCCAAAAAATCACATCAGTTAGAGTTCAACCAACAGATGATTGATAGATTCTAGATTCAGATGACTCTACATGAGGCCCTTGAGCACATCGCTCTCTTTCAAAAGAACTTGAGAGAGAAGACCACTATCCGCATGAAGAAGAGGAACCACCAAGCAGAGATCCATGTGCTGACGCATGCCACTTGCTTCGCCATCCAAAATCGTCTGCCAGCCAGGAGGCCAAATGCAGGATCTCCCTATGTCAGATGTCATATTCATGAGTAGAGATTTGATCAGACTCTATTAGACAGCGGCTCTTCCATCAACCTCCTTCTGGCAGCCTTAATCGACTGATTTGAGTTTAGCCCTCTTCGACAGAGTAGGACAGTCCTTCAATTTTCTAATAGATCTGTCAAGAGGCCGAAGGGGTTGTTGAAGAACGTAGTCATCACAATTCAGAGCCTAAAATTCCCCATAGACTTCATCGTGTTGGACATGGAGATCCTGAGTCTGTGACTAATACCCCCATCATTCTATGACATCCATTCTTGACCACAACCAAGGAGGTGTTCGACAATGATAGTGGGAAGGTTTACTTTCATGTTGAGGGCGAGAGTATACAAATAGAGGCGATCGATGACAATAGCGTACGAGATTCAGCTTGCTCAGAGCAACACAGTGATTCAGAGCAGATGACAGAGACAGAGCAAGACGTCCACCAGGAGTGCAACTTTGTGATCACTGATGATGAAGCCGCTTGGTCCGATCCCGTTTCACGAGCCCTCTTCTCACCTTCACACATTGCAGACTCACCGATTCTAACAGAGAAGAGCTTGGAGAGCACACTCTTGGCAGAGAACACATTCGAGGCAGAGTATATTTCTTGTGATTCAGATTCAGATCCCTCGGATTCAAAAATAGATTGGGTAGAGTTTGATGATTTACTACCTTTTCTGATTTCCACAGAGCCAACAACTAGGGTGGAGACCGTGCTGACATAGATTGTAGATACACCAGCAGGGCAGTCTACACCAGTTTTCATTATTAGCGAGAGTTCTCCCATGCAGATATGGTTGCATTCACTCAAACATTTTAGAAGCCAGATTTTCTAGCTCCCAGTTGTTCAGAACTGAAACCTTTGCCGCAGTCACTGAAGTATAGATTCCTTACGTGGAAGCATGAGATGTACCCACTCATTATCTCAACAGATTTGACTCGAGAGCAAGAATCTCGTTTGATGAAGGTCTTTGAAAGAAACCACAAGGCGATAGGATGGAGTGTAGCTGATATCCAGGGGATAGGTCTAGCTCTGTGCTCCCACCTTATCTATCTAGAAGAGGATGCTAAGCCATCGCATGAGTTCCAGCGACGACTGAACTCGAATCTTCGAGAGGTAGTCATGAAGGAGATCTCGAAATGTTGGAGCACCGATTTTATTTACCCCATCTCCGACTCCAAGTGGGATAGTCCGTTACATGTGGTGCTCAAGAAGATGGGCATCACTACAGTTGTAAGCGAGTTCGGAGAGGAGATAGCTACCCGTGTACCCACTTCTTGGAGGATCTGTGTGGACTACAGACGATTGAATCATGCCACCAAGAAGGATCATTTCCAGCTGCCTTTCATTGATCAAATTATAGAGAGGCTAGCTAGGAAGAGTCAGTACTTCTTTATTGACGGGTACTCCGGCTACAACAAGATGGCCATTACGCCAAAATATTAAGACAAGACGACATTCACATGTTCGTTTGGGGCTTACGATTTCAGACGGATATCCTTTGGTCTATGTAACACCCAACGACATTCCAAAGGTGTTGCATGTTGTTCATTTTCGCGGACATGGTGGGTGATTGTTTAGAGGTCTGCATGGATGACGTTTTGGTCTATGGCAATGGGTTTGATGCTTGTCTTCACTGCCTAGATCATGTCCTTCAGCACTGCATTGAGGTTCATCTTCTTTTATCTTAGGAGAAGAGCCACTTCATGGTGACTCAGGGGACGGTGCTTGGTCATATCATCTCCAACAGGGGCATGGAGGTTGATCCGACCAAGGTGGATATCATAAGGAAACTCAATCCACCGTCCAATCTGCGACAGATACGATCTTTTCTTGGGCATTTTGATTTCTACCGATGTTTTATTCACGACTTCAGCAGGATTGCCCAACCATTGACTGATCTGCTGACAAAATACACCGAGTTCATTATAGATGATAAGTGTCTTGCATCGTTCGAGACTCTCAAGAGTCTAGTTGTTGAGGCTCTTATATTTCAGCCGCCTGATTGGTCTCTCCCATTCGAGATCATGACGGATGCCTCCGATTTTGCCATAGGGGCTGTGCTAGGACAGAGGAGGGATAGAGTACATTTTTCCATTCACTACGCTAGTCATAAATTGGATGCCATGCAACAGAACTACACCGTCATTGAGAAAGATATGCTGGCCATAGTTTTTTCCTTGGACAAATTCAGATCATATATTCTTGGATCCAAAGTGACTATCTTTATTGATCATACAGCCATCAGGTACCTCATGGCTAAGAAGGATGCCAAAGTGAGACTGACTAGATGGATCCTTCTACTCCAAGAGTTTGATATTGAGATAAAGACTAAACCTGGAGTAAAAAATGTGGTAGCGGATCATCTCTCCCGATTAGAGAATCTTGAGGAATCCGAGCAGATTGATCATATTTCAGAGACCTTCCCGGATGAGGCGATCCTTTTTATCGCTTCGCTCCCGTGGTACGCCAACATTATGAACTATCTTGTTGCTAAGAATGTTCCAAAAGGTTGGCCCAGGCAATGACTTGAGACCTTCCTTGCGAAGGCCAAGTCTTACCATTGGAGGGTCCCATCCTTTATCATGAAGGAGGGGATATTGTCTAGTGTCGGTGTATTCCTCATGAGGAGCACCACAACGTCCTCACATATTGCCACAAGCTTGAGGAAGGACAACATCAATCTGGGAGGAGAAAAACACAGAAAGTGCTCCAATCCGGTCTATAGTGGCCTACCTTCTTCACGGATTCTGATGAATTCATGAAGAGGATGTACTGACTGTCAGAGGATGGGCACTTGTGGACAGCATGATATGATGCCGATGTAGCCCATTCACTTCTATGAGGTTTTTGATACATGGGGCATTGACTTCATGGGTCCATTCCCAAAGAGTCAGGGATTCGAGTACATTCTGTTGGTTGTTGATTATGTGAGTCATTGGGTTGTATCCATACCCACCCGAATCGCAGATGCCAAGACTATTTGTAGATTTTTAAGGAAGAATATCATTTCATGGTTTGGGGTGCCTAGAGTATTGATATATGATGGGGGCCTCACTTTACCAACGACAAGGTAATGGCCCTTACTAACGAGTTCAGCATAGGCCATCGAGATACCACTCCATATCACCCTCAGACCAATGGTCTTGCTGAAGTACCGAATAGGGAGATCAAGATGATATTGTAGAAGGTAGTCCTCCCAGACCGAAAGGATTGGTCCTAGCTTTTGGACTCAGTCTTATGGGCATATCAGGCTTCCTTTAAAACTCCTTTGGGTACATCTTCCTTTCGTCTCGTTTATAGCTAGCCCTATCGTTTACCTGTTGAGATTAAGCATAAGTCACTATGGGTTGTCACTGATATATTATTGGATCCAGAGAGTATAGGAGAACAAACGAAGGCAGAATTGGAAGCCGTGGAGGATCATAGGAATACAACCTTTTCAAGCAGCCTATAGTATAAGGAGCGAGTAAGATATGGCATGATTCTCATATCAACCAAAAGCAGTTTGAGCCCGATCAAAGAGTAAGGTTGTTTGATTCCAGACTTAGATTATTTCCAGTGAAATTATAGAGCAAGTGGAAAGGACCATACCTGGTCTGAAAGGTGCATGACAATGGTAGTATCGACATATCTGAGATGTCATCTGAGTCCACCTTTCGTGTTAATGGTCATCGCCTCAAACCATATCTAGATCATGAGTTGTTGATCGTTGATGTCGCCTCGATTCATTTTGCATGAGATGTGGTATTTGACTCTCATCATTGCATCTCTTTCCGGATTGTCACTGTATTCCGCCTTGTATAGATCCAGATGTCCATATCATCCCATTCTTTAATCTAACGCCACATCTGCATCTTGTGATTATGCTATAATTAGGGTGTACTTTACCCTAAGTATAGAGGGGTGTCAGACTTTTGATTATTCTTTTGATTCTTTTTACCTCTGTTTTGCTGCCTATACCTAGGGATATTTTACCCTAAGTGTAGGAGAGGTAAACCATGTACATCGTTTTACTCGATTTTCCCTTTATGTACAGTTTGTTATACTCAGGATTACTTAATCCTAAGTATACGGGGAAATGCCGATCCTTCTTAATTCTATTCTTTGATTCGTCTTTGTAGTATATCATTCCTTTTCACTCCCCTATACCAAGCACAAGTTGTCTTCTTCTTCATCGCTCTTGATTCACTCTGAGGACATCGTTTGAGATAAGTATAGGGGGGTGTCGTATATATAACATATGTACTTTAGCCATAACTCGTACTTTGTGACTGTGTTAATAAATAAAATGGCTAAAATCCTTAATCTAAAAATCGTAAAAATTTTAGAAAATTTTCTTGAACATAAAATTCTTGCTTGCACATACATAGCTATTTATAAAAACTATTTTTATACAAATGTTTGCAAAAATGTTTTGTTTGTAAAAAAATTGTAAATATGTTTGGTATCAAAACTATGTATATAGTACATTTTTTTGTAAAATATTTGAAACAGAAAAGTTTGCAAAAACCCTTGTGTAATTGTTTGTAAATAATTTGCAAAACTTCTGCATTCATGCATGCATTCAAACATTTTTAAAAAATTTTGCATATTTTCAAAAATTTTGCATAACAAGATTTTTGTGTATACTTGTACATTCCTCTAAATCATAGTTGATATTTAAACTAGCCTGGATATAAATTGGAAAATGGAGCTTGGTTAAGACCTTAACCCACCTAACTCTAAGAGGAACCTTATAGGATTTAGGGTTGAGATTTTTCAAGTCCATTGGTGACTTAATTCTTTGAGTCCATTAGGCTATGAGCACATGTAATCTTGATGAGCCTAAGTAGAACACTTAATGACACACACATGACTCTCACGGACAATGTTACTTGCACCATCACCCTACACATATCTCTCTATGGATGAGGTGGTGAGGAGGCAGTTTCCTTTGGCTTGGGGTAGCATACGAGGGTAGTACTTCTAGGCGGAACCTCTCGTCTTCTTTTAGTGAAGGAAGTACGCCTCAACTTGGTCTGACGGTGTTGAGGTCTAAAGACAGGAGTTATGGGTTGCAATAAAGCTTCAAAAGAGGGATAGTCTACCGGCTTAAGAGGAAAAAGCGCTTATGTATATATGTTGCACCATGTAGATATGTTGTACATATGCACATTTAAAAAAATGTGTACAAAAAAAAGAAAAACTCCAAAAAAGTGGCGCGTCTGATAGAAAATGAAATGCCTGTTGGAGTGTATATAGTCAATAAAAAAATCTTATGTTACCCATTCTCATCTCATGAAGCTTGCAGTAGGGAGACTTAGCTACACTGGTTAGGCTCCCAGGTATACATGACTACACTGGTCATGATCCATTCTCTTCTTTCCCCTCTTCCTGAGTTGGTTGGAATTTAACTTAGAAGGGAATACCCTGCTCCTCGTGGAAAGAGCTGCCAGATTAGGGCATTAGAGTTACCTTGTTAAGGGAAGGTGTTGCTTTGCCATTTCTGATGTGGGGAGCTACATATCACTTACACAGTACAAGAAAAGATTCATAGTCATTAGAGTTTGTGTATGTAGACTTGTTCTGATCTGCATTATTGACGAGTCTTGACGATAGAATGGTGGAACTTAGAAGCTGTTGAGTCTTAAACCTAGATCCAAATAAGGTTAACAAATCATTAATCCAAAGGTCCGACTGAGCTCCATGCTTCTATTTTATGAAGAAAAGTTTAATAATCAACCTTGATTCTCTTCCTTTTTCTTTTCTTCTCCTTTTCACTTCTTTTTCAAATAAGTGTTTGTGATGGGACCAGCAAAGGTAAAGTATAGGGGGTGATGAATCCCTGATTCTCACTCTTTATTATTTTATTTTAGCTATTTATCTGGGCAAATCATCATGTAGATAACTGGTTGACCTCAAGAAGCCTAGTGGGTTCAAGGACTTCATTTTCTGAAATTAAGAATGCTATATATTAGAACATAAAAGCATATATTCAAAGTTATGATATTTGATTAAGGTATTTTAAATCAAATTATTCTTGCATTGTCGACTTTGAAAGTTCATTCCCTTAATCACTTTCAAAGTAAGAGATATACTTACCACTATATCTCTAGCAAGAATTGGGATCTCCTCTTTATCTTTGTCACATCCCAATAATATGAGAATCTGCGACTCCAATAAACAAAAGCGTGAACACATTCCGCCTTGCAAGTCCAACTTGCATTTTCCAATTCGGTCTTTAACACTCGGGCCCACCACCCCTAAGGAGATGTTGACCCGTTGTTAATTGAACCAACTGTCAACAAGAATAGTACTCGCTATGCCCAATCCAATATCGCCACAATAATATGAGGATCCGATATTGGGGTCACTATGCATACGACCTTACTCTTTCGAGAAGCAAAGACCCCGATCCAGATGCGCTTGCATACAGGAGCTAACTTCAGACATGCGTCTCCCACATGCAATCCCTGACGACGGAACCCTTCGCCTTGACGGGAGACCATGCATGTCACTTATGTGATCCTCCACCACATATTCAAATTTTAGTTAATTATCATGAATCATATTCATATAATTAATTCTTCCAAGGGAAATAACAACTCTATTCATAATAGAGTGTCTCAATTGGACATAATCAATTTAATCATATTAAATTAATTGTCAATCCAATTCAATCAACACACTTGATTATTTTACTTAAATATATATGGTAATATTTAAAAGTACGTATTAATTCAAATTTTAATAATTTAAAAAATATACCTTGATTTTCTCTGGTATTATCGAGTCCTTAGCCGCTGTCATGGTCGGTACCGACGAGAGTGAGACGAACCACATACGTTGCAACCCACAACCCCAATGCTCTCCGACTAGACACCATATCCACCTCAGGAAAGGATAATGCCAAATATATCAATTTTTACTTGATATGATCATCAGATCTTCAACCGAAATTATATCATATAATAATAATCAAAATATTTTCGATTATAAGGAAATTTGCTACATAAATTCCCATTCAAGCATCAAGTTTGATGATTGTGTTTCCAATTATGATCTATATCAAAGCTAATCAATTAATTGGTTGAGGCCAAGTCAATTAAGGAAATAATTATCTTACAATATTTCAGAAATACTTTGCATAATTATTTCATGAAATTAATAATTAATTTCACTAACCGACAATCACATGGTTCTTGTTTAAGACTGTAATTTCAGCAGTGACCCCTACTCACTAAAATTAACACATCTCAATCAATTTAAATCCAAATTAGACAAACTCAATTTTCAAAGATTTTAACTTGATTTAAGACAGAAACTAAGTGATATTTCATGCATTTCGAGGCAGATCAAAACAGTAATTAACTCATTTATCATGTTAAGATTCGCAGTTCCTGCAACAGTGCATACATGTTCAATAAAACAACCATATCTCGAGCAACGGAATCCAAATTACGTAAACTTAGATCCTATGGTTTCCTTAATTAATGGGGAACAAAATCCAAGTGATTAATTCGTGTTTAAACATTTTAAACATGGTCGAATTTATTCACTAAACAGATCTGTGAAAATCAAATGCGACAAAAAACTTTCACGACCTTAACGAATCCAAGTCGTCCTAGGTTTGCGGATCGTATCCGAAACCTTCGACCTAAGGCTCTAATACCACTTGAAGGATATGGTATTATCCTCAAGCGCATCACAGAAGCGTGATCGTTGTATCAAATACGACGTAGAACGATTAGTCGTACTAGTTGTTCTGTGCAACAAAACTTCAAACATTTTCATGCGATAAAACCACATGATCCAAGAACAGTTCTCGGATCGTTTCATTTAGAACCACAAAAAGTATAACGGAATACCTCTTGAAGCGTGGTTGATCTAGTCTCTAAGAAAAGAGACCTCCTGTCTCAAGTCCGATCGTCGGAGAGGTCGCTTGCGAGCGCATGGATGAACCGCGGGATCCTCGCAATCCAAAAAGTTGATCCAAGCATGGTGAACTCCTGATCTCGTCGTACGAGATCATACATCCACTTCGTGAGCGTAGCACTCCAAGAAGACGGAGAAACGAAGAACGTCGAGCGGCGACGCGGTGGCGAAGGCGATGACGAGTCTCTCCTCTAAGGTTTGGTGGACAGCCACCAAGAAAGAGAGAGAGAGAGAGAGAGTTGGCGTGTGAGAATAATGAGAGAGAGAGAGAGACGTTCTCCAAAAATTGCATAGCCTTAGAGAGCATGGCATGCTTCTCTATTTATAGGATTTTGGGATCCATGGATATCAATCCATGGGACATATAAAATCAACGGATGAGATTGATTTATATTCAATCCAATGGCAAAGATTGTTGTTGGTAAAAAACCAAAAAATTATGATTTAATTTAGATCAAAATATATTTTACGAAATCAAATATAAATCAATCCTAAATTACATCAACCAAATAAGGAGAGAATATACATGGAGATTACATCTCCCATGTATATCAAGGTGGACAATCCAAGTAGGACTTGGTGGCCGTCCACTTTATTCCGTATGAAGGCAATCTCATGAGATTTCATGAGATTGCATATCTCCATGGAAATCTCCATTATTATTTTCAACAACTTTTGTTGTGATTTATTCTTCAAAAATAATTTATAATTAATTTTGAGAATATTTTAATCTTGCCATTGATAATTTCTGAATCAAATTCACAACCTAAAACAAAATATAATTTACATTGTCAATTAATTACACAATGTGTATCCAATACACAATAATAATTAATCAACAAATATAAATTATAATTAGCTCTCTCTAATACATTATAAATCACATTTATAATATATTATGAATAATTGGATATTTCTATCCACATTATTCTTATCCACAATAATTAAATCACATTTAATTACGATGGATAATTTCACACACATCAAGATGATTAAATCACATTTAATCAACAATTCTTCAATGCTTAGATTTATGGAATTATTCTTGAACCCTTTCAAGAACAATGCGATTTCTCCGCAGATACTTGGAGATAAGGACATGGCGATTGTATTGTTCCACATATAGTGACTTGGATGTTGAGATCATATCTCAAATCCAGATCCCATGGACCTGCCACAGATGCTTGATCAAATCAAGACCGTAAACCTAATCTTCTCATTGCATCTAAATCTCATTCAGATCAATGTCCAATACATGGACTAAGATTAGGTCACTTCTCTAATGAGAGGAGTCACTAAAATCCATACCTGTTTCATCACTCCCTCGGAATGGAAGCGTCATGGTTATACAATCTTTTATGATCACATCACCCTAAGATATTCCCAATACCTGTACATCCTGCATATTGTAAGACCTATGATCATCCTGAAGATATAGATCACTTTTACACTTTCATCTTTAGGGTTGGATCATTAAGTTTCTCAATCTTGGTCATTTAAGAAATGGTATAGATCATATTCTTTCCCAAAGCATATATCCTACCTTCAAATTCGTGTCATGCTTCCAAAGCATGACGACCATGCATGGAATTTGATCAGTCCCAATACCTCATGAGTGAGCTCATGTCTCCTATTTCACAAGTGATCCTGTATGATCCCTTTGAGAGATCGTAGTACTCATATGTCCTTACATGCACACTAGCTCGCCGGTGTATAGCCCTTGGCTAGGTCATCAACCTATCCGTCTGCCAAATGTACACACTTAGACATATAGCAAGACATCTGTCTCTGGTCAGAGGATGCATGCCTATGCTGTGGCAACATTCAACATAAATCTTTGGTTATCTCAGACTCGTTAAGTCAACCTATTGACTCAACTAATCTGACACCTCCGAATCACCATTCCCATGAAGAGGACCTGCATCAAGAGGTCTGTCAGATATCAACCATATGAGAAAGGATTGCCATCTTCTACTCAGACTGGAGATCATCACTTAACAATCGTTTGATGATACTTGATGAGTCCTCTATCTAAATCCTTAGATATTCATCCAAGCATCAGCCTCTATGATTCAATCAATGAATCAACAACTGTATGATCATCAAGTTGGCCATGGTACATAACCCTTATTGTACAGAGGGACCTTATAGTGCATTCATGCATTCAATCTCAGAAAGGGAGTGAAAAATAATCAAAAACTTTTATTGATAAATTATTTATTACAATAACATTTATTGTAGGAATGGTTCGCCCCGGGCTCACATTGCTAACAGGGATGACTGTCCTTAATCTCGAGAGCTTATTGGAATCATTGAACCATATGAAGCGCAAGCCACTATTGATACATATGACGGGCAAAATTACATGGTTGATAGAACATACTGAATGGAGAGGCATGCGCTTGATGATCTTCTTGACTTGATTGACCCTAGTAATCAAGTCTATTAACCAACCTTCATTCGGAGAGCCTATACATTCACATGATTGGTCTCATGGATTCAATCTAGGAACCCCCTCTTTATTGTCTCCATCATATGAGGCTCCGACCAATATCTTCCATTCAGATGGTCCATACTTGACCCAGCATTACATGCTAGAGTCTAGGTATATTGAGTATGAGACCCCAACATCTCAGAAGTATCCTTTAATTGAGCAGAACTCTCCCATGATTTGTCATAAAAATTTTGTGGAGGATGACATGTCTAGACTTATTGAGAAAAATGAATCATTTTGGTAACAAATTGAGAGATGCCATGGAAATATTGCGCTCAATTTCAGCTAGCCTGGGTATGAAAGTAGAAAAGGAAGTAAATAGATTTGATGATGAAAATCGAACGAGTGTTAGGGAACCCACACATTTTGTACAACTGGAGTCTATTCTACCTTCCTCTTCTACTAACCACTTACCCTCCAATCCAAAGTCTAGCCATTCATCCATCAAAAACACCAAAAAATTTGAAAATCTCAAAAAGATCATAAAAATAGAAAATGAAAATGACCTAAAAAATTTGGATCCTGCCCTAAAGGAAGCACTCGATGAAGAATTAATTTTTAATCTTCCCTTAATAAAGGTCATAGATCACTTCCCCGACCTCAAACAATTTGTGAGAAGTAAATTGATGCCTAAGAGGTCCGGTAATAAGAGAACAAGGACTGAAAGACACATAGTGTCTATGGCCACCTTCTTGGTGATGGAGAGAAAGACCAAGAGCTGCAGAGTGAAGCAGTTACCTAGGGTTGAACGTGAAATCAAAGGCACTACCTTTACCCATGCAAGAATCAATGATGACTCACTGATAAATATCCTCCCAACCTCTATGTTTGACAAGCTCAAACTCAGGCCACTTAGGAAGTCCAGAGGATCGTTCAGCTGGCTGATCAGGCGAGAGGAATCATTTCAGTCATCATTACTTTCCAAGGTTCCCTACTCAGGTAGACTTCACGGTCATTAACCTTGAGCACCAAGGAGAGTTTACTAAGTCTCCTATTATTCTCGAGAAGCCATTCTTAGCCTTGGATAATATGACTATAGATTGTGAGATTTGGGAAATCAATTTTACAGCATTATGAACGCTTCGACCTCATCCATTCTTTGATACAATTTACTCTAAGGTACCCCACAAAGTTGCTGATAGTCGTGACCATTGAGAGGTAGATGAATCCCACCTCTCTGCTACACCTGAGATACCGACTGTCTGGACGACCGTTGGTTCAGAGATGCCCCACACCTCCACTTCACCAACTTCTTGCACCACCACCGTGACATCTTCTAAGGAGGACTAATGACCCGCTACCATTGAGTCGGACTTGAGTTTGCTGATTGCCTTGACCATTTTGATGATCTGACACAAGAGCCCACTAATGTCAAGCCAATTGAGATCACTAGCACCTTCTCGATATAAGAGATGACCCTTAAGGAATATTATAACCTAAAGAGTGACTCATATGATGAGGAACCCATGGTCAGCACCGTACCACTGCCCAGAACTTCAAAGCAGACAACCAGACCTGAATTGACCCCAAACCCCTCAAGGCACATCGCTCTCCACTCCCTCCCAATGATTTGGGTTCTAGAAAATCAACTAAGAAAGTTTCCTTCAACATACCGGAGAAGGGATTTTCTGAAGAGTCCTCATCGGGTCCAGATGAGGTGATTTATATGAGTGATCTTAGTTCGATTGTTCTTAAGCCATATCTAAGCATGAAACCAAGTGTTGACCCTCGTCAGACGATCCCTACACCTCACTATTATTCTTCTGAGGACGATTCCAACAATGACACATATGTATATTATCCACCTCCTTGCGTCCGCAACAAGGTTCGTCACAAACCTTCTTAATTCTTGTACATTCTCACTTTTTCTTGTATATACTTTCTCTCCCTCCCTCCCAGAGTTTCGAATCACTCACCCCGGTTCCATATCATTTCATCTTATGGCTCTGCTTAGGATGACAGATCCTAAGTATAGGGGGGAGAGTGACCCAAATCTATTCACCATTCATTGTACATCCTTTAGATCCCATCGATCCTGATAGCCATTCTTGTCTTATACTTAGGCTGACCATAGTCTAAGTATAAGAGGGACCAATGTCCGTCCTGTGTATACTCTTCCATTTCTCCTCTTTACCTCGATTGTCCCATTCTTTATCTTCTTCTATACTTAGGCTGTCAGAGCCTAAGTATAGGGGGCGGAGCAACTTCTATACTTTTTGCTATTTTATCTCTCATATGCTTAGTACGAGCTATGTCTTTTTCCTCGTTTTTCGTGCTATGAGGATATAGGACATTCTAAGTATAGGGTGTGTGTGTGTATATTACATATATACTTTACCCATAGCTCGTACTTTCGCGTATTTTTATATATATTATGCAATAATTATGGGATGGGCAAAAATTGTTTTTTTGGTAAAATACATGAATAATATGTATATTGTATAACACTTGTAAAATTTGTACAATACTTATGTATAAATTTGTAAAGTTCTTGTAAATAATACTTTTGTAAAATTTGTTGTAAAATAGGATGTATAGCAAAAAAATGCATGTATACTTGTATAATATGTATATTGTGTACAAGTTGTAAAATATGTATATTGTGTAAACTAAAAATTGTTGTAAAACACTCTCATAAAAGTGTTAAAACATACATAAAAATAGGCTTCTTATTTACTCTTTCATATCATCCTTGCATTTAAAAAAAAGAGTCTTGCATTTCATTCATCTTTGTAGCTTGTCATCTGCATCTCATCTGCATATTCAACATATGCAAAGTGAAAAGTTAGTGGGTTCTGAACCAAGTTACGAATAGATGTTGATGATGGATTTGATTTGACCTTAATATACCTAATTTCAGAGGAACCTTATCGGAACTAGAGTTAAGATTTTTCAGGTCAAGCGACTTAATTTTTTGAGTCTGCAAGTCTATGTTCACATGTCATCTTGATTAGTCTAAGTAGAATATCTCGTACACACGCATGATTCTATTAGACAGTGACCTAACTTGAACAAGCACCATGCACATAGCTCTTCATTGATGAGATGGTGAGGAAGTACAGCCCTTTAGTTTGGAGTAGCACGCCGGTGGGAACATCCGTCCTCCTCTAGGGAGGGAAGTGCATCTCAACTTAGTCTGTTGGGGTTGACGTCTAAGGACGAGATGTTGTAGATTGCAATAAAGCTTCAAAAGAGGGATAGTCTACTAGCTCAAGAAGAAAAACTCCATATGTACAAGTTGCACCTTGTATATTTGTTCAAAAAAAAGAAAAAAAGAACTCCAAAAAAATAGACAAGGCCTGATTGAAAATAAAATGCATGTCGGAGTCTTTATATTTGCAAGGCATATGCTTCAAAGCCTCATACCATAGAAGCCTGCAGTTGGATGACTTGGATACACTGGTCAAGCATCCCAGGATAGGTAGCTATACTGGCTATCGCCCATTCTTCTCTCCACTCCCTCTTCTTGAGTTGGTTACACTTGAACTTAGAAGGGAATACCCTGCTCCTCAAGGAAAGAGTTACTGGATCGGAGAATTGGAGTTACCTTGTTAAATGAGGCTGGTTCTTTACCATTTCTAATGTGGAGAGCTATATTTCACTTACATAGTACAAGTAAAACTCATGGTCATCAGAATTTGCGTATGAGGATTTGTTCTGACCAGCCTCTTGAGACGTCTTGAATAGAAGACTTGTGGAACTTGAAGGTTGTTAAGTTTTAAAATCAGATCCCAATAAGGTTTTGCCACACTATTAATCCAAAGGTTGAGTCAAGCTCCATTTTCATCTTTTGTTCATGACCTTGGTATGGAACCCAAAATCATTTCACTTTTGCATTTTATTTTAGTTGCTCAAGGACGAGCAAGGTTTAAGTATATGGGGTTGATGAATCTGTGATTCATCACTCTAAAAGTTGAAAATAGAGCTTTGTTTTCGATAATTAGTTGTATATTTCTACATATATTGCATAATTAGCATTCATGCATGCATAAATAATATCTGCATTTTAGCATTCATATTTACATAAATAAGAAGCCAAATTCACTTGTAAAAATCACCTATAAATACCATATTTGTATGCATTTTATACTAACTCCAAATCTAATAAAATCAACTCTATAGTGTATATATTACTAACACTAATCAAAGAAAAATATCAAAAAAAATACTAACTTGTAAAATTGTCCAATAAAATTCAAATCCAAGTTTGAAACTACAAACCTTAAAATGAACATATCTTTCTCATACAGTGCTCGATTTAGGTCTACTCACTTAAAGTAATATACATTCAAAGACCTTCGAAATAAGACCAATTTCATTAAAATCGAAGATCGTATGTAAAACTTGGATTTTGGGTACATACTAACCTTTTTGCCCTTTATTTTATCCTTTGATTTTATCCTTTTGTCGAACTCGAATTTATCCTTTTAGTTGTGTTGAATTAACAATTTCGTTGCAGCCAGATAAATTCGAATCAATAAAAAATAAACTGCACAAATCGATGAATCGTCTAGTTAATTAATGTGCAGTTTGATGTTTTTTTTAACCTGGACAAGCCCCAAGGTCGACTCAAGGAGGTAAAGGAACATGTTTGGATCAGATTAGAGGAATAAGCTCACGGTTTTCCAAGTGAGATTTTTTGTATTTTTTATGCGATAAAAATGCAGATACACAAATGCGGATGAATTAGGTTATTAAGAAAAACGAGCGACTTAGCCAAATTGTTTTTAATGTTAGGTTAATCAAAATTATATAGGTTATAATTTTCCTGCAAACCTAATCCAATTATAAAAGCAAAATGTATTTTTTTGGAATTTTTGGAGTTAATATGCAACAATGAAATGCATACTTTTTTGGATTTTTATGCAATTTTTTGTGCAAACAAAATGCAAAAATTATGAAATTTTTACTAGAACTTAAACATGATGAAATGAATCTATATTATTTTTTTGGAATCTTATAACACTTTACGGTTTTTTATGAATTTTTTAATGAAGATAGAGTGACTATGCGTATTTAATTTCTAATAAATCTACGAAAAAAAATCATCCAGAAGAAACATTATCTCAGATATATATTTCAATAAGAAATTCAGGGGAGTTGCAATTTTGTAAAAATATTATTTATGGATTTAATTAAAAATCATTTACATAAATCACTAAATGATTTATTTTATGCAAATGACACATTCATTTGTGACCAAATTTGGTCCCCAATTAAAGCACAAATAGAGACATAAAATTTTATTTTTTTACGATTTTTGGAGAAATATTTAATTAAATATGTATTAGAGACCTGAAATGGGTAAAATATTTCATTTTTCACCAAAAACATTAGTTAATTACCCATATCTCAAAAAAATCCAAATAAATATCTACGAGATAATGATTTAAATGATCTACAAAATGCTATTTTTGATTAAAAAATGATGCAAAACTGATGTCCAAATTATTACGTAAATTTAGGGGTGTCTGTGCAATACAGAAAATAAAATAAACAAATAGAACAATGTGCACATGGGCACTTTTGCAATTAAAGAAATATGACGGACTGACTTTGCAATTTTCACAAAAAATAAAAAGACATTTGTTTTACCATTTCCCACGCTTGGGCAAGCCAACGTGGGGGGGGGGGGGGTGAGGCGGCACAAGGAGGTCGTGCCGTGCTCGTCGAGGGGCATCGACGGAAGGCGCGATGGTGCACGCGCAGTGACACCTATGGGCGAATGACGACAGGGGCAGCCGCTGCTGGAGGGCGCACAATGGCACACGAGAAGTGCGGCGGAACTGGCAGAGGAGCACGCGACTGGCACGACCGTCGATGACGTGGAAGAAGTGGGGCTACGAATGCTCCTATTCTTTTATTATTATTATTTTATATATTTTTTGTATTTTTTTAAAACAGGAAATAAAGTGCAATGAAGAAGTGGTGTTTGTCTATGATGATTATGATTTGGATGTGGTAAAAAATGAAGATGGTGATTATGATATGAATCAACAATAAAAAATATGTTAGATAGAAATAAAATGACAAGGAAGAGAGAGATTACTTACTTATTGATGAATCTACGTTTCATCATCTTTATTCTATCATTTTGGCCTTAAAAACCCTAGTAAATACATGTAAATAGGCTTAATTTAGGCATTTTATCATTCATGCTTTATTGTGTAAATATTGTATAAAATGTGGTTTTTAAAGCCAAAATTATATAATAAAGAAAAGAAAAGAAAAAGAATAAAATATTGCAAATATTTTATGACCTGAAACCTCGAGACGTAGGCATCTCGATGACTAGGTCGACAAGGAATAAAGTAGGGGGAGATAAGGGCCAAAATACAATAAAAATTCCTTTTAATTCATTCATTCTTTATTCATTTTGGGACTTATTTTTGGTTCCATTTTTTATACTTAAAATAAAGAAACTTTGTACATGAAAGTTGTAGATAATTATATATAGAAAAATACAAAATTGATTTTACTCAAAAATAATACACAGATAAAACATTATGGTCTGAATAAAATTCCAGAATTCCAACTTCCCAGACCCGTATCTCCCAAATAAAAACTCAAAATGCATCAAACTCGCCTTTAATTGTATATAATTTAAAATAAGCTATTTAATGGCAGTGGTTTCGTATTTTGCGGAGCTACGGTTTGAAGGTTGAGTTTTGGACCCCTTTTTGTATACTTGTACCGATTAAAATATTTATTTTATTAATTATTCATTATTTTTATAATTTTATATTTTTATAATTTTGTAGACATTATTTATCATAGATATGTACAATAAAATTAGAATAAGAAACCTAAAGAAAATACAAAATAAAAATACCTGTATATAATACATAGGTATAATACATGTATACAAACCTATATAAACCATACTTTTATTTTATTAAGTATACAAAATACCTCAGAAAAATACAATAAAAATATATTTAAGTATATAAAAATATTTTATAAATTCATAAAATAATAAACAAAAATAAATAAATTAAATTCACAAATAAAAATAAAATAATAAAATATATATAAGAATATACCTATAAAGGCTATAAATGGTAACTTGTAATTATATGCCTCATAAAAATAAATATAAATCACCATAAAATACTTCATAAAATTACAAATATTTTTTATTTTATAACCAAAATTTAATAAATTCTTTTACTTTTTTAAAATGATTTTAGCAATGTTTTTTCCAGGGATTTTCCTGGTTGGTCCACGTGGACCAACCAGGTGGCTTGGGTAGTTGACCCGCCGGTCAACTCCCTGGTCCTTGTCCCTGCTGCATGTTAGAGCTTCCCGTGACCCCCTTTTCTCGAATTTTTCTCCATCCTTGTGTTGCTTGAGGGAAGATTGACCCTTCATGAAAATTGTACCTGGTATCTCCGTGATCCACGTCGACCCCTTAGATCTTCCAAGATCCTCCTCGTTCGCCCGACATCCCTCGGTCTTCGAGCCCACTTCGCCAACTTTTCAAAAATCCCCCGTCACCTCCATTGCGACTTGAACCCTCTTTTGACCTTGGTATCGCTTCTTCTCACGGAGCTCTGGACTGGAGGCGTGACAGGTATCCTCTAGCTAGCGGGAGGAGCTCAGCCAAGGGCGAGGAGCGACTCCACAACCCCCCATCTCCGGCTCCGGACGTGAGGTCACATCTCTTGGTCCTTCTAGCCAATTTAGATCGTGTTTTGTGTATTTCCTTGTAGTTTAGTAGATGTTAGCAGTAGGAATTGTTTTGTGTGGTTTCATTGATTAGTTCCCCTGATTCCATCATCGAACACTTCGCTGGAGCTCGAGGGCTCCGGTGACCACCATCTTTACCACGCTATACCTCCATCCTTCACTAATAATAGCAGGGTCTTGGTCCATCTTTGCTGTCGCATTTTGTTTGACATCTGCAGGACCTGAAGGAGGCGTCTGAGCCACGAGGAGCGCCAAAGTGAAACGCCCAGGTTCGTCGGAGCGTCATCGAGCCGCTGAAAGCCCTCCGCCGATCTTTGCCCCAACCTAAGGCGCCTGGGAGGTACGGCGTTGCTACAGGAGCTTCAAGGGCTGGTCGGGGAGCTTCCAGGTGCCCGGAGACGCGTGTCTCGGCGGATTCAACCTCGCCGGATGCAAGTTCTTCGTGCGTTCTTGTCGATCTTCTTCGCACCGTTGGATCCTCCCCTGTTATTCACGAAAAGTAGCGTTCGTTGGATCAATCTCGCCCCGGCCATTCGATCTACCTTTCCTGTTCTAATCCAAACCGTCGGTGGCGAAGGGGCATCGCGCGATCTGGGCGCGACACGTGTTTAAGTGGGATCCCATCTGTCGTTCGATCCGCCCCTTTGACTGGGTATTTTGCATACTAGACCCGACGAACTTTTGTATTTATTGTTTAATTTTAAAACTTTCATCTGCTCTTTTATAGTTTGTGTATAGTTCCCATACAGCCCCCCAGATTTTTATAATTTCCATTTTGGCCCCTGCCAGGTCACGTGCTCTGCGTACGCGACTTGGCCATTTTGCGGAAGACCCCAGGCTGTTTTGCGTATTTAAATTTAGTACCAAAACATTTACTAGCAGTTATAAAAGTCTGTACATTTTGCTTTTTAGCCCCTGTAACTTTCTTATATTACCTTTAGGTCCTCACCAAGCGTACGTATTTGTCACGCACACTTTGGCATTTTTGCAGAATCCACCTTGGCACTTTGCTATTTGTAATCATTTCAGAAACATTTTAGTTAGTTATATATTTTGTGGAAATTTTACATTCTGGCTCCTGAAATTTTTGCATATTACGAAAACACCCATGCTAGTATGCTTTTCCATTTGTTGTTTCTATTTAAATCAAGCATCTATAAAACCTCCAAAAATCGCCAAAAAATCACCATACATTCCTTTTGCATTGTAGATTCACGTCATATTTTTATTTTGCATATTTATTACATTTTAATATTTATAAAAAATAAAAAACATGCATTTTTGCTACTGTCTACATTAGAAAACCCATAAAAATTATAAAAACATCTTAGAAAATTCCCAAAAATATATATTTTCTTATTTTAGTATGTTTTAACTTCAGTTCAAAAATCACTAAAAAAATACAAAACAAAAGTCCTAAAAATTAGAAAATCCCAAAAACATTCCTAAAACTATTAAAAATTCAAGAAAAATTGTAAAAATACAATTTCAGTTTCTGTAGTTTTCTTATTTTATTATTTTTTATTTAAAATTAATTTGAGGAATTTTGGACTCTGATTTATATTTTTCATCCTCATTTTAATTTTGGACAGCCCTTTTATTCACTGTTTATAGTATTTTTAACTTTAGAAAAATACCAAAAAAATTAGAAAAATCTAGAAAAATCACAAAAACATTAGAAAAAATACAAAAAGACCAAAAACATTATATTTCTTGATTTTTGAGTATTTTTACTTGTTTTTATAAATACTTCATCCCTCTCTTTTTACTTTGTTTATATAGTCTATTTAAATAAAAAGAAAATATAAAAAATATAAAATATAAAAGAATATACAAAATCAGAAATTAAAAACCAAAATATAAAAATATAAAATCAAAAATTAAAATAAAAAATATAAAATTCAAAACCAACAAAAACATAGCATAGATAGACAAATTCATCACATTCACACATTTTGAGCATTTTGCCCCGTTCTACCTGTCTGCTCCCTGTGTTCGACACTCTACACACTTGCACACTATACACACTTTTGTAGAGTTAATAATAAATTTTAACTCCGCACCACTTTTCATTGCTTGATTTTTGTTGTGGGTTAATTGTTGATTAATTAGGGATTTTTGAGCGGTCAATACACCGACTGCGGTTTCGGCTTGTGAAACCGTACGACCTTCGGATTTCCCTCGTTATCACCTGCGGTTTGCCGAGTTCGGGAGGAGCTATGGTATGTGACCTCCGTCGTGACCTCAATCAACTTGACTAAAAGCCGAGAAGCTAAAGCTCTTCCAAGAAGGAGGAGCGACGAAGGATGGGAACCTTTGGATCTTGCCATGAAGCTCGTCTTCGCTCAAAGACGTCCTCATCGAGATGTCACCTGGACGAAGGGCCGGGCTAGAGATTCTTCTATCGGAAGGCAGATGATGATGAATGAAGCAGGAGAGATGAAATAAAAAGGAGGAGAGGGAAGTTAGACAAGGTGTGGAGATAGTGGGGAGAATGGGGAGTTGGTGACTTGGAGTGGAGGACAAGTAAAGGGAGACAAAGTAAAAAGGGAGAAAAATATAATAATATAAGTTGTCTACTAAAAATAATATAGGAGAAATAAATAGATAAATAATATAATATAAATAATTAAAATAATAATAATAATAAAATCCAAAAATAAAAAAGGGGTGATACATGATGACTCGAGGAGCTGCCACGTGTCACTCCCAGAAAATTCAAAAATTAAATGTAAAGAAAAATAAAAAAGAAATAAAAAAGAGGGTTAAATAAAAAAGTAATCAACACAAAAGTTGCTCGACTCAACGAGATCTACTACTTTCGTGAAGAGTCAAAAATTAAATGAAATCATCTGTATAAATTGTATTTTTGGGTGGTACCTTATAGGTACAAAATACCACATTTTTGTTTTTTTATATTTTTTGTCATTTTTTAAATAAGAGAAAATCGAAATAAAAATAGAGAAAATATGAAAGGAATATTTACAATTTAATATAATTTTTGGATTTTTAATAGTTAAGAAAATCAAAGGATAAATACAAGGGCAAAAAGGTTAATATGTACAATATACAATAGGGGTTAAAACCCAAGTTTCACATACGATCTCCAATTTTAATAAAATTGCTCTTGTTTTGAAGGTCTTTGAATTTATATTACTTTAAAAGTGAGTAGACTCAAATCGAACATTGTATGAGAGAGATATGCATGTTTTAAGGTTCATAGTTTCAAACTTGGATTTGGGTTTTATTGGACAATTTTACAAGCTAGTATTTTTTTGATACTTTCTTTGATTAGTGTTAGTAATATATACACTATAGAGTTGATTTTATTAGATTTGTAGTTAGTATATAACATATATACAAATATGGTATTTACAGGTGATTTTTACAAGTGAATTTGGCTTCTTATTTATGCAAATATGAATGCTAAAATGTAGATATTATTTATGCATGCATGAATGTTAATTATGCAATATAAGTGGAAATATGCAGCTAATTACTCAAGAACAAAGCTCTATTTTCAACTTTTAGAGTGATGAATCATAGATTCATCAACATGCTCCAATGACGGCTGCATGGCGAGCTTCTACACCTCACACACCACCAAACACGATGGGGAGAGTCCCTACAAAGATGCTGGGGTGCGGGAAGATCGTAGTCATAAGGGAAATGGACATGCATTGCATCACCCTGTACTCGATGAAGCTTGTGACTTGCACATTCCACCCCATCGGATTCCAGGCCACCGTCCCACACTGTGGGATCGCGAAGCACTGCAGGCTGCATCTGCATTCCCATGTGGTTTATGCCCTGCAATAGATGCTGAAGGTGGAGGCGGCACTATGGAGGAGATGGAGTATGCTCTGCCTTTGGAGAAGGTAGTTGATTTCTTGTTCTTATGGTTACTCATCAGCATTCTCATGACCTCCAGTCTACTTTTTGTAGAATTTTCATCTATGTTGTGTATTTTCTTTGTTTGAACAGCAAGAATTCACAAACAAATTATATTTCAGCATTTTAGTTTGTTTCTGGTCCTTGTGGATACATACATACTCTGTTACCAGACCAACTAGTTTTGAAACATAGCTCTTGGAAAATCATGTTCGACAATATGCTTGAGATTATGTTGTTACTACCAACTTATGGTAATCTTTGTATTAATAAAAATCGATTTATTCCATTACATGGAAAGGGGAATGGTATTGCCGTTTTATTGGTTGAACATATATTGAAACATTATCTTCAAGTTGTCCTAAACAAGATTTTCTGAAATCTAGCTTTTTTTGTTGTTGCAGATTACCCAACTAAAGCTTTTCGAATATCTTTGTTGTACTATGTCCAACTAAATGAGGTCTTAATATAGTTCCTTCAACAACAATCAGACACTCTTTTCGATTAGTCAGTCAGTGTCCTATGTCCATTCTGTTCACTTGTTCACACCGTGTTCGGTCTTCATGAAATTGGAGATGATTAAAATCAGTGATCAAAGGATGACGAGCGGTCATCCTTCCTTTCATCCAGAACTAACTATTCCGTAACGTAGTGACAAACAAGAACCAAGTCTTTTCCAATGTTACATAGGATAGATTATGTGGACTAGTCGCATTATCTATAGTGCATTTAAGCTTTTATTTTTTTTGAGATCACTGTGTTGTTGGAGTATCTCTTCTAAATAAAATTGTTACCAAGCATGCTATTAAGATGTTGCGTTCTTGCATCTGACTTTTATTTCAATTTTCAATGAAAATTGTACTATCTAATATCTAGCACTTCGACAGAAGAAATCTGTTGGGAACATGGTTTCATAATAAAAATTGTTAGAGAGGACATCAAGGTTCTTATGGTGTCTTTAACAAACTGTTATATGTTCTTTGCATGCAGTCATGAGGAAGATACATGAAGGCATCACCATATTATATAGCTGTAACAAAGGCAATCACTATTTATAGTCCGAATAACATGTGAAATGTTAATTTGTATCAACTAAAATAAAGTTCCTTCTTCGATCTCAGTGATTGTGTCCATCACAGTTTATGCAAGAATCTTATATGCTAATGTGGTAAAAAAACACTAAGATCAATCTTTGTTTTCTTATGGCAGTATCAATCTGACAATGAGTTATCTGAAGCTTTGGATGTAAGATCCCCAACCACAGCAATTAAGAGACTAGAACCTAAAGTGAAAAAATTAGAGGATGAAAAAAAAACAAGCTGAACAGATCAAAGGTTGCCTTCAAGAAAAAAGATCAGAAGGTGGTCAGGGTGGAGATCACCTTCAGGAAAAGAAACCAGAAGGTGATGATGGTGATAGTTGTCTTCAAGAAAAAGAACCAGAAGGTGATCACGTTGAAGGTCTTCTTCAAGCAAATAACGGAGGAGGTGATCAGGATGGAGGCCCCCTTCTAGAGAAGAAACTAGAGGGCGATCAAGATTGTTGAGAGCAAAATGGTATCGTAGGTATTTGACCTTGAGAGGGGTCCCCTTCTTGTAAACCCTAACCCTAATCCTCTACTATATAATGAGGATTAGGGGGCCTAATGAAAAATATAGAATCTAATTACCCATTCAACATGGTATCAGAGCCCTAGGTTCTGAACTAGGGATCTGTGTCGCCTCCCCCTTCCCCTCTCTCGGCTTCAACGTCGCCCCCCACGCCTCCCTCTTCCTAGCCCCGACCTTGCCCAACCCCGACCCGACCAGCCCCGACCTCGCCTCCTCCCAACCTCGCCCCTGGGAAAGAACTACTATTTCATAAAGATGGCAACCTCAACATTGTGGCCTACTCTGATGCAGACTATGGAGGATGCTTGCAAGATAGAAAATCCACTACACAATTCTGCACATATTTGGGAGGAAACTTAATCACATGAAAGAGCAAGAAGCAGGCAGTAGTGTCACGATTCAGTGCTGAAAGCGAATATAGAGCCATGTCACAAGCAGCAGCTGAACTTGTATGGGTCAAGTCCGTATTTACTTACCTCCATGTCAAGTCTAAGGATATTATGGAACTAAGATGTGACAACCAAGCAGCAGTGTACATTGCAAACAATCCCATGTTTCACGAGCGCACGAAACATGTGGAAATCGATCGTCATTACACAAGAGATCTCATACAAAAAAGGACAATTACGCACACAAGGTGTTCCATCTACAGAGCAGACTGTAGATATATTTACAAAGCCATTAGTAAGGATCCAGTTTGAGAAATGTTGTAACAAGTTGAGCATGTATGATTTATATGCTCCAGATTGAAGGGGAGTGTAGAGAGAAAAAATGTATTGTGGGTATTTGACCTTGAGAGGGGTCTCCTTCTTGTAAAACCTAACCCTAATCATCCACTATATAATGAGGATTAGGGGGCCTAATGAAAAATATAGAATCTAATTACCCCATTCAACAAAGATGAACACTTTCCTGATAACAAACGAGATGGTGATCAGGGAAGAGGCCCCTCTCAAGAAAAGGATCTGGAAGGTGATCATGACGATGGCCACCTTCAAGAAAAGACTATCGAATGGATGGACTCCGAAAAAAAGAAGCCTTTAATTGGTCACAATGACGGTTCTTCCGAAGAAGACTAGAATGGGATCATGTTGAACATGTAGAGATTTTTAAAGAGCACCACCAATTGATCAAAGTTTAGTATAATTTTCTCCTTTTTCACCATGATTTTATTAATATTTCCTTGAACTATTTCAATCTGAGTACTTTGGCTTGTCACAATATAGTAACCGAGGGTCATTTAAATCTTCCTGTTTTTGTTAGGATATGTTCTGTTTTTGGTTTGATTGTGTTTTTCTTTCTGAATAAAGAGAAAATCTGTACTAGAAAACAACATAATATCTGTGATTTTGTATAGAGTTTGCAATAAAATGAAGTTTTTTTTAATCAAATTGACTTGGGTGTAAAACTTTTATTTTGGCACTTTAGATTATACACGAAATATTTTTCTTGGCTTGGTCTTTTAAGTTTTTTTTTACTTCTGGAGATCTCTACTTAAAAAAGAGAGAGATCTCTTGAGGGCGAGTTATCCAGTTGTGAATAGCTTCGGTAACAGCCCAGATCCTCGGTGACCAAGGAAATGTCTCAAATGCTACGTCGGATCCGAGTGTTACTCCCGATCAACAATGATATCACATTTTCAGCTAGGAATCATTTGTACACTTTTTTTATCCATAAAAATAATATACATCTCTAACACAACACCAAGATCTTTCGTTCCAGTGGGCACAATGATATCCTCCCTTCGGACCTTGCAACAAGTCTCCAACTGCCACTAAATTTATCCTTACATTGACCTGCAATAAAAACACAAAAAAATACATGGTATGAGCTTAACGCTCAGTATGTGCCGAGATAAGGTCAAACCAGCTAACGAAAAATCAAGTTTCCTTATGCTATTATAAATAACTCCATGCATAAATAATTAGCTGGATAAATATTTTCCACAATGGATCCTTATGGAGTTTCTATATTCATCAGCCTGTAATAATGTTCATAACATGCATTATCCATGGATACATTCCTTCAATATGATCTTAATCATAACATAATATGCATGGATTTCGCTGTGTTCCCTCGTCAAAATTACAACATCAATAATTACATAGGGATGATTACATATATGGAATTATGTTTACACCCATACACCTATTGCTACGAGTTATCACATATAAGCCCTTATTTTATCCTAAGAATGAGGTTTGCTTTGTTCTCATTTCCATCATCATAATTAGATTGTATCATACACAAAAGTAGTGTCTTGGCATATTCAATCCAAATTACCCTTATGATAATAAATATAATATTTGACTGTGGTCATACAATAGAATCATACAGATCACTCATAAATATAACTATGCATACAAGGCTATCCACTTTATGTTCATGCAATGCATACCATACTTTCTATATATTCCCTTAACGTTAACCATATTTACACATATGCCCATAGTAATAACATAATTATTTATATACCTATGCATTTCACGTAATTGCACATATACACTTATCATTTCACATAAATGCACATGTTCACTTAACATTTCACATGAATACACATATACTCTTAACATTCACATAATTGCACATATGCACTTGGCATTTCACATAAGCACTTAACCTCCTCGTAAGCACGTAGCTTATTCATTACGGATTTATCTTATCTCATAATTTGTTGGGTGGCTTTGGTGGCTTTTATGGCCGGCACAAGCGGTCACTCAATCATTACATAGAACATGATGACATCAGCGCTGAGTCAATAGGTGGAATTTCCGCTAGGTTCCACTGAACCTGACACCCCCGGAAGGTGTTGTCCTTTAGGCTCTCGGTAAACGGACTCTAGAGGTGGCTCCCACCTTACGTATAGCACTTAGTTCCGCATACCGTTTAAGTACCATTATTCATTTAAGGAAATTTCAATTCTTTAAACACAATTTCCTTTTTCATACAACATTGATTCATATGAACATTTCGGTTCAACGCATAGCTTATATGCTAGCGCGTGCACATGCGTGCGTGCACACAGACACGTTTTCTTTCCTTTCCATTAATCGATCGTTTTCAAATTGATGGGAATAATCCCTCCTTTATTTTAGTCAGTGCATATATTTATAGTCAAATGGAATGATTTAATACCTATATAATGACCAGTTATACAATATGCCTAAGATGACATCTTATTAATGGTAACCGTGAACACCTGACTTTGCCAGCAATAACAAAACTATAAAATCCTTATTTAATTTTATTTGAAATTCTAAGAAATAATGTACTATAGTTACAACATGTTCCCTTTCATATCACTATTGTATACGTTGAGATATAATGAACATCATTAACGGTTATTATTATGTAAAGCATATTTAGGGACATGTATGTGTAGTACCAATCAAGTGGTATACATACATATACATATATGTACATATACATACATACAATCCTATGGTGACAATTATATCAAATATCTCGCAGGAATCAATAGTTGATACGCTTTTAAAAAAAATATATATTTATAGATGCAATAATAGGTCGGTGCAACTTCTGATTACACAGATAATAAGAATTTATCTCTCTTATAATATTATGATTCCTGATTAAATATCGTTTACCTTATAAGAAGCTCTCGATTTTACTCAAAATAAAAATACAAAGATCTAATCCATGACCCACATTTATTAATATATGCAGTAATTATCCTTTCTATTTCTACATATAATTACGGTTATAGCTCATTGCACATTAATGATATTGCACAATTAATACGTGCACCTCGGAACTCAACCTCCTGACATTTACAAGGTTTATTTAAGAATATAATTTACATGACGTTAGGGTCTAACGTGCAGGTATGTATGTGTGATTAACGGCTAAAATATTTTATTTAATCTCCAATAGAACTCATAGAGAGAAAATCATATAAAGGCACATTTCCAACATATACAATCTGCTTGTACCTACAGAGTACTATCAATGCACTTTAAAATTGATGAGCAAGACTACAAATACAACTATCAATTGCATCGTCTAAGTGTTCCACACATACCTCGATCCGTCATCCAAGTCGTCGTAGGCTATGTTGACGCACCTCTGATTCCGGCAGTTCAACATTCAATGAGACAATGAGAACCACCATTACCGAATTCGGGGGCGGTGTTGGCATAGAGCCATCATTACCGAATCTTCCCCTCTCTCTATTTCTCTCTTGATCTATCTCTCTCTCTCAATCTCTCATCCATTCCCTCAATATATCTCTCACACTCTCTTGCATGTAATTACATCAAACTTTCCTAAAATAGAATCACATTCTCGGTCATCCCAAAAAGAACATGCGCACACCCTCTCTCTCTCCTCATTTACCCCTTCACTCGTTCACTTCATCCCTCTCATTTAGTAACTTGCGATGGAATGGATCCCTATCTATTTTTAGCAAACGGAAATGGAGAACATGGGATGAATCCATGCTATTGAAGGCCACTAAATAAATATCTCATAGGTATTTGTCACAAATATCCCTCTAATTTTAACACCAAACTATTCTATATCCCATCGTGCATGTTGTCACCTATTTTTTTCTGTTTTATTCTCTCTCTCTTTTTATTCCTCTTAATAATGGAATATGGGTCGTTACAATCTACCCCACTAAAAAAATTTCGTCCCGAAATTTACTGATCAAGAGACTGAAAAAAATTCCATGATATTTGAGTCAAAACTCATTCTTAAGTTCTTCGATTTGTTGTTCACATTTTATGGGACCTACTTTCTTGTTCTCTTACTTTAGAGCCATTCTCTTATCTCTAGGGACTCTCTGACAACAGAATAATTACCTCATTCAATATCTAAATTGTAAGGTAAACAAATCCATAACAATATATCTCCACCTAAGAGACAATAGTTAATAACCCAACTAGAGGTTGAAAGGAATATGTAAGGGTCAATTTGTGAGTTGTCACTCACCGAATGTGATAATATTGCCATTATAGCATGCATGGAAAGATAGATCTAATCACAATTAAGGTATGATAATCCATAGAAATGATAGTGGCTATTACCAGTAACCATAATATATGTCACCATATATCGTTAGTTCTTTTTATTTGTAACTAAATGAGGATTAGGACCAACGTTAATATCTTAACAACCAAAATAATTAGATCTAGTTAAAAAGGTCATGTATCATTGATAATCTAAGTGGTTCATGTTTTACGGCCAATTCTAATCATACATGAAAGGTCATAAATGAGTTTAATGTTATCAATATTGTCTAAAAAATTGTATCCATAATTTAACAGATGTTGTATGGGGTATCTATGATAATAATAACACAAAGCATCACAAATTTCCTAGTTAACCTCTAAGTACTCGACTCATCAACGTAATGTAGCTAGTAGCTTTGTGAGGTCAAAAGGCATAACTAAGGATTCTTAGTAGTCTTTGGCATATCTACACTCTTAATGGTTATTTATGGTGATCTAACTAAAGATCAATCTTGGAGAAGACGGTTGCTTGTTGCAATTGATCATCTATGAAGAAGAAAATACTTTATCTTTAGTAAACTTAATCCATAGTTGGTACAGTCTAAATAATGAAATCACTGCAAGGAGAAACCAAGCCTTATCAATCCCTTATCTAATTGTCCCTTCTATTTAGTTTTTTCAGTTCAAGTATCTCATATGGGTATAGTACCTAATAGGACATCAATAATGAAGTCAATAACTCTTTGGGAAAGATGGTCATAAGATCATCAACAACTTTATCTAAAAATTCCATATTACTTCCAAACTCCCAAGTCGCATATGAGAAACTTTTTTTAGTTAACTAAGTTCTACATATGATGAGCATTCGATATTAAAATAATCATCTGACTCTCCTTTTTATGTCTCCACAAATAACAAATTTGGTATTACGTGATCTGCTAAAGTCGCTTTCTCCTCCTTGGGACCATCGGTATTATCCAAGATTAGGTCTATCTCCTTATTGGCCAGTCCTCTAATACAAATGATACCTTATAAGACATAAAAGGTCATGCTAAATTTTCAATCACTTGTGTATTTTTTTCTATACTAAAGGTCTTACACCATCTATGATTGGATATCTCATGCCCATAGGAACGACTGCTCTGATACCACCTGTAACATCCCGGGCTTAGGTCTCCGGTCCGTTATCGAGGAAAATTGACCCTGACAACTTGTTGGATATGGGCCCAAATGAACCCGTTGACAACCACCTAAAATGCTTAAGCTCAAGTTGTCAAGTAGTAATCCCCACCACTTATAAAACACTCCCACACTCTGTGAGTTTTCCATGTGGTACTATGTTTGAGTTGGGGTGTTACAACTTCTGACATAAAATAGAGGTATATTAATATCTCGGTTCCCTTATGGTTGCTGAATGTCTTTATTTGGAGATCATTTTTAGTACGAACTTCTTAAATACATATTCCAAATGTGGTTGATGAATGTCCTTATTGGCAGATCAGAATGCATGAGAGAGGCTGAGATTGTTGTAGTGACTTGGACGGATGCAACCCTTAAAACACCTCCTGACGATTACAAGTACCAAGATTGAAAACATCTGCTAAACGTGTTTGCTTATGAGTGTATTATTTGAGATTTGATGGTGATCTGTGTTTTTTCAGAGAATGAAGTGCCATAGATGATAGAAGTTGTTTCCTTTTATCAGTCTGATTGTGAAGTTGTGAGATTTGTCCTAATGATCCCTGATCCCTCTAGTGTGTTCCCCAAACTTATATCAGTTTATTCATATTTTGACGTCAGTATCTATAACTAATTTTGAACCAATAACCGTAAATTTAAGCTATAACATATATAATATTTCTACGATTATCGGTATCTGATCTGCATCGTGTCATAATTGTATCCATTAAAATTTGCATCATGTTTTTTATATAAACCAATTGCTATATTCGTCCTTAATTACATTTTAAAATATATAAGAATAATGTGATTCAAATATTTGTATCTATTAGCTCAGCATTCGCATTATTTTAATTAATGGAATTAATGGAAGTTTCCAACTGAATCCAAATGGATACTCTACGCGTAATTTTCAAAATGAACACCACTACATTATTGGGGATGCATCCGATCAAGCACTACACGACTAGAACCTCAATCGAAGAAGAAAGCACGCACAATCGCACAAGATAAGGATTTGTAGTGGTTCGGCAATGTGCCTACTCCACTTGCTCACACTAGACTCTCTCTACTATTACTTGAATGATGTTGAGATCCAATATGTGGTGCCACAGGGCTCCTTTTATACTACAAAAAAAAGAATACCAAGCACTTAGCAGTCCCCACCATCAGCTCTCAGCCAATCAGGATGCAGGATGTGGATTAAGCATCTCAACAATCCAACATATCAACAGGATTTTTTAATGTGTGGATCTTCTTCATCTTAAATTGCCCATCTTCTAGCTGCGTCCGAATGAAGTGGTACTTCACATCAATTCGCTTAGTCCTCGAGTGAAAGATGAAATTCTTTGCAAGATGAATTGCACTTTGATTGTCACTGGATAATTGACAATCTTCACATTCTTTATTCAATTCTTTCATCAGACCTTTCAACCATATCATTTTCTTGCAAGCTTCTGTTGCCGTCACATATTCTACTTCCTTGGTCGAGATGGTCACTATCTTCTGGAGCCTAGAGATCCAGCTAATGGCTCCACTCCCCAGGGTAAAGATATACCTTGTTGTGCTTTTCCTGCCAGCGTATCTTCTGCAAAATATGAGCCCACAAAACTTCGAATGGAAATGTCAGTGTTCCCATAACACAATGCCACGTTAGAGGTACCTCTCAAATAACGTAACATCCACTTCACAACCTCCCAATGTTCCTCGCTAGAATTCACCATGAATCTGCTCACAACTTTCACTACATGGGAGATGTCCGGTCTTGTGCAAACTATTGCGTACATCAAACTACCAACAACAGACTGGTAGGGTACCTTTGACATATACTCATGCTCCTCCTTCGTAGCATGTTCTTTCTCCTTTGAAAGTTTGAAGTGGCTTTCTAAAGGTGTTAGAGTAGATTTTACATTTTTCATATTAAATCTTTCTAGTACATTCTCGATGTAATCTGATTGAGACAATCTCAGCTTCTTGTTCTTCATGTCACTGCTAATGTGCATTCCAATGATTTTATTTGCAGGACCTACGTCCTTCATTTCAAACTCCTTAGACAACATTGCCTTCAGATTTGCTATTTCTTCATTGCATGAGCCTATAACAAGCATGTCATCTACGTACAACAAAAAAATGATGTAAGACATACCAAGCTTATTGAAATAGCAACAATGGTCACCATGACATTTGCGGAATCCTGTATTTCTCATGAAATCATCAAACCTTTTGTACCATTATCTTGGTGCCTGCTTCAAACCATAAAGTTTTTTCTAAGCTTGCACACCATGTCTTTCTTTCCAGTAGCTACATAGCCCTATGGTTGTTGCATGTAGATGTCCTCCTCAAGATCTCCATGGAGAAATGCTATCTTAACATCCAATTGCTCCAAATGTAGGTTCTCAGCTGCAACAATGCTCAATACTGCTCTTATGGTTGAGACCTTTACAACTGGTGCAAAGATTTTTGTGAAATCAACTCCTACTTTCTGTTGAAAGCCCTTCGCCACTAGCCGAGCCTTGTATCTAATGGAACTATCAGCTTCCTCCTTCACCGTGTACACCCACTTGTTGTGTAGAGCCTTCTTTCCCTTCGATAGTGGGACTAAATCCCATGTTTTGCTTCTTTATAGAGAGTTCATCTCATCATCCATGGCTAACTCACATGATTCCTTGCCTCACCTTGTATAGCTTCATCAAAGCATTCATGCTCACCATTATCAGTCAGCAATAAATAATTCAAGGAAGGTGAATACCTTGCAGCGGGTTTGCTGATTCTGGAAGATTTCCATAGCACTGGATTTTACGGATTATTCTGTTGGATGGGTTGAACATTCTCATCACTTGGCTGTGATGTACTTTGTTCAAGAGTTTTATCAAACTCCACAAAGTCTGGTTCTTCAGTTGTCTTTCCTTTTATCAAGTCATCCTTGTATAAGGAAGACTCACTGAATGTGACATCAATGCTTCTAATTCTTTTCTTGTTCTCCAAATCCCACAATCTATATCCATAGTTATCTATACCATAACCGACAAAGATACACTTCTTTGCTTTGGGATCAAGCTTTCCTTTGTCTTCCTGCTCAATGTGAACATAAGCTATGCATCCAAAGATACGTAAATGAGAAAGTGTTACCTTCTCTCCTATCCACGTTTCTTCTGGAAGATCCCTATATAAAGCAGCAGATGGACCTCGATTGATTAAGTATGCAGTTGTATTCACTGCATCAGCCCAATGTCGCTTTAGTAGACTTGCATGTAACCTCATGCTTCTCGTATACTCTAGAAGGGTCATGTTCATGTGTTCAGCAACACCATTCTGTCTGGGCTTTCTTCGAACCGTCTTCAATCTCTTGATACCGTTCTTTGCACAGTATGATTCAAACTCCTCACTGTAGTATTCTCCCCCAATGTCTGACTTGAGACATTTCAGCTTTAAACATGTATTAGTCTCAACTAAGGCCTTCCACATTTTGAAGGTCTCAAAAACATTGTATTTATGTTTGATAAAATAAAACCACAACTTTCTCGCTGCATCATCAATGAAAGTAATAAAATAATGAGATCCGCCAAGGGAAGGTACCTGAGATGGACCACATACATCTGTATGAACCAGCTCCAGTCTTTCAGTTATTCGTCCTCTTACAGTCTTTATGAAACTTACTTTCTTCTGTTTTCCCAAAATACAATCTTCACAGAAATCTATATCAACGGTCTGCAATCCCATCAACTTTCCCTTCTTCTACATGATCTCCATTCCTTTTTCGCTCATGTAACCAAGTTGTCTATGTCAAGTATTAGCATCATACCCAGATAATGCAACATTTATCCTGTCATATGAGCCTGATGAAATATACAAGGTTCCTTATTTCTTACCTCGAGTAAGGATCAATGATCCCTTTGACATCTTCCACGAATCAGAATCGAATGATGTCAGCACGCCGCTTTCCGATAGCTGTCCAACATATATGAGATTCCTTGTTAGACTCAGTACATGTCTAACATTCTTCAATCTCAAGAAGCCACCACTGGGTTGGGATATGTCAATGTCTCCCTTTTCAATTATGTTGCAGCATTCATTATCTCCCATATATACCTTTCCAAAATCACCTTTCACATAATTTTGGAGGATATCCCTTTGTGGAGTGGTATGAAATGAAGTACCCGAGTCCACAATCCATGACTCACTTCTGACATCTGCAACACATATTAAGGCATCGCTATCATCATCAGTAAGATTTACGATGTTCTTACCTTTGTAATTTTCTCCTTTCTAATTTCTTGGAACCTTGCATTCTGTCTTTTAATGCCCCCTTTGATTGCAATTCCAGCAGAACACGGATTTCGGATCTCTGGATTTGGATCTTCCTCTTACTGACTTTCCCCTGGAATGCTTTTGGTTCATGTAGCTCTTCTTGCTTCTTCCTTCTGTATTCAAGGAAGAACCTGACGAGTGTTCTTCTCCAGACGTCTTCCATCATGCCTCTTCTCCAAGAAGAAGACCAACAACATCCTCCAACTTCAAATTTGCAAAACTAGAGGAGTTGCTAACCACTACAACTAAAGCATTCCAACTATCAGGTAAACTAGAAAGGAGTAAAAGATCTTTTACCTAATCATCAAACACGATCTTCACAGACTCCAACTGGTTGATGATATTATTCAGATCATTCAACTGTGAAGTCATCACAGAATTCTCACTCATCTTTAAATTGAAAAGCTTCTTCATCAAATACACCTTATTTGATGCAGATGGCTTCTCGTACATCTTTTCAAGAGCTTTGAAAATATTCGTTGTCGTCATCTCCTTTGTGATATTTGAAGCCACCTATGGAGCAAGGCTGAGCCTTACCGTTCCTAGAGCCTTTCGGTATAGGACCTTTCACTTATCATCTTTCATGGCTTCAGGCTTCTTCCCTTTGATTGGAAGATAAAGATCCTTCTGATATAGTACATCTTCAATCTACATCTTCCAGAACGCAAAGTTCGAACCATTGAACTTCTCGATCTTTACCTTCGATTCTTCATCCATCTATGTAGAGGTTGATCTCGAACCTTACTCTGATACAGTTGTTGGGGATAGATCCGATCAAGCACAACACGACTAGAACCTCAATCGAAGAAGAAAGCACGTACAATCGCACAAGACAAGGATTTATAGTGGTTCGGCAATGTGCCTACTCCACTTGCTCAAACTAGACTCTCTCTACTATTGCTTGACTGATGTTGGGATACAATATATGGTGCCACAGGGCTCCTTTTATACTACAACAAAAGAATACTAAGCATTTAGCAATCTCCACCATCAGCTCTCAGCCAATAAAGATGCAGGATGTGGATTAAGCATCTCAACAATCCAAACCAACACCTCTCAGCCAATCAAAATGCAAGAGGTCGATTAGACACCTCAACAATCCAACCCAAGAGCTCTCCGCCAATCAGAAGGCAGGAGGGAGATCAGTCACATCAGCAATGCAACGAACGTGAATGTGCCATAATAATGTTATTATTCTCGGAGAATGAAAACATTACATGACTGATGAATCCCCATTCATCACTCTTTATTCCTTTATTTTAGCTAGAAACATTGGCAAAATACCATGTAGATACCTGTAAATACAATAATTTGTCAAAATGCATGCATCATGTAATTATTCATAATTAGAATGTTTTTGTGTCAAAATAAAGGAATAAAGAAATAAAAAAGAAAAAGAAGGAAATATTTAGAATAAATATTGAGTGATCCAATCCCAAGGGAGGGCCAAGCCTTGGCCTGACCGCAAAAAGAAACCAAGTAGAGGGAGATAAGGCCAATCATGCTTGTACATACACTTATATATATAAATAATTTTATTTTCCTCAAAATAAAAATAAAAATCTATGTGTGCTTTTCACACCTTGTACATATTTATAAAAATAAAATAAAAATCAAAAAAGTAAAAATAAAAAGAAAAATAATAAAATTCATTTCCCACCTTGTATATATACCATATACATATGTATATAGATATATTTATTTAACTAATGTAAAAAATCATAAAAATAAAATAAAAAATATCTTTTTATTCCAAATTTTATGTTATAAATAAATAAAATATAAAATTGGAACAATTGTATAAAAATAAACAACTAAAAAATAAAAATAAAAAATACATATATACATATACCTATATATAATAATAATATAATGTAAATACCTAATTTATTTTTCAAAAAAATAAATAAAAATCACTAAAAAAAACTGAAAATAAATAAACATTTTTAATGTTGAAACAATTTTCAAATAAAATCATTTCCCATTTTTAAAATCAATTTATAAATATTTAATAAATGGAATTTCTAGATTGGTCCACGAGGGAACGTTGACCCCCGATCAACTGCACCCCCTGGACCACTTTACGCAGATCCATACGCCGACCCGATTTCTGCCATTTTCTTGGCATGATCCGATCATCTTCAACCTAAAACACCGAGCTCTGATTACCATGCTCACATCCATGATCTGCACCCACCTTCTTGCCAAGGGATCCAAGCTCCGATACACTCGTCTGACCCACATCTTTCCGGACCCCTAATAGTATATATCATCGTCTTCCCCCTCCATTAGTCGCACCTTCGGCCACCGTTTCAGACCTGTGACATCCACCTTCCTGCATTGAGTGACAACAATCGATAGGAGGTGTTGCAGTGAGGAGCGAAGCGCCCTAGCCCTAGGTCCGGTGGTCTTCACCGCCGTGCTCCTCCGCAAGGAGAGCCCGAGCTTCTGGAACGTCGATCCATCGAGGCAACGATCTCCGGAGGTCCCCGACCTTCAGCACAGACGATCTCAGCCACATACTAGGTCAGATTCCTTGTAGGTTAGTCTAATTTTCGCTTTTTCCCAATTCGCACCGCCAGCCTTCGCCAGACGATTCACTTCGCTCCGTCCATCTAATGATCGCTCCGACCATCGTATCATGTTCATGAGACCTCGCTCCACATTCTCCACACCTCCGATCACCTTGATTCACCTTGGAACAAAGGCTCATGTCTCCTCTGCCGTCGCTTCGCCGGAGACCCCCGCTCCGCCTCATTCCATTACCCCCTTCACCCGGTAACGGGTCGAGGTAGTTTGCCCTCGACCCCTCGTGTTTCCTGTGCAGGTACCATGGCGTAAGAGCCTCATTTGGAGGCTCAACCATCCAGGAACAACTGCTCCAGGTGGTCATCGTCGCCGAAGGTCCGAGAACCCCTCTATTGCGCGTATTGGGCTGGCGAAGTTCACCGATGACCTGTTCGTGGAGGACCTCCAGATACCGTCCGATCGATCCCGAGGCTCCAATTTTGATCGTGGACATCGGATCGCGAGAGACCTTCACCGCCCGATTCAGTTGAGATTCCATCTGGAGCATCCATTAGTGGAGAGACGTCCCTACTCTACATCGTCAGATCGTACACGTGTCGCCTCTTCCGCCGTTGATCGTTAATAACGAGGGTAATTTTCACTTATGCCATCCTCTTTTTGCATTTATAGATTAGTCCTGTAAATATGAGTTGCAGTTGTTTTTATTTTGGATAATTTGCACTTTGGACCTTACAGTATTTGTATTTACGATTTAGTCCTTGCCTGTGTGAGACACGTGCTTCGACACGTGAGTTTTTGGACAAATTGCATGTATGTGCTTGGGTTTTATGCCATGTTAAGAGATGAAGTTTTAGTTCTGATATTTGCATTTATACCCCTATGCGTGGTTTTATTCAGCATGTATGGAAATTGATGTGACTTTTGCACTGAAACCCTTATATTTTTCACACGTGTTATATATTCAGCCCTGAAACTAAGTTTCTTTGCATTTAGGTCCCTGTGTGATGTGTGTCTTTTATTGATTGAATAAAATATCAATTAAAATCCAAATCAAGTGAAATTTGGACACGTGACTCTTGCCACTGTGTAAAAATCTCATTAATTTTTTGGGACATTTTTGTGGCCTTTTTCTATTTTTAAAAAATGAAAAACCTTCATTTTTGCTATTGTCTGGAATAGAAAATCAACTAAAAATATAAAAACTTTACAAAAATTCTTTAAAAAATGAGGGATTGTTTGTTTTGTTGTTTTCTAGTTACTTTCCAATTTTGGGCTCATTTGGACTAATAAAACCCATAAAAATTAAAAAAACCATAAAAATTTTATAAAAATTCTAAAAAATGCAATTCCAGTTTCTGTAGCTTATTGTTGTATATAATTTTCATAAAAATTACCATCAGATTTTTATAGGCTAATTAATTATTTTTAATTAGCCTATCAAATCTAACTATACATCTTGCTATTATTTTCTCTTTTCTCGATTTTTAGAAAATCAAATAAAAATTATAAAATTCCCATAAAATCACCAAAAATACTTAAAATTATAAAAAAACACAAAAATCATTTTATTTCAATTTTCTGAACATTTTTGAGTGTTTAAATAAATTGCTGAATTTGCTTATTTATCCATTTTCTTGTATTTTCTTATATAACTAAAAACACAAAAAAACTTAAAACACCTAAAATCCACCAAAAATATTTTCTATCTTTATTTTATCTTTTTTACTACTTCGTAGGCTCTTTTGAGTCAATCCGTTCTCTTTGTGTTCGACCCTGGTCGTTATACCAGGTTAATAAACTAGCAAGACCGCTTCTTGATTAGTGCTTGAGTTATCTGTTTTGGTGGTCTATCTTTTTCTTGTTGAGTCCGATTCTCCGAGATCCGGGTCGCAACGACCCTAGATTGATTTCTACCTTACCCCGATTTAGGAAGGAAGTTTTCGGCTCATCAGAATGGCGCCGTTGCCGGGGAGAACGGCTTATTAGTCTTTAGATTTTTCGCGTTTTTTTGTGCATGGTTGTGTAGATATTTTTATCTGATATTATTTACATAATTTTTCTAATAACTGTGTCTGATATATTTCTGTTTGCTTTCTTGCCAAGGCTCAAGGATCGAGACGGCTTTTTCGGACGCTGAAGCAACCACGGGAGTCGAAAGCGGCTCTTTTCTGCATAGAGTCGCAGGAGGACGCGAGGAGACAGACACGAGGATGGGAGCCGCGGAATAGCCGCGTAGATAGCCATAGTTTAGAGTATTTTACGTTTTACAGATCCTTTTATTTGTAATAACATAGGATCAGAGACTTGAACTTTGGTGATTTATCGGGGTCTGTTTCGCTAAGCACCGGTCAGTTTTATCGTATTTTATTTACTGCTTATCTGATTTGCACGAATTTAGCTTTAGCTTAGGATTTTATATTAATTGTGACGTAATTAATTAAGGCCCAATCCCTAATCATCTGCCTGCACCTATAATCGATAATTGGACCTAATTAGTTAAATCATAAGAAAAAGTCAGATTAATTAGACTCTAGTCCACGTGCCTTGAGGAGTCGTATACAACACTTGCAGAATCCGTTGTGGCGGACACCGAGAGGCTCCCAAGATAGGACTCCGGACTTAGGTTTGATTACCCGGCTACTGTTCTTCACGTGTAAAATTGCTTTGTCTAAGGTAGTTTTCCTCGTGCATCATATAGGTAATTTTATTACAGTCTTTATTTTATGCGTGGATCACTCTGCATGTAGACTGCTGGAGTCAGGTACGCATCTCTTACTTTGCATGCATCAT
Organism: Ottelia alismoides; assembly: GCA_037367405.1. Taxonomy (NCBI): domain Eukaryota; kingdom Viridiplantae; phylum Streptophyta; class Magnoliopsida; order Alismatales; family Hydrocharitaceae; genus Ottelia; species Ottelia alismoides. Next base: position 206,858 of record JAZKJV010010927.1, on the reverse strand, counting down.
TGATTTTATCGCGCATCGGCTTTTTCGTCTTCTCCCCCTATTTTCAGACTTAAATAAACATGAGAACCGAAAAATTTGTTAGGTGTTGTTTGCTTGAAAAATACAGGAAAAGAAAAACTATAAAATTGGGACTTCTAAACACACTTGACCCTAAAAGGCACCTCACATAAAAATCTGTCTTGGGGAGAGCAACCCCCTCATTTTCTGGTTTGGATGAGCGAGAGAGCGACCCGCACACTAAGCTAGAGCCATATCCGAGCCCCGATCAGACTACCGGCCTTTTATATGGGACAGTCTGGTAGGCGGATTGGATTCGTATCAGCTCGCGTAACCGCTCTGATATCCTGACATTATCACCTAAATAAAATTGACAAGATAATCGACCGATCTCTCACGGTCTTCAGCTCAGTGTTGAGTAGGTGAACTTGGGGTTTGTTTGCTCATCTTGTGTGTTTCCAGATCTCATCCGCCCGACTCGCCAGATCAGGATGATGGGTAGGAGGTCTCTTAGGCAGCCTCTGGCTGCACCGCTTTTTAGCACTGCAGCCCATTCATCTAGGTTAATTTGTGAGAGCCAATACCCGCTCTCTGAACCCGTGTTCGATTCCGCTCTGTTCCCCCTTTACCACCCTTCTACCAGTCCTGAGATATCAGTGCCAGATGCGAGACAACAGACAGATGATTTATCACCACTTGAGTTTGGGTCTTTTGCCTTTGCAGAGACCATGGCCAGCAACGAGGAGCACACCGAGGGTTAGAGGCCAGAGACGACTACTTACGTACTGGACTAGGGTGAGATCAACACCACCATGTTAGCTTCCCTCGAGACTATGCAACAACATATACGTGATCAAGGAGCTTTCATGGTGGAGATGAGGAGAGAGATGAAGAGGCTGAGGACCACACGAGAGCAGCCGAGAGCCGAGGGACGGAGGGGCCCGGATCAGCCAGAGGAGTCAGAGCAGCCGGCAGCAGCAACAGAGTAGCCGAGGCCGATGTGGGAGTTACATAACCTCAGATCGACACTTACACACCGGTGGGTGGTTCTTCCTGTAATCGTGGGGGACTTCAAGTTCCCCCCACGGACACTACAGATCCTTCCCCGCTTCCACGGGCTCTCCACTGATTAGCCCCATCTACATCTCCAGGAGTTTGAGATGATCTACAACACAATCCATGATCGGCAGGTGGACGAGGACACCATCAGGATGATTGCCTTCCCCTTCTCCCTTGTAGATAGAGCATCCAATTGGCTGAAGCACTTGGGGAGATTTGTTTACACTTGGGAGCAACTCCACACCGAGTACTTGAACAAGTACTATCCACTCGGGCGGACCAATGCAGCGAGGGCCCTGATCAGCAACTTCTCCATGCTCCCCAATGATCCGTTTCACGAGGCATGGGAGAGGTTCAGAGAGCTTACTGATAGATGCCCGCACCACGACATCACGAAGCTGAACCTAGTTCAGAGCTTATTTTGCGGGTTGACACCAGAGCTGTAGGGCCTGGTGAATGCGTCTTGTGGTGGTTCCTACTTCGCCAAGGATGAGGATTAAGTCTCGGCCATCTACGAGGAGATGGCCTAGAACTATACAGTGATGTACCAGACCCGACTCTACACTCAGGGACGCCCCCAGCCACAGACCGTGCAGTACCAGAGGATATTATGGGACGATCCCGGTCCCTCTACTTCGTATACAACAGCCGCACAGGCCGAGTCTACAACCGCAGACATGGGCATCATCATCGAGAAGCTGGACCGGATCGAGTTGATAGATAAGAAGCAGTGCCAGGGCATATCACAGATGGATCAGATGGCACAGACGCTGAGTGACCTGAAGACATAGCTCATGTCTCTAGGAGGCACAGATGACTTCTCAGCCCCATCTTTGGTCACGAGGAGATCCGAGCAGCAGTGGTAGCTTGTCCCAGCACTCCAATCAGCCTAGACAGGATCACCTTGTACAAGCAGAGTCGTACCAGTAGCCACCGTAGTTTCACCAGCCACCACCATCCCAGGACACTCAAATGGTGGTGTATCACCCGGATCAGCCCTTGGCAGTACTCCCTCCATCCACCTACGAGCAGGAGCCATTGATGGATGTCAACGAGATTTGGTAGGACCGACCCCAGTCCAGTATCCGACGAGACCATCCCGGATTTCGCTGGTCGGCCGGAGGCACCAGTTCCCAGCAGCAGCCTCTAGTTCAGGGTGGCCAGTACGGCCCGTAGCGTGAGAAACACCATAGCTCTAGCCCCCAATACACCAGCAGCAGACATCCCAGCACTAGCAGTTTGGTCCTCGTCCTTATCAGCAGGGACAGTCTTGGAGGCATGAGCAGCCTCCGCAGCCGCAATATCATCAACAGTACCCCTCTCACCCGCACCAGCAGCAGCAGCCTCACTACCAGCGAGGCCACCCGTCGGGTTCTCATGGGCTGACCTATGAGAACCATGCCTTGGATGATCTAGCCCACCTCATGAACGAGTAGCAGGCTACTTTTCGTTAGGAGATGGATGAGTTCTGCCAGGAGATGCGGGAGATTGTGAGAGGGAAGGCTGCCATCCCTGCTCTGATTGAGCCGAACCCGAACAACCTCAAGAGGAAGTCTGGGCAGGTAGAGATCATTGAGATTACCACTTCTAGTACTTCACTTGGTGATATGTCTGCATACATGTTTGATGCTGATTTCGTTACACTTAGGAGCGGTAGGATGCCAGTAGGCGGCGTCTCGTCTGAGCGACGATCCCACGCCACTTCAGTAGCACCATACGAGGAGGAGCGTGGTACTGATGCTGCGAGAGATGATGACGGTGGTACTGATGCCATCTTGGATGTTGATCCAGCCGATGGTACCGAGGTCGTCACTTCACTAGTTGGAGGAGGTAATACTGAAGCCACCATTGTAGTTGCTGAGCCAGAGCGCGGTACTGATGCCGCTAGTCCAGATGCCGAGGGTGGTACTAAGGCCACCATTTCCAGTTCTGCTTGTACTATTGTTTTCCCTTCAGTACATGTATCTTGGGGCATTTCTGCAAATAAAGGAAAGTATTTGTTGTTTTCTAATCCGCATGTGTTGATTAATGATGTTTGTGTGGATTCTGATGTTCATGAGCATGCCAGGCCCTCTCCTAGTCCTTCATCTGAGAAGGACCCTGTAGTCCCCTTTCCTATAGCACTCCATTTGAGTAAGGGGTAGAAAAAAATCAAAAAAAGAACCATCAGATAGAGTTCAGCCAGCAGATGACAGATAGATTCCACATACAGCTGACTCTACAGGAGGCCTTGGAGCACATCCCTCTACTCCAGAGATCACTCAGAGATAGGACCATAGTTAGAAGGAAGAGGAGGAACCATCAGTCAGAGATCCATGTGCTTAATCGTGCCACTTGTTTCACGATTCAGAACCGTCTGCCAGCCAAGAGACCAGATGCAGGAGGCCCGTATGTCAGATGCCACATCCATGAGCAGAGGTTCGACCGCACTCTAGTAGACATCGGTTTCGATCAACCTACTTCCGGCAGCCATTCTCGATCGCTTCAAGTTGGTCACACTCTGACAGAGCAGGATGGTCTTTCAGTTTGCTGATCGATCTAGCAAGAGGTCGAAGGGTTTGCTGAAGGACGTTGTTGTCACGATTTAAGGCCTGAAATTCCTTGTGGACTTCGTTGTGTTGGACATGGAGATTCCCGAGTCTGTGACCGATACCCCCATCATTTTAGGACTCCCGTTCTTGGCCACAACCAAGGCAGTGTCCGACCATGATAGCGGGAAGGTGTACTTTCACGTCGAAGGCGAGAGTATACAAATAGAGACGGTCGAGGAGACTAGCGCCAGAGATTCAGCTTGCTCAGAGCCGACCACAGATTCAGAGCACATGACAGAGGCAGGGCGAGACATCCACCAGCAATGCGATTTTGTGATTACAGATGACGAGGCAGTTTGGGCAGATCCAGTCGTACAGGCCATCCTCTCACCTTCAGAGTTTGCTGATGCAGAGACACCAGCAGAGGAGAGCTTGGAGGGCGCATTCCTGGTCCAGGATACATCTCATGCAGCAGACCCAGTTCCCGACTGTGAGACAGATTTTTGTGAGTCTGATACAGATCCCTCGGAGTCAGATGTTGATTGGGCAAAGTTTGATGACTTGATACCATGTATGACTTCCACTGAGCCTACAACTAGGGAGGAGGTTGATTCCGTGCAGAGCCGAGACAGTCTAGTAGAGCAGCCTTCTCCAGATTCAGATTGTGAGCGAGAGTTCTCATTCTCCCATGCAGGTTTGGCAGCATTCACTCAGACTTTTCAGAGGCCAGATCCGCCAGCACCTACTTGTCCAGAGCTGAAGCCGCTATCGTGGTCGTTGAAGTATAGGTTCCTTGCAGGTGAGCATGAGATGTACCCAATCATCATCTCCGCTGATCTGACTGGAGAGCAAGAATCCCGTCTGATGGGGGTTCTTGAAAAGAACCGCAAGGCAATAGGATGGAGTGTAGCTGATCTACATGGGATAAGTACGACTCTGTGCTCCCACCATATCTATCTTGAGGAGGATACAAAGCCGTCGCGTGAGTTCCAGAGGTGGTTGAATCCGAATCTTCGAGATTTTTTCATGAAGGAGATCTCGAAATGGTGGAGCGCCGATTTTATCTACCCCATCTCCAACTCTAAGTGGTCAGTACATTGCATGTGGTGCCCAAGAAGACGGGCATCACCAGAGTTGTCAGTGAGTCTGGAGAGGAGATCGCTACCCGGGTACCCACTTCTTGGCAGGTCTGTGTGGACTACAGACGATTGAACCAGGTCACCAAGAAAGATCATTTCCCCCTTCCCTTTATTGATCATATTATTGAGAGGCTAGAAAGGAAGAGCCATTATTATTTCTTGGATGGGTACTCCGGCTATAATCAAGCAGCCATCGCGCTCGAGGATCAGGACAAGACCACCTTCACCTTTCCCTTCGGGACATATGCTTTCAGATGCATGCCATTTGGATTGTGCAACGCTCTGACGACATTTCAGAGATGCATGCTCTCCATCTTTTCAGACATGGTGGGGGAGTGCTTGGAGGTCTTCATGGATGATTTCTTGGTCTACGGAGACGGATCCGATTCTTGTATTGACTGCCTAGAGTGAGTCCTTCAGCGATGCATTGAGGTTCACCTTGTGTTGTCTTGGGAGAAGAGTCACTTCATGGTGACTCAAGGGACGATGCTTGGCCATATCATCTCCAACAGGGGCATGGAGGTTGATCCGACCAAGGGGGATGTCATTAGAAAACTTAATCCACCGTCTAACTTGCAGCAGTTACGGTCTTTTATGGGGCACGCTGGTTTCTACAGGCGCTTCATTCATGATTTTAGTAGGATTGCCCGATTGTTGACTGATCTGCTGATGAAAGACACCGAGTTCCTTGTTGATGATAAGTGTCTATCGTCATTTGAGACTCTCAAGAGTCAGGTTGTAGAGGCTCCTATTCTCCAGCCACCTGATTGGTCTCTCCCATTTGAGATCATGACGGACGTCTCCGATTTTGCCGTAGGGGCAGTGCTGGGACAGAGGAGGGATGGAGTCCCCTTTGCTATTCACTATGCTAGCCGTACATTGGATGCTGCCCAGCGGACCTATACAGTCACTGAGAAGGAGATGCTAGTCGTAGTTTTCGCCCTAGATAAGTTCAGATCATACATCATTGGATCTAGAGTGACCATCTATACCGCCATCAGATGGATCTTCAGGTACCTCATGGCAAAGAAGGATGCCAAAGCCAGATTGACCAGATAGATCCTTCTACTCCAGGAGTTTGATGTAGAGATTAAGGACAAGCCTGGAGTCAAGAATGTGGTGGCGGATCATCTCTCCCGATTGGAGTATCTTGAGGATTCTGAGCAGACTGAGCCTATTTGTGAAACCTTCCCACATGAGGCGATCCTTGCTATCGCCTCTCTCCCATGGTATGCTGATATTGTGAACTATCTAGTCACCAAGAAAGTTCCACAAGATTGGCCCAGGCAGAAATTGAGACCTTCCTCGCGAAGGCCAAATTTTACCATTGGGAGGATCCCGTCCTTTATCATGAGGGAGGGTATAGTATCTGGCATCTGTGCATTCCTCAGGAGGAGCACCACAGCGTCCTTACTTACTGCCATAAGCTTGAGGCAGGAGGACATCACTCTGGGAGGAGAACGACACAAAAAGTGCTCCAATCTGGCCTATGTTGGCCTACTCTCTTCAAGGACTCTGATGAGTTCGTGAAGAGATGTACTGACTGTTAGAGGATGGGCACTTGTGGATAGCGTGATATGATGTCGATGCAGCCCATACACTTCTGTGAGGTTTTTGATGCATTGGGCATCGATTTCATGGGTCCATTCCCTAAGAGTCAGGGATTCGAGTACATTCTGTTGGCTGTGGATTATGTGAGTCGTTGGGTTGAGGCCATCCCCGCCCGAACCGTAGATGCTAGGACTGTTTGCAGATTTTTGAGGAAGAATATCATTTCACGGTTCGGGGTACCTCGAGTCTTGATATCTGACGGGGGGTCTCATTTCGTCAACGACAAGGTAAAGTCCCTTGTTAGTGAGTTCAACATAGACCATCGGGTAGCCACGCCATACCACCCTCAGACGAATGGTCTTGTTGAAGTGTCGAACAGGGAGATCAAGACTATATTGTAGAAAGTCGTCCGCCCTGATCGAAAGGATTGGTCACAGCTTTTGGACTCGGTCTTGTGGGCATATATGACGTCCTTCAAGACTCCTTTGGGTACATCTCCCTTTCACCTCGTTTATGGCAAGACCTGCCATTTACCTATTGAGCTGAGGCATAGGTCACTTTGGGCTGTTACCGATATACTCTTGGATTCAGAGAGTGTAGGAGATCAGAGGAGGGTAGAGTTAGCAGGCCTGGAGGAGCTTCGTGATATAGCCTTTTTAACAGCCTACAGTATAAGGAGAGAGTAAAGGAGTGGCATGCTTCTCATATCAGCCACAAGCAATTTCAGCCAGGACAGAGGGTATGGTTGTTTGATGCTAGGCTTTGTCTATTTCAAGGGAAGCTACAGAGAAAATGGAAGGGACCCTATTTGGTTCGAAAGGTACATGACAATGGGAGTATTGATATATCTGAGTTGTCTCCTGATGTTACCTTTCGTGTTAACGGCCAGCGGCTCAATCCATATCTAGATCATGAGCCGCGGGTCGTTGACGTTGCCACGATTCACTTTGCGTGAGATGTGGTCTCTTGCCTCACATTTATTGCATCTTACGCCTGATTTTCACTGTTCTTCCGACTTGTATAGATCCAGTTGTCCATATCACTCTATTCTTTAGTCACACACCCCTTTTCTCATCTCATAATTATGCTATACTTAGAATGTACTTTACCCTAAGTATAGGGGGTGTAGGACTCTCGGGTATTCTATTGATCCTTTCTACCTCTGTTTTGCTGCCTATACTTAGGGATATTTTACCCTAAGTATAGGAGAGGTAGACCCTGTACATCCTTCCACTCGGATTTCCCTTCATGTACAGCTTGCTATACTTAGGATTACTTGATCCTAAGTATAGGGGGAAAACCGAGTCCTCTTCATTCTATTCTTTGATTCGTCTTTGTATATACCATTCCTTTTCTCTTCCCTATACTAAGCACGAGTTATGTCTTCTTCATCGCTCGTGATCACTCTGAGGACATTGTTCAAGCTAAGTATAGGGGGGTGTCGTATATATTCCATATATACTTTAGCCATAACTTGTACTTTGTGTAAGTGTGTTAATAAATAAAATGTCTAAAAATCCATAAAAATTTAAAATTGTTCCCTTGTACATAAAATTCTTCCTATACTACCTATTTATAAAAATTGTTTTTGTACAAATGATTGTAAAATCTTTTTATGTAAATAGTGTGTAAATATGTTCATATCAAAAATTATATATATAGTCCAAAATTTTTGTAAAATGTTTGGAAAACAAAAAGTTTGCAAAAACCTCGTGTAAATTTTTTTAAATATTTTGCAAAACTTCACATTCATGCATACATCCATGTTTTCAAACATTTTTCAAAAATTTTGCACATGTAAATATTTTGTAAAAGGCATCTTTGTAAATTCTTGCATAGTTTTTCCAAATCATAGTTGACATTTAAAGGGCTTGGTTAAGACCTTAATCCACCTAATTCTAAGAGGAACCTTATAGGGCTCAGGATTGAGACTTTTCAAGTCCATTGGGACTTAATTCTTTAAGTTCACCAGGCTATGAGAATATGTCATCTTGATGATCCTAAGTAGAGCACTTAACAACACACGTATGACTCTCAGAGATAATGACTTTACTTGCACCAGCACTCTACGCATAGCTCTCCACGGATGAGGTGGTGAGGAGGCATTTTCCTTTTGCTTGGGGCAGCATATGAGGGTAGTACTTCTAGGCGGAACCTCTCTTCTTCTTATAGCGAAGGAAGTGCATCTCAATTTTGGTTTGGTGGTTATGAAGTCTAAAGACAGAAGTTGTGGGTTGCAATAAAGCTTCAAAAGAGGGATAGTCTACTGGCTCAAGAGGAAAAACTCCTTATGTATATAAGTTGCACCATGTAGATATGTTGTACAGATGCACATGGAAAAAATGTTCAAAAAGAAAAGAACTCCAAAAACGTGGTGGGTCGGATTGAAAATTTAATAATCCCACTAGAGTGTATATAGTCAAATAAAGCAAAACTTATGTTATACATGACCATCTCATGAAGCTTGCAGCGGGAGACTCAGCTACACTGGTTAGAGCCCCCAAGGATACATGGCTACACTGGTCATGGTCCATTCTCTTCTTCCCCCTCTTCTTGAGTCGGTTGCATTTGAAGTTAGAAGGGAATACCCTGCTTCTCGAGGAAAGAGTTGCTAGACCGAGGCATTAGAGTTACCAGGTTAAAGGAGGTTGTTTCTTTATTATTCTGAGGTGGGAGCTACATATCACTTACACAGTACAAGGAAAGATTCATGGTCATTAGAGTTTGTGTATGTAGACTTGTTCTGATCTGGTTGATTGAGGATTCTTAGCCATAGGTTAGTGGAACTTAGAGACTATTGAGTTTTAAGCTTAAGGCCAAATAAGGTTCCGACAAATTAATAATCCAAAGGTCTGACTGAGCTCCATATTTAAATTTAATGAAGGAAAGTTTAATAATCAACTTTGATTTCCTCTCTTTTTCTTTCTCTTTCTCCTTTTGCACTTCTTTTTCAAATAAGTGTTTGCTAAGGGACTAGCAAAAGTAAAGTATAGGGGGTGATGAATCCCCATTCATCATTCTTTATTCCTTTATTTTAGCTAGAAACCTTGGCAAAATACCATGTAAATACCTGTAAATACAATAATTTGTTAAAATTCATGCATCATGTAATTATTCATAATTAGCATGTTTTTGTGTAAAAGTAAAGGAATAAAGAAATAAAAAGAAAAAGAAGGAAATATTTAGAATAAATATTGAGTGACACAATCCCAAGGGAGGGCCAAACCTTGGCCTGACCGCAAAAAGAAACCAAGTAGAGGGAGATAGGGTCAATCATGCTTGTACATAAACCTATATATATAAATAATTTTATTTTCCTCAAAATAAAAATAAAAATCGATGTATGATTTCCACATCTTGTACGTATTTATAAAAATAAAATAAAAAATAAAAAATAAAAATAAAAATAATAAAATTCATTTCGCACCTTGTATATATACCATGTACATATGTATATAGATCTATTTATTTAACTAATGTAAATAGATCATAAAAATAAAATAAAAATATCTTTTATTCCAAATTTTATGTTATAAATAAATAAAATATAAAATTGGAATAATTGTATAAAAATAAACTTTAAAAAATATAAATAAAAAATACATATATACATATACCTATATATAATAATAATATAATATAAATACCTAATTTATTTTTCAAAAAAAATAAATAAAATCACTAAAAAATGCTTTGAAAATAAATAAATATTTTTTTTTGTTGAAACGATTTTCAAATAAAATCATTTCCTATTTTTAAGATGAATTTATAAATATTTAATAAATGGAATTTCTTGATTGGTCCACGGGGGAATGTTGGCCCCCCCGGCAACTGCCCCCCTGGACCACTTTGCGCGGATCCATGCACCGACCCAATTTTCTCCCATTTTCTTGGCATGATCGGATCATCTTCAACCTAAAACATCGGGCCCCGATTACCACGCTCACATCCATGATCCACGCCCGCCTTCTTGCCTAGGGATCCGAGCTCCGATACAGTCGCCCGACCCCCATCTTTCCGGACCCATACTAGTATATATCATCGTCTTCCCCCTCCATTAGCCGCACCTTCAGCCACCGTTTCAGACACCTGTGACCTCCACCTTCCTGCATTGAGTGACAACAATCAATAGGAGGTGTTGCAGTGAGGAGTGAAGCGCCCTAGCCCCAGGTCCGGTGGTCTTCATCGCCATGCTCCGCTGCAAGGAGAGCCCGAGCCTCTGGACCGTCGATCCATCGAGGCAACGATCCCCGAAGGTCCCCGACCTTCAGCACAGACGATCTCAGCCACTCACTAGGTCAGATTCCTTCTAGGTTAGTCTAATTTTCGCTTTTTTCCCAATTTGCACCGCTGGCCTTTGCCGGCCGATTCACTTCGCTCCCTCCATCCATTGATCGCTCCGACCATCGTATCATCTTCACGAGACCTCGCTCCACATTCTCCGCACCTACGATCACCTTGGTTCGCCCCGGAACCAAGGCTCAGGTCTCCTCCTCCGTCGCTTCGCCGGAGATCCCCGCTCCGCCTCGTTCCGTCACCCCCTTCGTCTGCTAACGGGTCCAGGAAGTTTGCCCTCGACCCCTCGTGTTTCCTATGCAGGTACCATGGCATAAGACCTCATCTGGAGGCTCAACCATCTAGGAACAACTGCTCCAGGTGTTCTTCGTCGCCGGAGCTCTCCTAACGCTCCCGGCCCCATCGGAGCCATCCATCGGCTGAGGAAGACGTCGAGCGTCATTTCACCCATCCGAGCAGCGTCCGAGGAGCCCTCTACTGCGCGTATTGGGCCGGCGAAGTTCGCCGACGATCTGTTCTTGGAGGTCCTCCAGATACCGTCCGATCGACCCCGAGCCTCCAGTTTTAATTGTGGATGTTCGATATCGAGAGACCTTCACCGCATGATTTAGCTGAGATTCCATCTGGAGCGTCCATCAGCGAAGAGGCGTCCCTACTCTACACCGTCAGATCGTACACGTGTCGCCTCTTCCGCCGTTGATCGTTAATAACGAGGGTAATTTGCACTTAGGCCCTCCTCTTTTTGCATTTATAGATTAGTCCTGTAAATATGAGCTGCAGTTGTTTTTATTTTGGATAATTTACACTTTGGACCTTATAGTTTTAGTATTTGCGATTTAGTCCCTGTCTGTGTAAGACACGTTCTTCAACATGTGAGTTTTTGGACAAATTGCATATATGGGCTTGTGTTTTATGCCATGTTATGAGATGAAGTTTTAGTTTTGATATTTGCATTTATACCCCTGTGCGTGGTTTTATTCAGCATGTGTGGAAATTGATGTGACTTTTGCACTAAAACCCTTATATTTTTCACGCGTGTTATATATTCAACCCTGAAACTAAGTTTCTTCGCATTTAGGTCCCTGTGTGTTGTGTGTCTTTTATTGATTGAATAAAATATCAATTAAAATCCAAATCAAGTGAAATTTGGATACGTGGCTCCTGCCACTGTGTAAAAATTTCATTATTTTTTTGGGACATTTGTGTGGCTTTTTGCTATTTTTAAAAAATCAAAAACCTTCATTTTTGCTAATGTATGGAATAGAAAATCAACTACAAATATAAAAATTTTTCCAAAAATTCTAAAAAACTTAGGTATTGTTGATTTTGTTGTTTTCCAGTTTTTGTCCAATTTTTGGCTCATTTGGACTTACAAAACCCATAAAAAATGAAAAACCTTAGAGAAGTTATAAAAATTCTAAAAAATTCTAAAAAATTCAAAAAATTGCAATTCTATTTTCTGTAGCTTAGATTTTGTATATATTTTTCATAAAAAAATTTCCATCAGATTTTTATAGGCTAGTTAGTTATTTACAATTAGCCTATCAAATCTAACTGTACATTTTGCCATTGTTTTCTCTTTTCTTGATTTTTAGAAAATGAAAAAAAATTACAAAATTCCCATAAAATCACCAAAAACACTTAAAAATATAAAAAACACAAAAATCATTTTGTTTCAATTTTCTGAGCATTTTTGAGTGTGTAAATAAATTGTTGAATTTGCTTGTTTATCCATTTTCTTATATTTTCTTATATAACTAAAAACACAAAAAAATTTAAAACACCTAAAATCCACCAAAAATATTTTCTCTCTTTATTTTACCTTTTTGACTACTTCGTAGGCTCTTTCGAATCAATCTGTGCTCCTTGATTTCGACCCTGGTCGCTATACAAGGTTAATAAACTAGCAAGACCGCTTCTTAATTAGTGCTTGATTTATCTGTTTTGGTGGTCTCTCTTTTTCTTGTTGAGTCCGATTCTCCGACATCTAGGTCGCAACGACCTTATATTGTTTTCTACCTTACCCGGATTTAGGAAGGGATTTTTCGGCTCATCAATGACCAAAAACCCAATTGCTAAATTCGCCTCTTGGGAAGGATGTAATTACCCATCCAATAACACTGCACTTCATTATTTGCACAACACTATGGATAACAGTTCGCTGCCCGCTGCTCCATTTTTCATCGCACCAATCATCTTCAATTCTAGCAAATATGTGAGAGCTCTTACTGTGATGATCTCCCTTGAAAACAGAACATGAATCCCTGGTGGGAATGGGCAAATCAATTCCCTACATATCCTTCCAATGCAACCTTCGATGTGCCCCTTCTCCTTCTTCATGAAGAAGGCCTCTCGTGGGCTCAACCTTATTCTGATTTTCTCATGTAGAGCTGGAGTTCTCTCCCTTGGATTGTGCTTCTTAACTCTACCATCCTCAAGTGAGATCATTCAAGGATGCTCGATTCCGGTTATGAGGTTGTTGATATCTTCTCTATGAATCCCCAAGTTTATTGTAAATGTTATCGATCAGCTTCCAATGAGTTCCGATGTAACACATAATTCCTTATCCAAGATATCGTCCGATTCGAAGCTAGTTAGCCTCAAGTTCTACACTCCCACCAAGATTCGAAAGGGATCAATCGCTCAAAGCTGGAACCAAGAAGCATGATCCTAAGTATCCACGATATCCAATGCTTCGCCTCGTCAGACATAGCCACTGCCTCATTGAAAATGGAATCCCAGTTTTAGCTTATTTGGGATTGTGTCACATCGAGGGAAGTGAGAAGCAGGTAGTTAGGACATGAGCTTTGGATCATTATGAGGCATCTGTTGATACTGCTGATATCGACTAAATCACCGGAAATATGCAGCATCAAAGACTGCATGAGAGAACCGAGAGCTTTGCGTGTCGATTGGATGACGATATCCGCACCTTGATCCAATGAGGGAAGGGGAAATTCAGGGTGGAATTTGAAATTTGCTTCATGTGCTTCATCCACTATTAGGGGGCTCCATGTAAGTGACAGATATCCGCAATCTCTTTCAGGTTGTTGCATATGCCAGGGTAGGTTGGTGATGTGATTGGCATCGCACCATCCTTTCTGCTTCTTGGATCTCTTCTTGAACTTGGGATGGAGCTACCATTCCCATGATGTCTCATTCAGTGATGTACTCCGGCAGGACATACTTAGGATGAACCACCGACAAAATCATGCCGTATACAGCAGAGATGTTGCATTTCTCGGTAGAATGAGCGTGCGGCCAGGCGATGTCCTCGGAGAGCTTGGCGACGATGTAGGTGGCGTGATCAAACAAGGGGGGGGGTGGGGGGGAGGGGGGGCGTGGCGGAGGAGGGTGTCAGAGACGAAGGTCTCGGAGCGGCAGGTAAGGTAGTCGATGAGATTGCGGGATGGGCTCGCGGAGTGTTTCGGGTCCGAGATCGGCACCCCCGTCTTCCTGCGCGCACGTTCTCATATGGATCGTCAGATGGTGTCCGGTGGGATGGGATGTGTGGCAGTGTGGGGGTCTGTTTCAAACAACAAATCAGACATAGGGGTCCATCGGATGACGAATGGACGGACAATCTAGAGATGTGTGTGGGTCATCTGACACCACATGAGAGTTAATTCGATGGTTACGAGAGTTGTGAGAGGATTGGAATATGGTACATTGATTTATAATGGAATTCCAATCTAAAAATCCTGCAGGGTACACCGGATTATCTCAAAATAACCCAATAACCAAACAAACTCCTATTGTAACATACTTGGAAGAGGATTCATCATCTTCAAGCAGTTAGATCATTTCTTACCACGTCACACATATCCATATTATTACATATTACAGCAGAATCTGTTTAATTTACTTACAATAGACGATCCAAGCTTATTTTTTTGCCTTCACTCCAAATACGTGAAGATATTTACCACAAAAATGTTGTAGTAGTTGTCACTAATCATGCAAGTGATTTATATTACCTTTGATATAATAGATAATTTTTTAATTGGTGGAAACATACACAAATAATGATTTTTTCCGGTGGAAACATATACTGATGCAGACATCTCTTGCCCATTATGTGTTCTCATGTCGATGGAGAAGGAGAGAGAGGAGGGGTGGATTGAGGTGCGTACGCGGTTGTGCACCAAGAGAGAGTGAAGGGAAGGTGCTCCTAATGGAGTTCCTCACGTGGGTCTCCGCCACCCGGGGATGCCTGCCCCGTTCGACCGAGGGTGTTATCGTTGTGACTCATTAGGACACTGAGCGAGGCAATGTAGAGATCCTGTCTGGTGTTTCAAGTGCTTGGGCTTTGCACATCGAAGAAGCAACTGCAGAGGGGGAGGTCGGCGGGCGGAGACCGATCAATCCTGTGGCGACAATGCACATCTTGGTAGGAGAGGGCGGAGCTGGGGAGCCTTGATCAGAGGGAAGTCCGATAAGGCTGTAGCAATGGTATGTGCTTTCAAGGGGTGTGGTTGCAATTTCACGTTGGAGGGTTATTGCTCTTGGCTTGGCTGAGGGTGAAGCAAGTTCTCTCCTAACCTTGTCGCAATTGGGGAAATCGATGCTCAGGTGGAGATGTGCATGGGCGGATGATGGTGTTTTAGTGCAAAGGACCAAAAGGTGAAGGGGATCCCATTACTTTGGAGAAGCGGACAACAGGTACAACATTTGTTGGAAGGGATTGGGGAGGTGGAGGGCATGGCTGCCTTTGGTGTTTTACCTGGAGAGGGTTGGGATAGACTGATATGGGTGTCACGCCCCGATCCCCTATGTCCGATACGACCAGATTTTATCGGAATGTGATGCAATAACTTGTTTCCCAACAATCTACCAAGGGAAGAAATGCACTGGAGTAGGAAAAATTGGTTCTCAAACATAAATAAAAATATAGAGACACACAGAAAAATACACACACACGCACACACACACACGCACACACACACACACACGCACACACACGCACACGCACACGCACACGCACACACACGCACACACACACACACACACACACACACACACACACACACACATGTATGTATCCCAGAAAACTATCATCGTAACATTCCATGAGCTTCACATACTAGTTGTTCTTACATGTTTGAACAAAAGTAAAAGTTTGCAAGTTAGCCACTAACTCCACCTCTATGCTAAGGAGGATAGAATTCAAAAATTTTGTTCATGGTGATAAGGGGTTACAAAAAACTTCCCCCACTACAATCTCTAAAGAAACACAAAAAGAAATCCTTTATGAAGTCAGCATCTTCATATCAATCATAATTAGGTTCCATACCGTGGGCGGAGTTAGCGTCGTGGCGGTCGGGTAGACTTCCATACCGTTATACGTGTTTTGGTCATCACCTGAGTTGGGTTGTCAACTAAGGAGGTGAGCAAAGGCTCAGCGAGAACATACAAAAGATGTAATAGGATGAAAGATAAAGTTTTATAATCTACCGTTTGGTGAGAGTTTTCTTTTTCTCTTTTTTTGTTTTCTCTTTTTCCTTCCAAGGTATTTAATCAGTCTATAATCACTTTCTTTCCATTACTAAATCTTCATAATATCGATTATGATAGTTGTTATTGTTGTACATATGTAACTCATCTCAGGAATTCCCTAAAGATTAAGATAATATGTAGCTAGCAATTATCTTAACCTACTAGCGGTCCTTTTATTTGTTAACCCTCGAGTGTATAGCACATGCCCATTACTTGGACGGAGTGAGAAGTCATCACTTCTCGAGTGAGTATCCCCAGAGTCACTCTTCATTTGTTTTCCAGGCCTATAATTTTCTTGTGACATACCACAGAATATATCCGGTGGATCACCTCATCTTATGTTATACCACGAGTTTCGATCCAAAAGATCTACCCTGGCTAGTAGGGAGCGAAGTCTCAAGTTTCTCTTATTTCACTTTTATTCCCTTCTTCTTCTTATTTTTCGTATTTTAGCATCCCAAGGCTCTATCCTAAAATCATCTACATTTCCTATGTAGATGATTTCCATGGATTTTTCCCATATGTCCTAATACTATCTTACATTTAGATATCCCAATATATATATATATATTATATGTATGTGTGTATATATATAACAACCTAATGGACAACCAACTTACCAAGAGAATGGTAAAAGAATTATTTTAATTCAAGAAAATCCTCACCTTGAGTGCGAGTATCGTTCTTTTAATATCGCGAACAAACCGAATTCGACTTTGCTGCAAGTATTAATCATAACTATGTTATAATAGACCCAACCGTTGGAGAACGGAAAAATTATAGATTAAAAACTTTATGTGGTATCTTAATCCCTAATCCTCATCCTGAAAGAACTCCCACATTCATACACATATCCCCACAATTATCTTTTCCATTTGCTATATTTTTGTCATACCATCTCTCCCTTACATATCCATTCTCTCATTCAAATGGGTAATTATTCACTGTTTAAACTCTTATACTCAATAATATAACATAACCTTGTGACCATCACATAATCCATAAGAATGTAAGCTTATTTCACCATCATTCCCTTACAAAAATCAAGAAAACATTCATGTAACTTAATTTCACCATGCTGTCCACATTCCTTTTTGAATTAAATTTTTAATCTTCATCTCTTTCAAATGAACAACTAAATCACATTCGACCACTATCAATAACATGGTCCCAACAAACAATTATTGACAACAATGGTATCAGTCATACATTATCATCCATTCTTTTATCTTAACAACACAAAACCCCACATGGGTTTGGTGAATGCAAGGGTAAAACCTCATGATCTTGCTCCATCATTTTACTTATACCACATATTTCTTGATGTTCTATTATTTTTATCACCTATATTCACATGTAAAGTAGATCATAACACCCACCTCATAATATCAAACCACAAAATCCGAAATTTATTTTTCCCCATTTTAGACAACCCTAAAAATCATATGACAAACCTAATATCCCCTAAAACAACCCAAGACAACAAAATCGTCTATACAGTTTACTCAAAATACAAAGGGGTGTGATTTAGATCCTTACCTTGTATCCTTTTCTTCTTTCTTCTCTTCTTTTCCTCTTCTTTCTTCCTCTATCCTTCTCTTTTCTCTCACAATTAGGACGAACTAGACAAAGGGGAAAAAGGAAGTATGGAATGGGTGTGAGTCCTGCCCGTGCCCCTTTTCAATTTGGTGGGAAAGTTGCCCTTGCAACTTTCCCAAATTAATGTTATATATATATATATATTCAAAAGGTTGTAACATTCTTCCCCCCTTAAGAAATACTGTCCTCGAAATTTGCCATACCTTTGATGCTAAATAGTGTTGGATACTTTGCATGCATCTCATCTTCGAGTTCCCATGTAACTTCACCGATTTTTCGATCTCTCCACAGAACCTTTACTACTTGCAATGTCTTTTTGCGAAGTTTCTTCTCCATTCTATCTCTGATCTCAACTGGTTGCTCTTGATATGTAAGATTAGGCTCCAACTGTAATTCTTCATACTGAATCACATGGCCACTATCTAGTATCTACTTTCTTAATTTTGATATGTGAAAGATATTATGCACTTCAGATAAGTGTGGTGGGAGTGCCAACCTATAAGCCACTGGTCCTACCCGTTCGAGTATCTCAAAAGGACCAACGTATCTTGGTTTTAGCATTCCTTTGATTCCAAATCTTTGAGTGCCTTTCATAGGAGATACCTTGATGAACATCGAATCTCCAACACTGAATTCTATGTCTCTCCCCCGGCTATCACAATAGCTCTTTCGACAGCTTTGGGTTTCTAATAGCTTCTTCTTGATCTTCATGATCACATCGGTGGTTTCTTGAACCATCTCAGGTCCCCACATTCTTCTTTATCCTACTTCAGTCCAACACATAGGAGATGTACATCTCCTACCATATAGAGCTTCGTATGGTGCCACTCATATACTAGAAGGATGTCTATTGTTGCAAGTGAATTCAATCAATGGAATGTGCATGTCCCATACTCCTTTCCATTCTAACATACAAGAACATAACAATTCTTCTAATGTTTGGATAGTTCTCCCAGTTTAACCATCTGTTTGAGGATGATAAGCAATGCTGATATTCATCTTGTTCCAAGAGCCTTCTACAATTCTTTCTAGAATTTTGAGGTAAAACGAGGATCTCTATCAGATAAGATCTCCTTTGATACCCCATGTAGGCGAACAATCTCCTTGATATACAAACTCGTAAGTTTTGAAAGTGTATAAGTAAGCTTGATAGGAAGGAAGTGTGTTGATTTGGTTAGTCGATCTACTATAATCCAAACTGCATCATGTCCTAAGAGTGTACAAGGTAAACTGACTAGAAAATCCATAGATATGCTTTCCCACTTCCACTCAGGAATTGGAAGTGGTTGCAACAATCCTGAAGGTCTTTGGTGTTCAACCTTTACCTGTTGGCAAATTAGATAACGCTTAACGAATTCGGTAACATCTCTCTTCATACCATCCCACCAAAAATCTTTCTTTAAATCTTGGTACATTTTAGTGCTTCCAGGATCGATCGTTAACCTCGTGCAATGAGCTTCTGACAGTAGTTCTCTCTTTAGTTCTTCATCATTGGGTACACACAATCTCTCACGAATGGTTAATGCTCCATCCTTCATAATGAAATCTTCGAGATGACCATCCTCCATCTTGTTTCTCATCTTTTCCAGCTTGGCATCTTGCCTCTGAGCTATCATCAGATGTTCAAGTAGATCATTCTTCATTTGTTTGGAAACTATTACAATTTTAAATTTTCTAGCAAGAGGCATCGGTCCCCAACTACCTACTGCTTCGAGCATATCCCATTTCAGGACTTGCAATTGAGCTAATATTAAGGGTGATTTCCGACTAAGAGCATCTGCAACGACATTTACTTTTCCCGGTTGGTATAGGATTGTGCAATCATAATCTTTTAATTGTCCAACCACCTTCTTTATCTCATATTTAACTCTTTCTGAGAGAACAAGTATTTCAAGCTTTTGTGATCAGTATATATTTCAAACTTTTCACCATAGAGATAATGTCTCCAAATTTTCAATGCAAAAACTATTGCAGCTAATTCCAAATCATGGGTGGGGTAGTTTCTTTCATGATTACGCAACTGCCTCAAAGCATATGCCACTACCCGACCACTCTGCATAGGTACACATCCTAGTCTTTAATGAGAGGCATCACTGTAAACAACAAACCCTCCACTTCCCGAAGGGATGGCTAGCACAGGGGCTGAAGTCAATCTCTTCTTAAGTTCTAAGAAAGCTTCTTCGCATTCTTTGGTCCAAAAAAATGATTCTCCTTTCGAGTAAGCTTTGTCATGGTCAAAGCAATTTGAGAAAAGTCCTTGATAAATCTTCGGTAGTAGCCTGCTAATCCCCAAAAACTTCTGATTTCTGTTACTGTCTTCGGACGTTCCCAATTCAGAACTGCTTCAACTTTAGCCGGATCTACAGAAATTCCATTTCCTGATACTATGTGCCTAAGGAATATAACTTCTTTTAGCCAGAACTCACATTTGCTGAATTTTACAAATAGCTCATGTGCTCGTAAGGTTCCCAAAACAATTCGTAAGTGCTCTTCATGTTGGGATTCATCCTTAGAATAGATAAGCACATCATCAATAAAAACCACAATGAATTGGTTTAAGTAAGTTCGAAAAACTCGATTCATCAAGTCCATGAAAACTGCCGGAGCATTAGTCAATCTGAATGGCATCACCAAAAATTCATAATGCGCATAATGTGTACGAAAAGTTGTTTTGGGTACATCTTCTGACCTAACTCTCAACTGATGATACCCAGAGGGTAGCTCAATCTTAAAAAGACACATGCACCTTCCAACTGATCGAACAGATCGTCAATATGAGGTAAAGGGTACTTGTTCATATAGTTGCTTTGTTCAACTGTTGATAATCAATGCATAATCTGAGTGATCCATCCTTCTTCTTCATAAATAGAACTGGTGCGCCCCAAAGAGAAGTACTAGGTCTAATGAACCCCTTCTCCAATAATTCTTGAAGTTGACTCTTCAACTCTCTTAATTCTGCTGGAGCCATACGATAAGGAGCAATAGATATCTGATTGGTTCAGGAATTACGTCGATCGTGAATTCTATCTCTCGATTAGGAGGAAGTACAGGTAATTCTTCCGGAAAGATATCTTGAAACTACTGAATGATTGGGACAGTGCTTATGTCCTTTTCATCTTTAGACGGAAACACATGCAAGGTATCCTTGACAATCATTATCTAGCAGTTTCCTTGCTTGCAGTGCTGTGATTCTACGTAATAATTTGTCATCTAACTTTCCTATAAATTCAAATGCTGGTTTACCTGGAATGTTAAAGATGACTGTTTTCTCACGACAGTATAGGATTGCATGATGCTTTGATAACCAGTCTATTCCAAGGATCACATCAAAATCCATCATCCCAATAACCATTAGATCGATACATAGCTCTCATCCTTCAATTTTAATTGAACATCCTTTGTAAATGGTGTTGGTTACAATCAATTGTTCTCTAAGGACTGATATTAAGTAGGGTTCCTTTAATATGGTTGGCTTAAGTTGAATCTTCGATGCAAATTCCAGCGATATAAAAGAATGGGTAACTCCTAAATCAAATAAGGCACTCCCAGTCTGTTGGATTCTTGGGCAGTTTTTTCTTTGGATGCCCAGTCTGTCCACAAATATAACATGTCATGTTCCTCCAACATGCTCCGAAATGTTGTTTTCTACATGATGGACATGTCGGCTTCTCTGAACTCGTTCCACCTGCAGACTTTTCATGACCTCCATATGGCTCGGATGATTTTGGGTTAAAATGTGACACATCTTCAAAATGTTGCTTGCTCGATGATGCTGACTGCATGGGGTGAAACCGACGATCTTTACTTGACTGAAACTTGTCCTTCTTGAAGGCCTGACCCTTATTTCTCCATTCTCTTCTATTATACAGCTCGTCTTGTTCTCGTTCGTGAATCTTTGCTCTGTCAGCTACTTTTGCAATAGTTTTAAGTCGTAACCCTACAACAAGGCTACGAATGGATGGCCTCAGACCTTGCTCGAAGCACCATTTGTTCTCCTTTCTTAGTGGGTACAGATTCTTTTGTAAAACGAGCCAATTCCAAGAATCTCATTTTTTATTCGTCGACCATCAGTGATCCTTGATGTAAGTTGAAAAATTCCAACTTCTTCTCTTCCCTCCAAGTCTCATGGTAGTATTGCTCGCTGAAAATCTCAATAAATTTCTCCCAATACATTTAGTTGTCTTCCTCAGAGTAAACAGATCTCCATCATCGCTCTGCATCTCCGCTAAAATGAAAGATGGCAAAACAGACCCAGCGATGTTTAGTCAAATTCATGAATCAGAATATCTTTGTCATCTTTTGGATCCAGTTCTCAGCCAATGTAGGATCACCATCCCCAGCGAAAGATGGTGGCTTCAATCTTTGAAATGCTTCAAAGCGCTTGTCATGAAATTCTTCTTCCCAATCATCCTCTTCGTCAACTTTGTATGACTCTATTGGTTAATCGGACATTTCCTCCTCTTTATAACTTCTGTCAGCTTCCTCTTCAGCGTCATTTAAAATATCTTGCGAATTCCGCTCCCTTCTTCTAGGTCTTTCAGGTCGACCATGGATGGATTCTTCAGCATCTTGCTCATCTTCTGTTGCTTCCTTGTGTCTATCAGGTATAACACGTCGAAATCGGGACTCCAAGTCATCAAGTCTATTCATTATTGTCTCCATGAACTATTGATCTGGGTCCTCCGTCTAGGATGACTACCACCAGAATTCATATTTTGCGTCCTCCTCCTCGGCAGCATTTTCTGAAAATCCAATTACTTGATTAGAATAATCTAAAGAGTTTTCCAATGTGATGAGAATAATCCTACTTTAGAGAGTATAAAATTCCAAAGCTATATTTATTCAAATTTTTAGGTAATTAGGACAACCTAGGCTTTGATACCACTTCTGTCACTCGCCGATCCCCTATACCCGATACGGTCGAGTTTTATCGGAATGTAATGCAATAACTTGTTGCCCAACAATCTACCAAGGGAAGAGATGCACTAGAGCAGGAAAAATTAGTTCTCAAACATAAAGAAAAATATAGAGACACAAAGAAAATTACATAGATATATATGTATCCCAGAAAACTATCATCGTGACTTTCCATGAGCTTCACATACTAGTTGTTCTTACAAGTTTGAACAAAAATAAAAGTTTGCAATCTAGCCACTAATTCCACCTCTATGCTAAGGAGGTTAGAATTCAAAAATTTTGTTCATGGTGATAAGGGGTTACAAAAATACTTCCCCCACTACAATCTCCAAAAAACCACAAAAAGAAATCCTTTATGAAGTCCGCATCTTCATATCAATCATCATTGGGTGGAGGGTGCTGACTACGGTAGCGAATCATCATCTCCAACCTCGATGTGAGGTTGGTCATCACTGTCATAGATTCCCAAAGCATGACCAATATCCTTTCTTCCTCCCCCTGGATGTGGTACGGGGAGGTAACGCTTGGCTCGCTACTCTCTTGAGGGTTCGCTATCATTATGGTGGGTGGATGAGCTGGGTGCGCCGGTGCGGAACGTGGGCGGAGTTGGCGTCGTGACGGTCGGGTAGACTTCCGTACCGTTATGCATGTTTTGTCCATCACCTGAGTTGGATTGTCAACTAAGGAGGTGAGCAAAGGCTCAGCGAGAACATACAAAAGATGTAATAGGATGAAAGACAAAGTTTTATAATCTACCGTTTGGTGAGAGTTTTCTTTTTCTCTTTTTTTGTTTTCTCTTTTTCCTTTTAAGGTATTTAATCAGTCTATAATCACTTTCCTTCCATTACCAAATCTTCATAATATTGATTATGATAGTTGTTATTGTTGTACATATGTAACTCATCTCCGAAATTCCCCAGAGATTAAGATAACATGTAGCTAGCAATTATCCTAACCTACTAGCGGTCCTTTGATTTGTTAACCCTCGAGTGTATAGCACATGCCCATTACTAGGACGGAGTGAGAAGTCGTCACTTCTCGAGTGAGTATGCCTAGAGTCTCTCTTCATTTGTTTTCCAGGCCTATAATTTTCTTGTGACATACCACAGAATATATCCGGTGGATAACCTCATCTTGTGTTATACCAGGTGTTTCAATCCAAAGGATCTGCCCTACCCAGTAGGGATTGAAGTCCCAAGTTTCTCTTATTTCACTTTTATTCCCTTCTTCTTCTTCTTCTTCCTATTTTCGTATTTTAGCGTCCCAAGGTTCTATCCTAAAATCATCTACATCTCCCATGTAGATGATTCCCATGGATTTTTCCCATATATCCTAATACTATCTTACATTTAGATATCCCAAATATATATATATATATATATATATATATATATATATATATATATATATATAGAGGGCTTATCCACTGCGCACAGGGCTCATTAGCATTTCAATGAGCCCTCATTTTAGGCCTTACACGTGTATTAACAATAACTATATTTCTAATTATAGGCTACGACGTGTTTAAAAAAATCCTATATTTCCTATTATACAAAGTCCTTAAAAATTGGAAGACGGTTTTGGAAAGAATCAATTCAAATAAATGATTCCGCGCGGATGATTAAGGATCCAAACGCTATTACTGATCATAACTTACTGACCATGACTTAATGACAATAACTTTGTTATTACTGATCTCATAGTAGCTATTACTGACCATTAGTTATGGTTTTACTGACATCACAACAAGCACTTACTTGAGCAATGCCCATGACTTACTGACGATAACTTTGTTATTACTGATTTCATAGTAGCTATTACTGACCATTGGATATGCCCATGACTTACTTGAGCAATGCCCATGACTTACTGACCATAACTTTGTTATTACTGATCTCATAATAGCTATTACTGACCATTGGTTATGTAAATTACTGACCGTTGTTTGGATATTACTGATCTCACAACAACCATTTACGTGAGTATTGTGTCGAAATTACTGAGTTCTATTCAAAGTAGTAATACATATAGAAATTACTGACCATTGGTTATGGTTTTACTGACATCACAACAAGCACTTACTTGTCCATTGTGTATATATTACTGAATTCTGCAACATATACAATGAATATAAATTACTGACCGTTGTTTTGGATGTTACTGATCTTCAACAATCATTTACTTGACTATTCTATATATATTACTGACATGAGCATTTGGATCTCGATTTTCTGTAAGAAATCATCTATTCGATTGTTTTCTTTCCAAAACGATCTTCCTATTTTATAGGACGAGATATAATTGGAATAACACTTACTGTTAAATCGCTTTGCATATTAATCTCCTTCCAAAAACAACATCCTTCGAAATAGGTAACCACTCAAATGGGAATACACGTGTATGGCCAAGAAATGGTGCGCACCGAAACTCAAATGGGCCCTATGCGCATTGGATAATTTCCCTATATATATATATAACAACCTAATGGACAACCAACTCAGCAAGAGAATGGTTAAGGAATTATTTTAATTCAAGGAAATCCTCACCTCGAGTGCGAGTAGCGTTCTTTTAATATCTCCAACAAACCGAATCTGACTTTGTTGCAAGTATTAATCATAACTATGTTATAATAGACCCAACCGTTGGAGAACGGAAAAATTACCAATTAAAAACTCTATGTGGTATCTTAATCCCTTATCCTCATAATAAAAGAACTCCCACATTTATGCACATATCCCCACATTTATCTATTCCATGTAGTATATTTTTATCATACTATCTCTTCCTTACATCTCCCATTCTCTCATCCAAATGGGTTACTATTCACTGTTTAAACTCTTATACTCAATAATATAACATAACCTTATGACCATCACATAATCCATAAGAATGTAAGCTTATTTTACCATTATTCCCTTACAAAAATCAAGAAAACGTTCATGTAACCTAATTTCACTATTATGTCCACATTCCTTTTTGAACAAAAAATTTTAATCTACATCTATTTCAAATCAACAAATAAATCACATTCTACCACTATCAATAACATGGTCCCAACAAACAATTATTGACAACAATGGCATCAATCGTACATTATCATCCATTCTTTTATCTTAACAACACAAAACCACATATGGGTTTGTTGAATGCAAGGGTAAAACCTCATGATCTTGCTCTATAATTTTACTTATACCACATATTTTCTTGAAGTTCTATTATTTTTATCACCTATCTTCACATGTAAAGTAGATCATCACACCCATCTCATAATATCAAACCACAAAATCCGAAATTTATTTTCCCTCATTTTACACGACCCTGAAAATCATATCAGAATCCTAATATCCTCCAAAACAACTCAAGACAACAAAATTGTCTATACATTTTACTCAAAATACAAAGGGATGTGGTTTAGATCCTTACCTTATCTCCTTTTCTTCCTTCTTCTCTTCTTTTCCTCTTCTTTCTTCCTCTATCATTCTCTTTTCTCCTCACAACTTGGGCGAACTGGACGAGGGGGAAAAAGGAAGTCTTGAATGGGCGTCAGTCCTGCCCGTGCCCCCTTTTCAATTTGGTGGAAAAGTTGCAAGGATGCCCTTGGAAAATTTCCAAATTAATGTTATATATATATATATATATATATTTCAAAAGGCTATAACAATGGGTCCATCGGCTTCACCTCGGATGTTGGGATGGTGGACGGTGCAAAAGAGGGGCGACGAATGCAGTTAGATATCTTATCGGTTGAAGTGTGTAGGGAGGCGGAGCATTGTCTACTACAGCCTGGCGGAGCGGTAACGGTGAGGCAGGTCATGCTTGCTGGGCCTCCAGAGATCATGGTGGCCGGTGAGACTAATCGCGTGGTTGGCAAGCCAATCATGACGGTTGCACTGAATCCCTTGATTCTCGCAACGATTCGTCTTTCGAAATCACAAACAATTGTTACTGCGTATCAAGGAGATGTTGTGATTGCCTTTGGGACAATAAATCAGAGTCTACAGACCTTAGCAGTTCAATAAACTAGAAAAATAACTGTCATGATGTAGCTTACTTTGAGATGGGGACCACATTTTGCTAGCAGCTGGTAATGTCTTCGGGTCGAGAGTTGTTAGCATATGCTAGGCCAGATTCGAGGAGGAGCGCGACCCTGTATGGGGGAGGAAGCCAGGTCGGTTCCTTTGTTTGAAGACTTCGGAGCTTTAGGAGAGGCGGATCTCGAGCTCGGAGCTGTTGGCGAGTCGAGGCCAGAAGCCTGGATCGACCTGGTGGTTGACCTTCGACATGCTTCGGGTATAAAGTATGTGAAGGCACCATATATAGGGCACTTTCTAGGGAGAGGGAGGTCCAAGAAAGGGGCCATGAGGCCCTTGGTGTCTTCTGGTGTAAGAGAACATGTGGTGAGATCCGACAGAGGGTGCCTCGTGGAGGGGTTGAGGCCAACGTTATGACCAACATTAGGGAGGGGAGTGGCGGGTCTCTTTGGAGAAAGGTGATGCACCTCGAGGAGACGGTTGAGACCGAGTTGGCTTTCTCGCAGAGGTAAGGGCTTGGGTGTTTGAGGAGGGATCAGGGGATAGAGTGAGAGACGAAGGGAGAGAGTTAAAGGAGTTGGAGGGGCGGCAACAGGGGGTGGAGGGAGTTGTGCAGGGTGGGGGTGCAACGTTTTGGCTGGTGCTCGAGCAGAAATCATGGGTGTGGAGGAAGAAAGGGACGATAAGGTCTTTGGAGGAGGCAAGCCGACTGGTTGAAGGCATGTGATCTGTGGGAGTGGAGGAAGAGTCATGGTCTCCTATTAGAAGACCCAATTTTTTTAGTCTAATAGATTGGAGTTTCACAGAAAGATTTGGCGTAGTACCGCCCCGTAGGCATGATACCAAAATTGTTTCCTAATGAAGGTGCTCTCGTGGAATGTAAGAGTGTTGGACCATCCTGAGAAACGGTTGGGGGTCAAGAATATGATTGGCGAAGCTCATGCGGATATAGTGCTTTTGCCAGAAATAAAGGTTTTGAGGTATGGGGGGAGGTGTGGTGAGGCTTGGGTGGTGTCTCTTATTTCGATTTCGTAGAAGTTGAGGCTCATGGAGAGACTAGTGGGCTCCTGTCCGGGTGGAGGAGAAGTGACTTTGAGAAGCTGGCGAAGAGGAACTCTTCACTCTCACACTTTTGTGAGACTGAAGTGGAAGGTGGATGGGGTCTTGTTTACTGTAACCAATGTTTATGGTCCTACGGGTTCAACGCCAGGTTGTTTGGATTTGGATTTCTTAGAGGTGGGAGGTGATAGAGATGAAGGCATTTGACAAATTGGAGGAGACCTAAATGTTAAATTATTACTGGATCACATGCCATTGAGGGGGGTGGAAGGAACTCGGAGTAGGAATCTTTCAAGAACTAGATACATGCCTTGGGGCTCACAATCATTAATGTAGTAGGTTTTGCGTATACTTTGAGGAATGCTAGGTCCAGATCCCAGCTAGATAGATTTAATATCTCGATAGAGGGAGTGGAGTTTTCCCACTATATCAAGCATGGGCGTTGCATCGTGCCCGTTTGAATCACATACCAATCCTCTGGTCTTGGGAAGAACATAAGCATCCCAAATTCTTTTTCAGATTTGAACATGCCTGATTGTTGGAAGAGGGGTTCGAGAGGAGGTGGCTGTGCATTGGATGGGGTGGCGGGTGGAGGGTTCGGTCGTGGCTTGTTTAGCAGCCAAGATGGTGTTGCTGAAGAACTTCTTAATTGACTTCGGTCATGGAGTGAAGCCACAATGGAGGGAGCGGAGAAATGAGGCTAAGTTAGGGGTAGTTAGACTAGATGAGCTGGAGGATCGGAGTGGGTTGAATCTTGATGAGGTGCGGGAATGAGCAGAGCTGCTAGAAGTGTTGCTTATAGAGTACATGAAGGAGGAAGTGGAATGGAGTCAGAGATCTAGGCAGAAGTGGTTGCAGGAGGGGGATGTGAACATGAGGCTCTTCCATTTATGTCTTACTGGAGGAGGAGGAGGAATCTTATATAGTGCATGGAAGTAAAGGGGGAAGGGTGGTGGGGGACATTATGCTTGGGTGGGCTCTCAAGGGACAATTTTTGTATATGTCAAGGAGAGAGCAAGGTATGGGGTAGGAGTAGCATGGAACAGATGTGAGGTTGGTGTCAGAAGAGCAAGAACTTAGTCTTAAAGTGCCTCTTACAGAGGAGGAGGTCAAAAGTGCAATTTGGGGTTTGAATGCAGATGGGGCACCAGGCCCAGATGAGGGACCTGCTGAAGGAAGAGGTACTAGATGTAATCAATGAGATTAGAGATGGAAATAAGGTCTCTAAGAAGGATAATCGGGCGCTGCTTTTCCTCCTGCCCAAGAAAGAGAACCCAATTCGAGTGGAAGATTATAGGTCGATCGTGTTGACAAACGCAGTATATTTGATAGTTGTAAAAGTGTTGGCAAATAGGTGGAGGTTGGTACTAGATATGTAGAATGAGTTTGCTTTAATTCCTGGACGATAGATGGATGATGGGCTAGTGATGACCTCTGAGATCTACCTCCAACGGCGGCGGGAAAACAAGAAGGGGTTGATTGGAAGATTGACTTTGAAAAAGCATATGATTGTGTAGACTGGAATTTCTTGTAGGCATCGATTCATCGGCATGGCTTCATGGATATTCGGATAGCCTAGATGAATAGGTGTGTAACGACCTCGTCCTATATAGTTCTGATGGACGGGAGGCTGGAAGGGGGATTTTTTCAGCCACGGAGAGGTGTGAGATAGGGATGCCCATTAGCACCGATGTTTTTTGTGTTGGTGGCAGATGCCTTATCAACAATGTTCAGGAGAGCGGTCGATGAGGAGTGGTGTGAAGGTTTCAGTGTGAGATCTATATTGGTTCCACTTCTCCTATACAGATGACACAATGATTTTTCTAGGCGGCGAAAGAAATGGACAGAAGGGCAAGGCATGTGGTGGAGATCTTCAACAACATCTCAAGTCTCAGGATCAATAGTAATAAGTCAGTGGTAATTCGATTTGGGATGGACGAGGAGGAGAGTAAAAGAAGGTCTATGATTTTAGGATGCCCATTGGGTGAGCTTCCAATTTCCTCTCTAGGATCGCCTCTAGTGGCAGGCAAACTCAGAAAGATGGAGTGGGACATGGTCCTTAGGAGATTCAAGCAGATACTAGGGAGAAGGAATGTGGTTACCCTATGGGAAGTTGATTCTCCTAAAACATGTGCTTTCAACAATGCCTATCTTTTTCTTCTCAAGCAAATGATGCCGGCAGGGGTCAGAAAGAAAATAGAGGTAAATATGAGAAGATTTTTCTAGTCTGATTGGAAGATACAGTGATCGGGCATACATCTAATTCATGGGAGGAGCTAACAAGGTACAAAAGTGAAGGGATCTTAGGAATTCGGGGGTGTGAGCTGCATGAATAAAGCACTTTTGGCAAAATGGATGGTGCAGATTTGGGGTAACACAGATAGATTGGCTATTAAGCTTTTGCGTACCATCTATGACATCAAAAGCTCCCTAGAGGCAGGAAGGATGTGGTTCTAATCATCCCTTTGGAGTGGGATTCGTGACATTTTACCACGGCTCAAGCCAACAATGAAACCAAAGGTGAGAACCTGGGTGATCTTTCATTTTTTGAAGGACAATTGGACGGGAGATGGGATACTCTGTGATAGGTTCCCAAGATTATTTGCATTTGCAGTGATGAATCTCCATTTCAACACCTTTATTCTATCATTTTAGCCTTAAAACCCCTAGCTAATGCATGTAAATAACATTAAGTTGTACAAAATAGCATTCATCATTTATTGTATTTATTGTATAAATAACATTACTTTTAATGCCCAAATTATATAATAAAGAGAAGAAAATAAAAGAATAAAATAATGAAGATATTTTATGATCCTAAACTCCAAGACCAAGTTAAGAATTGAGTTGGTGGATAAGGCATAAAGTAGGGGAAGATAACGTCAAAAAATACAATAAAAACCTAATTATTCTATTACCCAATAAAGTATTTTCGAGACCTATTTTCTATTTTATTAATTATATCTCAATAAAGAAACTTTACAATGAAATTTGTAGATAATAATGTAAACAAAAATAAAAAAATTTAGTTTGTACAAAAATAATACACAATGTACTTTTTATATACAAAATAAAAAGCCAAAATCTCAACTTCACTGACACATATCTTCTAAATAAAAACTCAAAATATATTAAAATCACTTCTCACTATATGTAACTTTTAATAAGCTATTTAATGAAGGTGGTTTTATATTTTTAGAGTTAAGATATGAAAGTTAGGTTTGGACCCTCACTGTATAGCACACTCGAATAAAATATTCAGTTTATTCTTTCTTTATTATTTTCACATTTTTAATTTTTTATAATTGTTTACAGATTATTTATAGCATTTGTACATATTGAAACTAGAGTAAAATCACAAAAATACATAGAATAAGATAAGTCTATATAAAAAAACATAGATAAAATACCTACGATAGTACCAATATATAAATAAAAGGAGAAAACATTCTTTATTCTTTTACATATTTTTATAATATTGTAAATATCATTTATATTTTATTAAAATATAAATCCAAACTAAATCCATAAATATACAATACACATACCTACATAATATACACCCTTATTTATTTAAGTATACAAATAACATAACGAATAATATAATAAAAATATATTTATATACCTAAAAATAAGTTATAAATATATAAAATAAGAAAATCAAATAAAAAATAAATTATACAAAATAAAAATAAAATGGTCAAAACGTAGATGAATATGCCTATAAATATACCCCTAAAAATTAACTACTAATAAATAACAGCAAAAGATGAATAAAAAACATATTAAAATGCTAAATTAAATAATAAAAATTTTATTTTACAATAAAAAATTAATAAAACCTCCTATTATATTAAGTTGATTAAATATGAACAAGGATTCTGTTTTGTCTTCTAGCATTTGAGCTGGACCAATCATAGCCCTTAGATGGTTGACCTCTTGTCAACTCCCCCTCCAGACATCTGAGTTGACGTGCCTGTCGAATCCTACATTTTCATCCTTAATTACCGCTTGTCCATCGATAAATCATGCTCAAATTCTTCACAAGAAATCATCATTGATCATCCATCATAAACGTCGAGTACTTAGATCCATAGTACATAGAACCAAATTAGTTGCATTTAGCCTACCAATAAGGGTGTGTCCTCACATATATAAATAACTAACTCATCCTCCATTTTCAAATTTGGTCATTTCCTAATCCTAAAGTCTCTACCTCCAGCCTAGCATGGTCCCTTGTGATAGGAAGAATCCCTTGGAGGGTTTGAGCGGGCGGAAGGAGAAGGAGGTGCACCTGAGGTAGAGCTCCAGCCACGTCCCTGCACCCAGGTCTCTGGCCAGGTAAGATATGTTCATTTCTCTTTATTTAGATAGCTTTTTATTCCATCTTTTTAATTATGCATTTAGTTTAATTGTTAGACCTTTGACTTAGCCTACTATATCCGGTTCGTAGTTCGCCGGAGCTCCGCTCCGGCGAACATTTCTACCATGCCTTGCTTGTTCTCCACTATGCCTCCCACCCTCATCTCGTTCCTCAATGCTTGTTGATCATTCTACGCATCTCCTCTCATATCGATCTCGCTTGGATCGAGCAATCACTCCCTCCTCCTCCGTCGCTCGTCGGAGGGAGCTCATCTCGCCCATCTTTCGCCCAGTTCTCCTTATAATGGGATGAGGCAGTTTTCCCTCATCCCTAGTCTTATCATGTGCAGGTTCAAGGTGCAACAAGGCACTTGGAGGAAGCTTTGACACTCCTTGGAGGTACTTGGAGCACCACCTCTTCCCCGACCTCGTGGTGGCGCTTTGATGACCCTCAAGTCATTCTGAAGCCTCCTGCTTATAGAGGGACCTTCCCTAGATGTGTGGAGCCTGATGCCATTGCAGAAGACCACTTGTGTAGGGGGAAATCAAGCATGAAGATCGGGCAAGAGTTCCTTCTTCTAATCCTTCATGGACAACAACGATTGTCCGATGAAGAGGCCACTCTAGTTTTTATTTGGATTGTTCAATCATGAAGCACCTCAGTGATGGACCCAAAAATTTTGCCGCTTAATAAGTCGTTTCAGTGCATTGTAGTTGGCCTAATTGGATGTGTCAAAGACCGCTTGTTTAAAAATATCAATTAAAGCAAAGCGGTCGAATTATATTTTACTTGGTCAAGCCCAAGGTCGAACTCAGGGACACGAGCCTCTTAATCATTCATCTAGACTCTTATTACCTAAATTAAGTGTAGAATTAAAAATCCAAAGGTCAATATGTACATGGACAAACAATGCAAACACATGAAACATGTAGAAGACATTTTTTTTATTTACTTTTCATAATGCAAGGATATGCAATATTACAAAGATGCTAATATGACCGAAGTAGACAAAATATTTGAGCCATTTAAGCACTAGTCAATTTTGGGCTCAAGTCATGAATCAAGCTTATTGATTAATTTAGGCAAGGCATAAAAAATACTTTATAAGGCACACTTGGCTATTAAAATAATGCATTAAAGTTCATAGTGTCAAAATAGAGATATAATCATTCAATTAAGAAGAAAATGAAACAAGCTTCGAAACGCCATTGAAATTAACTAAAACGGAGCTCGGATGCTCAAGATATGCAAGAAAGAAACCAGGGGCATAAATGCAAAGAAACATGAAAATAAAATATCCAGGTCCCTAGAAGACTGAAATGTAAATAAAAGTTTGCGCGAGGCCTTCCCTATAAATTAACCACATGCACATGGGTACATTTGCGATTATTAAAACCCGAAGGAGGTCGGGTGTAAATTACCCAGACACACATGGGAGGCGCATTCTAACTGGACCTATTTGCAATATGGAGAAGCCAGCAGGGTATCCTTGTAAATTTCCCAACCAGTCACGTGAGTAGTACGTGAGGGCGAGGTTCGAGAGTTTTATAGGCTCGGACTTGGCTCGGACTGCTGGCTCAGCTTCGGATATAGCTTAGGAGGAGGCTCGGGCCATTGGCTCAGCCTCAGATGTAGCTCGGGAAGAGGCTCGAGTTGTTGGCTCATCTTCGGATGTGGCTCAGAAAATCCGAGCATGGAGGTCTGGTGCCACCTCCCATTGCTGATGCGTGGAAGACCAAGGACCGCCCGATCATCGAGATCGGACGGTGACTACATGAACTCGGGGAAGAGATGTGGTTATCCGAGGGTCATCCAATCTTGCAAATCAGACGATGCCTGTGCTTCGAGTTCATCATCTCTACCGCATAGTTTGTGCTTCGATTTCATTATCTCTGTCGCCTCCTACAGTGGAGTTGGTTGTGCTCCGGTGATGACAAATTAGCTCCGCTGCCTTCTATTGATCTCAATACAACTACAAGAATGATCAAGGAGGCAACGCGAGCAACGTGGAAGCATGGTGATGACCCTGAGCTATCTGGAAGAAGCTTTCAATGTCCTCTTGTTGGAGACGGAGCGGGAGAAGATCATTCTGACGAAGCTCTAGCCAATAGGTCATGAAGTACCTACAAACTTTAGGACATAGCCAAAGCGTGCAAACACATGATGTGTGAGAGATGGAGTGGGATGGGAGCCTATGCGAGCGGAGAGGATGAAGTCTCGGTGCTCCTCTATCGTGACGGTCGAAGAAGATGGGTCAGATTGGCAAGAGGTTTTGGAAGATAGAGAGAGTGAATGGAAGTCAAGGTGAAGATGGTAGATGTGAGGTGAAGCTCGGACGATGTTTAATAGAGAGTGAATGGGCGTGTGAAGGCCAAATGAATTAAGAGAAAATCGAAGAAAATGCAGAGGGAGATCAGTGAGGGATTACTTGGGTAATGGCGGAGTGAATGGCCTGGGCTCAAGCTTCTTGGAGAAGCTTTGGTCGTCACTGGACTCATCTGGCCTTGAAGAGCATCTTGAGCGGGGCAGAGCCACCGTGATGCAGCCGCGAAAGCTGTGAGTCTTCACTGGAGGCACAGGTCATTGTCAAACTATCGATCACACCTCCCCATGTCACGAGGAGGTGGAGAAGGGTTGGGCCTAGCCCCCCCGTAAAGGTGGACAAGGAAGAAGTGGGGTGACGGTGGAGTATTTGAAGGTGGAAGTGGTGGTTTCGATGAAGGGAGGAGTGGATTGTGTGGAGGATATGGAGCGAAGGATCGGTGATCATGGGTAGTGAGATTCCCCGTGAGGAAGATGAATAATATGGATTCGTCGTGGGGTGGTTATTGAGACGAGGAGAGTGTCGAGGCGGTGGTGGAAATTGGAAGGGGGTGATGGTTGTGTGAGGTGGGCGACGTGGGTGAGTGGGTAGCGTGAGGAAGACAACGGGCTAAGAGGCAGGTGCTCAAGTGTGACTAGGATCAGATCCGTGGGGACGACATGAAGGGCATGGATAGCGCCACGTAGCGAGCTGATAGGAAAGTGGGAGAGGATGGAGGAGATGAGAGATGGGAGTGGATCGGATGGTCGAGGATGGGGAAATAACATGCGGTGGTAATGGTAGCTCCAGGACACGATCGTGTAGCTATGATGAAGCCACTTGGCGAGATAGAAGAGAGGCACGGGTGGACGACCTTGATGTGCTATGGGATTTGATCAAAGGGTTGAAATCAAAACAAGAATGGACGGCACATATCTGGGGTGATCTAACAGCGGGAAGTGGAGGGTAGATGGCACAGAGAGAGCAGGCCACATGGCACAACCAGACAGCGCCACATGGCCCAATCAAGTTATTCCGATAAAGAAAGTAAATTATGAGGGAGAAGGATGCCGAATTTGTAAAAACTCAAAACATGAAAGTTGTATATCTGGATGAGATCTACAAGTTTCATGTTGACCAAAAATGAAGATGAGGTCATATAAATGGAGAAATATTTTTGTGAGTATTTCAAGGATAAAAACACTACGGATTTTAATTTTGTTATTTTTTTGTATTTTTTAATTTATTCTAAGGGTTAGATATATATAAGGATTTATCTGTTTTTTATTTTCCTTTAGTCTAAGCTATGGGGTTAATATCTGCTAATTAATGTAATGAAACTGGATTTCATCACCCCCATACTTAAACTATGCTTGTCCCCGAGCATTATAAAAATGAATGAGCTGGATTAACCCCCTTATGCATGTGCATAAAAGATCTAATCCGTTCAAGAACTCCCAATTTTAGCGATCTGAAATGTCATAGCTCAACCCAACCTTAATCAAGAGGCATCTAATTCCTCTAATTTTCCAGACTCTCTCTTTGATACATAAAAATAAAGGATATGAATTTAAGTGTTGACCGTGATCATGAGAGTAAAGTCACAACGTCACCCAATGTCTCGGTCCGAGAAGAAACTCTCCTAAGGACCCAATCTTCAACACTGGATAATAAATCAAATATTGCGTCCAATCCACTGTCTCTTTAGTTGTCAGACTTAGAAATGTAGGTGGCAGGCCAGTTGATGGAGGGTTTTAGGATTGCGTCATTTCTTCGCTCCCTCTCATTGGAACAAGAATCCTCTCTAGTGACTAATTACTCAACGCATATTTTTGATGTTTGATCAGTGCGTCCGTCAAGAGAAATTGGAGTCGTTTGTACTTGTTTTCCTAGGAAAACAAGTAGGGTGTGCCTTTTTTTGGTATCTATCGTACCTTCTACACCCAGATTTGTAGCATTTACAATGCATAGCCTTTTTTCGATGCAAGCCCGACTCTTGACCCTAATAGTGGTGGTCCAAGTAGACACTTTGAAATGGTTGGGAGCGCTTGCGTTTGGTGGAAGCTCTTTTGACTCTGTGGAGTGAGAGCTTTTCTTTCATCATTAAGTGTCATTGCTTTGTATTATTTTTGGCAATCTCCATTGCTTTTACCAAGAGTTGGCGCACATTGAACAACATTTTTATTTTTTTTCACACCCTGACACTTAAGTCATTATCAAGAGATTAGCAGAAGAACCAAGTTCTTGTACTTGTTAAAAATGCTGACACTCGGGTTTCATGAAGCCTTCAATCAGTTCATCCCATCCTCGAGCATCATTAGATGAAGTTCAGATTTGAATCCCTCATCCCAATCCCTCAAGTGAATTTTCAACTCATCTAATCATGATCGCATCCGTGTATGTGAAGTGTTGATCATATTCTTTAGGTAGGAGACTAAGCATGCAGTATAGCACGTAAATATAGCAAACTAGGAAAATGTGAATAATTAAGTCTAAGTCCCTGATGGTTAAGGCTGGTTAACCTAAAATCTCAAGACCCCATAAAACCAAGTGTTCTCGAACATTTCTAATCCTATATGGAAGTGAAAATGTAGGCGATTTAATCAACTACTTCATCTATTTTTTCCTTTTTTTTCAAATTTTTATGAAGATTTTAAAAGACATAATTATTGCCTAAACTCAAATGAGTAGATTTATCTGCATTCAGCCAGTACAGGTATAAGTATAGGCCGGAACCCATTGCTTGAGGACGGAGCCTTAGGCAGTGTCCTCTAAACCACCAACTCTGCTAAGGGAAATCCTCACTGAACGCGGCTACTTATTTGGGTTTAGTAGTCAAGTTTGACTTTTAAAAGACTTTTGGATATTCTTATTTTTATTGATTTTTTATTAATGTTAGAACACAAGTTACACTCACTTTCCTTGAAATTGAGAAAAATAATTTCAACACCATGTCACACATATATAGATTTTCCAAATATTTTTCAATCGATCTTTCAAAATAAGCGAAAACCCATTTTTCAAATCATTTTCAAAAAAAATTTTCTTGAAAATAGTGTTACATAGTATAGAAAGGCCTTGAAAATATTTTGTCCACATAGTTCAATAAATTACACTTTAGCCAAAAAGTTTTAAATTTTTTAAAATTTTTCAAAATATAGCTAAAGTACATAACCTGTATATACAATATACTCCTATACTCAAACTTTGCTATGTCCTCATAGAATTAGATGATACAAAGCCATTGATCCATTTAAGTATAGAAAAAATTACG
Organism: Ottelia alismoides; assembly: GCA_037367405.1. Taxonomy (NCBI): domain Eukaryota; kingdom Viridiplantae; phylum Streptophyta; class Magnoliopsida; order Alismatales; family Hydrocharitaceae; genus Ottelia; species Ottelia alismoides. The sequence goes on along the minus strand of JAZKJV010010927.1, from coordinate 169,244 downwards.
AGAACTGAGGCAGACTCCCCCTATACTTAGGTTGGAAATAACCTAAGTATTAAGGTAAGGAAAGATGTGTAAGAAGAATCACGGGACTCATGTCCCCATATACTTAAGCGAAGAGTATCCTAAGTACAGATTTGGATAATTGATGTCTGGGATACCTTAATTGAACGAATACGTTAGGATGGATATACAAGTGGGCGGATTAATCTTCAGAGATGAATGGGAGTACTTAAGGTCTAGCGGAGGGTGTCGGAGCAATCAAGGCTCAAACAAGCATGCAATACCCTTTGAATTCACCAACTCACGTGTGAAACCAACACATGTTGGTTGATTATGGTGTCATTTTTATTGGTGATTTAAACATTCTAGTTTACGCGAGAATCAAGAAGATGACAGAAAAAACTATCCTACGTAAACAAGGGTGTTGCTCTCCCAAAACATTATTTTAATCCATTTTAAGTCAACTTGCATTTAATAGTCCCAATTATTTTCTTGAGGTTATCACTGATTAAAGGTGTGCACATAAATCAAACAATCATCTTCTACTGCCCATTCCCAATTTCCATTAACGTAGGTGATCGTGCCAGGAAGGGAGGTCGGGAAAAAGCCATGCGGTTGATAAATTCATGACTTATGCTAAGCGTGAACACTTGCAATGCCTTGAACACAATTCTTGAAAACTCAGACTGAATTTATGAATCAAAACCAAATGTATGCAAGTCGATAAGAAATCACACCTAACATGCTTCTATTAGCGGGGAAGAACATCTTTTAATTTTGGCTAAGTGAAGTGATGTTTATGCATGTCTTGATTAAATGTGTGTCCTACCTACGATCAAACACATAAAATAAGATGTGAAAATAGCTCAGAGAGCTGTGTGCCTGGTCCTAGGTCGACATTCAAGTGGGGCGATCCCCACACAACCACAGATAACTTCTTTCATTTACAAACACGAGTCTTCGATCAAAGACCGCTATAAAGATGATTATTACAATAAAAGAAGAAATGAATGACAATACATTTTTTCTCTTCAATTTTTCTTTGAGGGTTGATTTTGCGACTCCTCACAGTGGGAACTCCTGCTCCTCGCCTACTTGAAAACCAAGGGACCTGCCACAAAAACAAACGTTAGAGACCTATCAGAGAATTTTTAATAATGTAAACAACATCACCTGCAAATTAAAAACAATCACTTAATCAAATAATAAAAATCTAAATATAATGAGCAGTGTCCCCGACAATGGTGTCATTTAACAAATCCAAAAATTCAGCCTCTTAATAAGTCGTTTTAGTGCGGTGTTGTTGGATGAATTGGATACGTCAAAGACCGCTTGATTAAAATTATCAATTAAAGCAAAGCGATCGAATTATATTTTACTTGGGTAAGCCCAAGGTCGAACTCAAGGACACAAGCCTCTTATGTATTCTGCTAGACTCTTATTACCTAAATTAATTGTCGAATTAAAAATTCATAGATAATATGCACAGGGACAGATAATGCAAACACAAGAAACATGTAGAAGAATTTTTTTTATTTACTTTTTATAATGCAAGGAAATTCAATATTTGAATTATGATAACATGCTCGAAGTAGACAAAATATTTGAGCCATATAAACACTTGTCAATTTCGATCTCAGGTCATGAAGCAAGCTCACTGATTAATTTAAGAAAGGCATAAAAAGTACTACATAAGGGACACTTGGCTATTAAAATTATGCATCAAATTTCACTTGTCAAAATAGAGATCTAAGCATGCCATTAAGAGGAAAATGAAACAAGCTTCCAAACGCCACTGAAATTAACTAAAACGGAGCTAGGATGTTCAAGATATGCAAGTAAGAAACAAGGGGCATAAATGCAAAGAAACATGAAAATAAAATAGCAAACAGATCCTTAAAAGGACTGAAATGTAAATAAAAGTTTGTGCAAGACCTTCCCTATAAATTACCCACATGCGTGGGAGTATATTTGCAGTTATTAAAACCTGGAGGGGGTCAAGTGCAAATTACCCTAGGCATGTGAGGGTGGCACGTACTAACTAGACTTATTTACAATATGGAGAAGCTAGTAGGGTATCCCTTCAAATTTCCCATCTAGTCACGTGGCTGGCATGTGAGGGCGAGGTTCGGGAGTTCTGCAGGCTCGGACTTGGCTCGGACTACTGCTCAACTTCAGATGTGGCTCGAGAGGAGGCTCGGGTTGCTGGCTCAGCTTCGGATGTGGCTCGGGAAGAGGCTCGGGCTGCTGGCACAACTTCGGATATGGCTCGAGAAATCCGAGCCTCGAGGACTGGTGCCACCTCCCGTTTGTGATGGGTGGAAGACCAAGGACCGTCCGATCACTGAGATCAGAAGGTGGTTGTATGAAGTCAGGGAAGAGACGTGGCTTTCTGAGGGTCGTCTGACCTTGCGAATCGAACGGTGCATGTGTTTCGGGATCATCATCTCTGCCGCCTCCTTCAGTGGAGTTGGTTGTGCTCCGATGACATCGAATTAGCTCTTCTGCCTTCTATTGATCTCAGTGCAACTCCAGGAATGATCTGGGAGGCAAGGCGAGCAACGTGGAAGCATGGCGACGACCTTAAGCTATCTGGAAGAAGCCTTCGACCTCCTCTTATCGAAGATGGAGCAGAGGAAGATCATTCCGATGAAGCTCCTACCATTAGGGCATAAAGTACCTGCAAACTTTAGGACATAGTCGAAGCGTGGATATGCATGATGTGTGTGAGTTGTAGTGGGATGGGAGCCTATGCGAGCAGAGGGGATGAAGGCTCGGTGCTCCTCTACCGTGATGGTCGGAGAAGATGGATCAGATTGGCCATAGGTTTTGGAGGATAGAGAGAGTGAACGGAGGTCAAGGCGAAGATGGCAGATGTGTGGTGAATCTCGGACGATGTTTAATGGAGGGTGAATGGGAGTGTGAAGGCATAATTAATTAAGAGAAAATCGAAGAAAATGCAGAGGGAGATCAGGGAGGGCTTACCTAGGCAATGGTGGAGTAAATGGCCTGGGCTCGAGCTTCTTGGAGAAGCTCTGGTTGTCGTTAGATTCATCCGGCCTTGAAGAGCAACTCGAGTAGTGCGGAGCCACCACGACGTAACCGCAAAAGCTGTGGTCTTCACCAGAGGCACAAGTCATCGTCGCACCTCGATTGCACCTCCCCATGTCATGGGGAGGTGGAGAAGGGATGGGCCTAACCCCTCGTAAAGGTGGACAAGGAAGAAGTGGGTTGACGTCGGAGTATTTGAAGGTGAAAGTGGTGGTTCCGATGAATGGAGGTGTGGATTACGTGGAGGATATGGAGCGAAGGATCAGAGATCGTGGGTAGTGAGAGTCCCCAGGAGGAATATGGAAGATGTGGCGTCGTAGGGTGGTTATTGAGATGAGGAGAGCATCGAGGAGCTGGTGGAAAGTGGAAGGGGGTTATGGCCGTGGGAGCAGATAGAGGAGATGAGAGATGGGAGTGGATCGGATGGTCATGGGGCAGTAGCATGCAGTGGTGATGGCAGCTCCAGGATACGATCTGGTGGCTATGATGAAGCCACGTGGCGAGCTGGAAGAGAGGTGCGGGCAGACAACCTTAATGTGCTCTGGGCAATGACCAAAGGGTTGAAATTAAAGCAGGAATGGACGATGTAGATCTGAAGATGAATGGGACGATATAACGGCGGGAAGTGGATGGCAGGTGGCACACAGAGAGCGAGCCACGTGGCGCAACCAGAAAGCACCACGTGGCCCAATCAGATTATTCTGACAAAGAAAGTGAATTATGAGGGAGAAGGAAGCTGAATTTGGAAAAACTCAAAACATGAAAGGTATAAATCTCGATGAGATCTACAAGTTTCATGTTGATCAAAAATAAAGATGAGGTCAAATAAAGGGAGAAATATTTTTGTGAGTGCTTTTAAGGGTAAAATCACTATGGATTTTAATTTTGTTATTTTTTGTATTTTTTAATTTATTCTAAGGGTCGGATATATACAAGGATTTATCTGGTTTTTATTGTCCTTTAGTCTAAGCTAGGGGGTTAATATCTACGAAATAATGTAATGAAACTGGGTTTCATCACCACCTATACTTAAATTATGTTCGTCCCCGAGCATCACAAAAATGAATGAGTTGGCTTAACCCCCTTGTGCATGTGCATACATGATCCGATCCGTTCAAGAAATCCAAATTTTAGGGATCCAAAATCTCATAGCTCAACCCAGCCTTAATCAAGAGGCATCCAATTCCTCTAGTTTTCCAGACTATCTCTTTCATACATATAAACTAAGGATATTAATTTAAGTGTTGACTGCAATCACGAGAGTACAATCACAATGTCCCCCAAGGTCCCGATTCGAGAAACTCTCCTAAGGACCCAATCCTCAATACTAGAGAATAAATCAAATATTGTATCCAATCCACCGTCTCTTTAGTTGTCAAACTTAGAAGAGTAAGTGGCAGGCCAGTTGATGGAAGGTTTTAGGATTGTGTCATTTCTTCCCTCCCTCTCATTGGAACAAGGATCCTCTCTAGTGCCTTATTACTCAACGCATATTTTTGATGTTTGATCAGTGCGTCCGTCAAGAGAAGTTGGAGTAGTCTGCACTTGTTTTCCAAGGAATACACTAGGGTTTGCCTTTTTTGATTACCTATCGTACCTTCTACACCCAGACAAGCATTTACAATACATGGCTCTTTTTTGGTGCAAGCTCGACTCCTGGACCTAATAGCAGTGGTCCAAATGGACACTTTGAAATGGCTGCAAGCGCTCGCCTTTCGTAGAAGCTCTTTTGACTTTGTGGAATGGGAGCTTTTCTTTCAACATTGATAGTCATTTCTTTGTATTATTTTTGGCTAGCCCCACTACTTTTACCAAGAGTTGGTGCACACTGATCAACATTTTTATTTTTTTTCACACCTTGGCACTTAGGTCACTATCAAGAGATTAGCATAAAAACCAAGTTCTCATACTGGATAAAAATGCTGACACTCAGGCTTCATGAAGCCTTTAATGAGTTCATCCCATCCTCGAGCATCATTAGATTAAGTCCAGACTTGAATCCCTCATCCCTATCCCTCAAGTCAAATTTCAACTCATTTCGTCATGACCGCAGCCGTGTATGTGAAGTGCTGATCATATTCTTAAGGTAGGAGACGAAGCATGCAATATAGCACATAAATCTAGCAAACTAGGAAAATGTGGATAATTAAGTCTAAGTCCCTGATGGTCAAGACTGGTTAACCTAAAATCTCAAGACCTCATGAACCAAGTGTTCTCGAACATTTCTGATCCCATGTGGAAGTGAAAATGAAGGGGATTTAATCAACTCCTTCATCCATTTTTTTCTTTTTTTTTCCAAATTTTCATGAATACTTTAAAAGATATAATGACTGCCTAAACATAAATGAGTAGATGCATCTGCATTCATTCAGTAGAGGTGTAAGTACAGTCTGAAACTCGTTGCTTGAGAATGGAGCCTTACACGATGTCCTCTAAACCATCTACTCTGCTAAGGGAAACCCTCACTGAACGCGACCACTTATTTAGGTTTAGTAGTCAAGTTTGAGTTTTAAAGGATTTTTGGATTTTTTTTTTCATTTTTATTGATCTTTTATTAAATTTAGAACACAAGTTAGACTCACTTTCCTTGAAATCAAGAAAAATATTTTCAACACCATGTCGCAACATATATATTCCAAATATTTTCAAATGATTTTTCAAAATAAGTGAAAAACCCATTTTTCAAATAATTTTCAAAAATATTTTTCTTTAAAAATAGTGTTACATAGTATAGAAAAGCCTTGAAAATATTTCGTCCACATAGTTCAAGAGATTATACTTTATTCCGAAAAAATTAATTTTTTCAAAATTTTTCAAAATAAAGCTAAAGTACATATACTGTATATACAATATACCCCCTTATACTTAAACTATGTATGTTCTCATCGCATTAAATGATACAAAGCCATAGATTCATTTAAGTATAGAAAAATATACGAGAACTGGGGCGGACACCCCCTATACTTAGGTTGGAAATAACCTATGTATTAAGGTAAGGAAAGATGAGTAAGAAGAATCACGGGGACTCAAGTCACCCCTATACTTAGGCTTATTATAGCCTAAGTACAAAGTTTGAAAATTGATGTTGGGGAGACCTTAATTAAACGAAGAAGCTAGGATGGATATACAAGTGAGCGGATGAATCTTCGGAGATGAATGGAGTACTTAAGCTCTAGGGGAGGGTGTCGGAGCCATCAAGGCTTAAACAAGCATGCAATACCCTTTGAATTCACCAACTCACACGTGAAACCAACAAGTGTTGGTTGATTTGCTTGTCATTTTTATTGGTGATTAAAACATTCTAGTTTACACGAGAATCAAGATATCAAAAAAAACTATCCTATGTAAACAAGGGTGGTGCTCTCCCAAAACATTATTTTACTCCATTTTAAGTCAAATTGCATTTAGTAGTCCCAATTTTTTTACTTAAGGTTATCACTGATTAAAGGTCAGCATATAAATCAAACAATCGTCGTCTACAGCTCATTCCCAATTTCTATTAACCTAGGTGATCATGCTAGGAAGGGAGGTCGAGAAAAATCCATGTAGTCGATAAATTCATGACCTATGCTAAGAAAGAAAATTTGCAGTGCCTTAAGAAAAATTCGTGAAAACTCGCATTGAATTTAAGAATCAAAACCAAATGTATGCAAGTCGATAAGAAATTGCACCTAACATGCTTCCATTAGCGGGGAAGAACATCTTTTAATTTTTGTAAGTAAAGCGATGTTTATGTGTATCTTGATTAAATGTGTGTCCTACCTACGATCAAACACATAAAATAAACTGTGAAAATAGCTTATAGAGCCACGTGCTTGGTCCTAGGTCGACACTCAAGTGGGACGATCCCCACACAAGCATGTATAACTTCATACATTTACACACACGAGTCTTTGATCGAAGACCGCTATAAAGACGATTATTACAATAAAAGAAGAAATGCAAGACAACACATTTTTTCCTCTTTGATTTTTCTCTATGGGTTGCTTCTGCGGCTCCTCATAGCGGGAACTCCTGCTCCTCGCCTCCTTGAACACCAAGGGCCCTGCTACAAAAACAAACGTTAGAGATCTACCAAATAATTTTTAATAATGTAAACAAAATGACATGCAAATTAAAAACAATCACTTAATCAAATAATAAAAATCTAAATACAAAAGATGAGTTGCGTCTCTGGCAATGGTGTCATTTGGCGAACCCAAAATTCAGCTTCTTAATAAGTTGTTTTAGTGCGTTGTAGTAGGCCAAATTAGATGCGTCAAAGACTACTTGATTAAAATTATCAATGAATGAAAAGCAGTCGATTATATTTTACTTGGCAAGTGTATGGTCGAACTCAGGACACGAGCCTCTTAAGTATTCATCTAGACTCTTATTACCTAATTAAGTGTCAAATTAAAAATCCATAGGTCAATATGCATAGGGACAAACAATGCAAACACATGAAACATGTAGAAGATATTTTTTATTTACTTTTCATAATGCAAGGAAATGAAATATTACAGTGATGCTAATATGCCCGAAGTAGACAAAATATTTTAGCCATTTAAACACTAGTCAATTTTGGGCTTAAGTCATGAAGCAAGCTTATTGATTAATTCAGGCAAGGCATAAAAGTTACTACATAAGGGACACTTGACTATTAAAAATAATGCATCAAAATTCACAATGTACAAACAGAGTGTAAGCATGTCATTAAGAAGAAAATGAAACAAGCTTTGAAACGCCACTGAAATTAATTGAAACGGAGCTCGGATGCTCAAGACATGCAAGAAAGAAACCTGGGGCATATATGCAAAGAAACAGGAAAATAAAATAGCAAACACGTCCCTAGAAGGACTAAAATGTAAATAAAAGTTTATACAAGGCCTTCTTGTAAATTACCCACATGTACGGGGGTATATTTGCAATTATTTAAACCCGTAGTCGGGTGCAAATTACTCCAAGCGTGCATTGGTGGCACGTGCTAATTGGACTTATTAGCAATATGGAGAAGCTGATAGAGTATCCCTACAAATTTCATGGCCAGTCACGTGAGACGTGAGGGTGAGGTTTGGGAGTTCTACAGGCTCGGACTTGGCTCGGACTGCTGACTCACTTCGAATTTGGCTCGGGAGGAGGCTCTGGCAGCTGGCTCATCTTCGGATGTGGCTCGAGAAGAGGCTCAGGCTGTTGGCTCAGCTTCGGATGTGGCTTGGGAAATCCGAGCCTGAAGGTCTGGTGTCACCTCCCATTGTTGATGCGTGGAAGACCAAGGACTACCGATCATCGAGATCAGACGGTGGCTGTATGAAGTCGAGGAAGAGACGTGTATATTTGAGGGTCGTCCGATCTTGCGAATTGGATAGTGCTTATGCTTTAAGTTCATCATCTCTGCCACCTCCTACGATGGAGTTGGTTGTACTCCGGTGACGTCGAATTAGCTCCTCCGCCATTTATTGATCTCAGTGAAACTCCAGGAATGACCTGGGAGGCAAGGCGGGCAATGTGAAGCATGGAGACGAACCTGAGCTATCTGAAAGAAGCCTTCAACCTCCTCTTATTGGAGACAGAGCAGGGGAAGATCATTCCGATGAAGCTACGGCTATTAGGGCATGAAGTACCTGCAAATGTTAGGACACAGCCGAAACATGCAAACACATGATGTGCACGAGATGGAGTGGGATGGGAGCATATGCGAGCATAGAGGATGAAGGCGCAGTGCTCCTCCGTCGTGACGGTCGGAGAAGATGGGTCGAATTGGCTAAAGGGGTTTTAGAGTATAGAGAGAGTGAATGGAGGTCAAGGCAAAGATGGAAGTTGTGTGGTGAAGCTCGGACGATGTTTAATGGAGGGTGAATGGGCGTGTGAAGTCCTAATTAATTAAGAGAAAATTGAAGAAAATGCAGAGGGAGATCAGAGAGGGCTTATCTGGGCAATGGTGGAGTGAATGTCCTGGGCTCGAGCTTCTTGGAGAAGATCTGGTCGGTGCTGGACTCACCGGGCCTTGAAGAGCAACTCGAGCAGGGCGAAGCCACTGCGACGCAACCGCAAAAGCTGTGGGTCTTCGTCGGAGGAACAGGTCATTGTCGCACCATCGATCGCACCTCCCCTTGTCACGGGGAGGTGGAGAAGGTTTGGGCCTAGACCCTCGTAAAGATGGGCAAGGAAGAAGTGGGGTGACGACCGAGTATTTTAAGGTGAACATGGTGATTCCGATGAAGGGAGGTGTGGATTGTATGGAGGATATGGAGCGAAGGATCGGATATCATGGGTAGTGAGAGTTCATGCGAGGAAGATGGAGGATGTGGCTTTGTTGTGGGGTGGTTACTGAGACGAGGGGAGTGTCGAGGCAGTGATGGAAATTGGAAGGGGGTGATGGTCGTGTGAGGTGGGCGACGTGGGCGAATGGGTAGCGGGAGGAAGATGATGGGTCCACCACCATTGGATCTCGTGATCCAAGGGTTGAGAGGCAGGTCCCCAAGTGCGGCAAGGATCAGATCCGTGGAGATGAGATCAAGGGCGAGGATAATTCCATGTGGTGTGCTGAAAGGAAAGAGGGAGAGGACGAAGAGATGAGAGATAGGAGTGGATAGGATGGTTGAGGATGGGGCAATAGCATGCGGTGGTGATGGCAGCTCCAGGACACGATTTGGCTATGATGAAGCTTCATGGTGAGATGGAAGAGAGGCACAGGTGGATGACCTTGATGTGTTATGGGCTTTGATCAAAGGGTTGAAATCAAAGCATGAATGCACGACGCAAATCTGTAGATGAATGGGGAAATCTAAAGGTGGGAAGTGGAGGTCAGGTGGCACACAGAGAGCGGGCCACGTGGCACAACTAGAAAGCACTACGTGGCCAATCAAGTTATTCTAACAAATAAAGTGAATTATGGGGGAGAAGGAGGCTGAATTTGTAAAAACTGAAAACATGAAAATGGTAGATCTCGATGAGATCTATAAGTTTCATGTTGACTAAAAATGGAGATGAGGTCAAATAAAGGGAGATATATATTTGTGAGCATTTTTAAGGGTACACTATGGGTTCTAATTTTGTTATTTTTTATTTTTTAAGGGTCAGATATATATATATATATATAAGGATTTATCTAGTTTTTATTGACCTTTAGTTTAAGCTAGGGAGTTAATATATGCGAATTAATGTAATGAAACTGGTTTTCACCACTTGGTCATTGATAAAGACCCCAGATTTGATTGAGAATGTCCATCGCCGAAGGGGTATCTATCGTCCAGGTTGCGCTTCATGTATTAGTAAAAGGAGTTTGACCGTCCCATGGCGCACATAGATGGGGTAAATTGCATATCTTAGCCCTGTATTTTTATGTTTATTATTTATTCCTATAAATTAAAAGTAAAATCTAAAATAAAATGTATATTTTAACAAAGGTCCCTGTATTTATTTTATTTGCATTTAGGTCCTATCTATCTCAGCAAGTCATCCTGCTGAGCTCGACAAATTACAGGGATACCCCTACAGCTTTTTGTAATTAGTTTAAATACAATAAAATATTAAATATGTTGTATATTCTTAGTTGATGTGCACTTGAGCCCCTTATATTTATTTTATTTGCAAAAATGCCCCTGCAAGGACATGTATTTTTATGCATTCATTCATTTATTGTAAATACTGAATGCACTCCTAAAAATTCGCAAAAATAAGGAAATATGCTTCTTTCCATGTACTTTCACGTCCCAATTTATTTTGCATTTTTGTGCATTTTATCCATTTATTAAAAATCAAAAGGAGCATATTTTTGTTCTATCTACAGTATAAAATACCAAAAAATATAAAAACATGTCGAAAAATTCCCAAAAATTATTATATATTTTCTATCTTAATATATTTTAACTCTAGCCCAAAACTCTCTACAAATGAAAAAGCATAAAAATTAAAAAAAAACCCAAAAAATCTCATAAAAATCTAAAAAAATCATAGAAAAACCCAAATATATATTCTTATATTTTATAACTTTCTTTATATAAATATTTATATATTAAATTGATTTGGATATATTCGGAATCTATTTACAATTTTTAAAATTCAACTCAATTTCAGATATTTATTACATCCTTGATTTGGAATATTTTTGACTTTAAAAATATATAAAAATAGCAAAAATTCAATAAAAAATAAAAAACTGTGAGAAAAATTTATAACATCCAAAAACAAGGTATTTTCTGAATTTTAGCTAAATTTACTAATGTTTATGAGTATATACTCTATATATATATAGCCTTATATATAGCTATATTATATTTATACCTTAAAAGAAAAAGAAAATATCAAATATGATAATACAAAAATAAAATATAGAATGATAAATTAAAAAATGTAAAACAAAAATTAGATGAAAAAATATGAAAATTAAAAACCCACAAAAAGATGTATGCATATACATAATAAATGACTTGGTTATGTATGAATATTTTGCTCATAAATAACCATAGACTACAAATATTGCTCTCTGTTGTTTGACCTCTACATACTTACTTGTTGTGCATCTTGGGGTAGAGAATAATAATTTTTTATTCACTTTGTGGTATTCAATGATTTTATTTATTTTTTGGGTTGATTTTTGATCAATCTAAGGTTCTCGACGGTCACCTCGACGACTGTGCTCCCGCCTTGTATGGAATGCACGATCGATGAGGATTCTTGGATTATCAAATAGTTTCATTGTCAGGGAGCAATGAGCGTAGCTTATTTTTGTCATTTATTTTGTATAGTCATTTGTTCTTATTCATTAATTCATTGATGTAAATAATAATTTATTTTCATTTGCACACAGCCATTAAATTATTCTTTATATAGCTGATTTTGATTTCATTTGATTATTTGTGCTAATAAACCTTTCTTTGTGACTTTGTTGCAAGGGTCCGCCATGTAAGGACGACTTTTTAGTAAGCCTATTCAGCCTATCATAGAGGAGGTTGGTCTTCACTATGTGACCAATTGGAGAGGCTACAAAGGAAGCAATGAGAGGGAATTAGCATAGAATTAGACTAGCGTTATTCACGTATTTATTGGTGAGAGAGACAATTTAGATATGTAATAATTAAAGACTTGGACTATGCTCTCCAGAACGAGGTCCATTGCCCATGTGTATGTTCACGTGGGAGCCTTGTCGTAGTTTTCCATGTTTTCTCGCCTTATTTTCTTTTGTTTCCCACTATTTTGAGTTTTCTGCCTTATTTTTATTTGTTTTGTAGGGATGGAGACACTAGACTTAGGTTGCTTGACTTGTTAATTAGGTCCAAACCCTAATAAGAATGCATGTTATTATAGTTTCTTACTTTTTGATCTACTCAAATTAATAAGTGTTAGTTAGTTGGATTCTGACCCACGTGTCGTGAGAGACATCATACAACACTAGCAGGACCCATAGTGGCAGATACTGAGATGTCTTCAAGATTGGACTCTACAGTTTGTCTCTAAACAACTAACATATGGTTCTTCACGATTAATAGCAGCTACTATTTAGGGCGATTTTTTCGATTGCATACCGTCATGTAGATAGGTTTAAAAATTCTGTTTTGCATACTGCATGGATAGAGCTGGGAAACCTATAAGCCCTCTAACTCAGCATGCATCATTGGATTCAATGGTGAGATCTCCGTCATTTAATTGACTTGCACGACTTTTTTGTTATCTCCCTCTGATTATGAGTACCTAGGACTTAGATGAAAATCTACAAAAATGATAGGCGAAAAAAGTGAAAACCCAAAAACTAAAACAAGGGAACTTCTAAATAAACTCTGATTTTAATTAAAATCCGTATTGGACTTTCATTGTCTTGGGTTCATAAAGGCCTCACTGATTTCAGGTACCTTAGGAAGGGACGAAGATACCTCCCGTGAGTGAGGCACGACGCCCTAAAGATTAGAGAAAAAAACCAAGTCTGTAACTGTCGTGTGTATCGCCTGGATTTCTGAAGTAATGGTGCTTCTATCATACGCGACCGAGTAGGGCCTTGTCAACGATGGTGTTCCCGCTCTGTATGGAACATCGACATGGTATGAAGTACTGAGATTAGGACACGACTTCGCGAGGGTGTCTGTCTCATCAGTTTGCATGTGAGTAGGTTCTTGCACGCTCACAAGTGATTCTGTTGCGAGCGAGAACCGAATTAGTGGTTTCTCCTATCAGCGTCCTCTCTCTAGTTCTTTTGCTAAGTATGAATTCAAGAACTGTTACAAGGATCTCAAAAAGTGTAGAGTACATATTACAATGGAGGAGGACAACTACAAGATACTTTTATGGCAGTAGTCTCTCTCCTATAGGGTTAGCGTGCTAAGGACTTGCTATAAGATATCACTGAAATAACAACTCTAGAAATGAAAAGATAATAAATAGTCGAACCTTTGCTGCTTCACATGACATGAGTTGGTGAACCTTATATTGTGTTTGTACAGATCTAGATTAAGGTTTAAAGATCAAATCTCGCGCATTTGCGCAATTTTTATCATATGTGTCTCCCTTTTGACCCACGCTTAGTTCGAGCGTTTCTACTGTTTTACACTCCTTTTTATTCCTCGTTGACCATAATATCTTTTCTCACGCATCAATCTTCCTCTTTCTCCATGATGTCGATCCGTGGATGGTGTAGTGAGGACCCCACCAATGCCTACATCAATTCCATAGACTTGACCTCATTAATAAGTCGCGGCGATTCTTGAGAACCCGATCTTGATGTTGGTGGTCTATCTATAGACTCCTTGTCTTCTATCCGTCCTTTTGGTCACCCAATAAACTGGGACCACTCTTGTCCCAACCTCGTTGTTATGAATGAGAGTTGATTAGATTCCATATCTTTTTCATTAACAACACTATGGATTTTTCACATTTCAGATAGAAGCCAACACTAGTCCTGGATCCCAACACAAAATTCATCTCTTCAGACTCAAACCTGGAGATGGCTCCTCAAGGAAAGGGTGAGGGTCAGCAGCTTCCCCAGCATGATCAGAACCAAGTGAATGCTCAGTTGCTGCCCTCAATCCAGGCCATTTAGCAGCAACTGACCGAGCAGACCTCGATATATACTGCATTCCAGGACATGACGAATGATGTCATGAATAGACAAGCAGGAGGAGGAGACAAACCAGGAGGAGGAGGTGGTAGACCCCGTGATGATCCCAACGAGGAAGAGCTACAATAAGGGAGGCAGAAACCCACAAGGAGACATATAACCTTGGAGACATCTAGATGACCGAGTGGATCCTCATTCCACCGGTGCATGCTCACTTTGAGTTGAAGCCCTGGTTCCTTTCTCTTGTCCCTTCATTCCACAGGAACACCAACGAAGAGCCATATATTCACATGCAACAATTCTTTAGCATCTGTAGTACTACGTATTACCCAAATATTCCGTTGGACATAGTGAAGATGATGGCATTCTCTTTTAGTCTACAGGACAAGACTCTATACCGGGCTAATCATCTAATAAAGGTTGTGACAACATGGGAGGAACCAAAGTCCGCCTTCATGCATAATTTTATCCTCTCGATTAGCTCAACTACATGTGAGACAGGATCAACAACTTCTCCCAAGGTGCTCATGAGACCATTCATGAAGCGTGGAAGATATTCACGGACCTGCAGGAGAAGTACCCCCATCATGAATTCCGAGTACCAACTTGGTCCAACACTTCTTCGGGGGGATGAATGTAGAAAGCCGACTACTCATTGATGCAATCTATTGAGGATCACATTTTAACAAAGATGAAGACATAGTGTTGTAGATTTTCGACGAAATGGCTGAAGGAGAGACCACCCTCTCTTCATTCAGAGCATATGAGAAGCAACCCCAGATCCTCTAGAAGCAAGCCTATATGGAAGCATCTTGTGAGGTGGAGAGAGAGATGAGAGCTCCAATCTTAGCATCATCAGGGGCTATCTCTCAAAGATTGATATTATTGAGAAGTGATTATAGGATCTTGAGAACGTCTCTGTGATCGAGAAGAGGATGCAACACTTGGACAAGCTGGATCAGATCACCAAGAAGTTGGAGCTACTACTGAGTACCATTAGTTTTTTCTAATCAACAACACCATCTACAGAGACTCCAACTAAGAAGAAGGATGAGCCAACACTGTAGAAACATGCTCAGTCAAGTTTGCAGCCACCGACAGTCCATCACGTATACTACGTGCATGCGCCTGATCAGGGCCCACTGTAGCTGCCGATGGTAGTCTACCAGCCAGACTTCCTTCCATACTCCGATCCATTTTTTTCACCACCACCCCTGATTCAAGAATTTAATGGGATTTGGAGCAATGATGCACATCTAGCTCATCATACTGGACATTCTTAGGGCCAGTAATAAGGCAACATGGCCTACCACCAACCTCAGGGTGGTGGTTTGGGCAGTCCTCTTAACCATCGCCTAAGTATGACCAGCCTTCACAGTACCCCAACCAATGGAGGCAGAATCAATAGTACCATCAGCCGTAATATCATCAGCCACAACCATACCACCAGTATGTGGATGCACGACCTTCGTAGTATCGACACTACTCTCCTCCCTCCGACCATCAGTATAAACTTCCTCCACCTCCTCACACCACCAGTAGTTGCAACTTCAGCTCCCAAGTACTCAACAATAGTGTATCCCACATGTTGAACCTTCCGAGGCAAATCCTATGAACCCTACCCTTGATTGTTTGGCCCAACTCATCAAATGCCTAGAAGATATGACAAAAAAGCTCGACCACCTGACACCCACATGGACATCCATTCCGGTACAGGTAGAAGATAACCCCAATAGCTTCAAAATAAAAGAGCAGGTAGAATGTGATGTCCACTCTGCACCTGTAGATCCAGATAATTGTAATATTGAATTATCTATTGTTGTCACTATCAGGAGTGGTAGGACTTTACTTCCATCTGCCACAAGTCACAAGGAAAATATATTCTTGACAGGTGAATCGTCATATTCTGCATCAATTGTGCTTGCTATAGGGACGAATGAGAAAGAAGGAGGAGGAGGAGGAGGATACATGCCGGCTGCCATTTGCCTCCACCACCAACTACAAAAATACCAAAAATCAAAAAAAAAAGAAAAACATGATCGCAATCGAGGTGAGGCTGTGCCAACCATGGAGGAGATGCCAGCAACAACTGATCCTATGCTAGTCGACAGAGCTGAGACCACGTCTTTTGCTTATCCACCAGCATCTTAGTTTCCATCATGTACTCCTTTTTGTGAACTAGATGTAAAAAATATTGTGGACAAGTATTTTGTTGTAAATAAGAACTCTATTTCTCTCTTCAGTATTATAAATATTCCTTTTCCTGAAGCAATGAAAAATTGCAAAAAAATTGCAAAAAGAAAAAAGTGTATTATATGATCCCAGAGTTATAGATATCATAAATAATTTGACTGTTGCGATTCCTTTAATGAAGTTCATGGAATACATGTCCGCTATGAAGAAATGTTTGAAAGTCGCATGTACAAACAAGCGTTGACCAGCATAGAATAACAGATGTTGCCATGCTGAGAAGCATGTTCTCACCATGGCCACGATTGCATCCATCAACAATCTCCCGCGGAAAAAACAAGACAAAGGAGGACCTTTGATCAGTTGCGAGATTTTCGATCAAATCTTCGAGTGAACATTGCTTGACAGCGGTTCTTCTACCAACCTCCTACCCTCTTCACTACTTTAAGTATTTGGGATAGGACCTCTAATGCAGACACGAATGATCCTTCAGTTTGTTGATCGATCCATCAAGCGACCTCGAGGTCTTTTTGAAGACATTGTGGTAAAGGTGCATGACATGCAATTTCCAGTTGATTTTACAGTCCTTGATATGGAATCGCTGCATCCTTACTCCAGACTCCTACCATCATAGGCTAGCCATTCCTATGCACATCAGAGGTCGTGGTTGATTATCGATCTGTCAAGATCACTTTTAACTCGGACAACAACAAAATTATCATAGATATGATCAATAAGACCAAAGTCGTAACTGATAAGGGTCATGCAACACCGTCTGAAGTCACAGTTCATTCCAGAAATCAGAGATACACCACTCTCTTTGAATGATCCATGGACATAGAAAATCCTCTCCCTAGAGGAGGACCTGTAAAGCATAGTTGACGTAAGCTTTGATGACATTTAGGAGACAGAATCCAATTTGTTGATGCACCTATTTGATTCAAATAAGTCACTCCAGCCCGAACACAATGAGCACATTTCATATTTGTTCAGCATATTATCAGCATCTCAACAAGACGTTGAGGTCAGCAATCCTGCAAAAGATCGGGCAAAGCATCCTCCAACCAACATTGTTTCCGAAGTGATTGAGAATTCGGTCATATCAGAACCACAACTAAAGCCACTTCCAGCAGTCTTGGAGTATGCTTTCCTTGTAGTTGTAGAAAACATGTATTCAATATCATCAGTAGCAGGTTGACCCCAAAATAAGAATCTTGACTGCTCGAGGTTCTAGATAAAAACCGCAAGGCACTTGGTTGGCATGTTTCAGATTTCCGTAGGATAAATCCTACTTTGTGCTCACACCACATCTACGTAGAAGAAGATGTCAAGCCGTCTCGTGAGTTTCAAATAAGATTGAATCTGAATCTAAGAGACGTCATCATGAAAGAAATAATGAAATGGTGTGACACAGGATTCATTTATCCCATCTTTAACTCCAAAGAGGTAAGCGTATTGCACGTAGTTCCAAATAAGTCAGGGCTTACTATGGTTACAAATTACTAAGGAGAGGAGATATCTACTCAGGTACCAACATCTTGGCATGTATGTGTTGGATACCGTCATTTGAATGCAGCAACTAAGAAAGATCACTTCCCCTTGCCATTTATTGATCAGGTTTTGGAAAGACTATCTAGTAAGGAGTTCTTCTACTTTCTAGGTGGGTACTCCATGTACAAAGAAGTGACAGTCTCTCCTAAAGACCAAGAGAAGATGACCTTCACTTGCCCATTCGACACTTATGTTTTTAGGAGAATGCCCTTTGGATTGTGCAATACACCTGTGACATTCCAGAGATGCATGCATGCAGTCTTTGCCAAGATGGTAGGAAGTTTTCTCGAGGTGTTTATGGATGACTTATCCGTCTATAGTGATATCTTCAATTCTTGTAATGAGCACCTGGACAGAGTACTTTAGAAATGTAGTGAAATCAATCTGGTGTTATCATGGGAAAAAGAGCCACTTCATGGTCACATAAGGGATTGTGCTGGGTCACGTTGTTTTCAAATGTCACATGGACGTCGACCTGGTAAAGGTGGATGTAATTACCAATCATGAGCAACCTCAGATAGTTAAGAATGTGAGTTCATTCTCGAGACATATAGGATTTTACAGAAGATTCATCCGTGATTTCAGCCGCATCACCCGACCTCTTACATAGCTAGTATGCAAGGAGACTGAGTTTAATATGGATCAACAAGTTCTCATTTCATTCAATCAACTAAAGGAGCTAGTCACTCAAGCTCCAGTCCTACCGCCGTCATATTGGTCTCTTTCCTTTGAGATCATGACAAATACGTCAGATTTTGCAGTAGGGGTTGTTTTAAGATAGAGGAAAGACAAGATACCCTATGCCATTCACTATGCCAGCAAAAATATTAGATGAAGCTCAGAGAAATTACACAGTGACAGAGAAATAATTATTGGTTGTGGTATTGACCCTTGAGAAATTCATATCCTATTTGCTTGGATCAAAAGTCACTATTTACACTGACCACTCTACTATCAGATACTTACAACAGAAGAAGGATGTCAAGAACATACTAATTAGATGGATCCTTCTTCTCCAGGAGTCGATTTAGAAATAAAAGACAAGTTTGGAGTCCATAATGTGGTAGAAGATCACCTCTCCAAAATTGAGCACTAAGAGCCTCCACAGAGCAACACACCCATCACAGATACCTTTCCTGAAGTAGATTCACTCCCTTGGTATGCTAATATTGTTAACTACCTTGTCTCGGGTGTAATTCTACAGTAATGGACGAAGATTCGAAAGGACGATTCTTGTCGACGGTCCATTTCTACCAATAGGAAGATCCTTTATTATTCAGGGAAGGAGTCGATTGCATTTGACATAGGTGTATTCCTCAAGAGGAGCATCATAGTGTCCTCGAGCATTGTCACTCGCTCGAATATGATGGACACCATTATGGAGACAGAACGACAACAAAAGTATTGCAGTGGGCCTCTAGTGGCATACACTATTTATGGATGCAGGAGCATTTGTCATATGATGTATTGACTGTTAGCGATTGAAAGACACCCTCACAGTAAAAGATTCGATGCGCCTAAAGATCATTTAGATATCATATGTGTTATATACTTGGGGCATCTATTTCATGGGATACTTTCTCAACAGTCATGAATACAAGAACATCCTTCTTGTCATTGACTATGTGAGTCACTGGGTTGAAGCTATCCCTACACGAGCTGCAGACAACCGTACCGTTTGTCTCTTTCTGAAAGATAACATAATCTCATGGTTCGGGATTCGAAATATTCTGATATCAGATGGGGGTAGTCACTTTATTAATAGAGAGGTCAAGAAACTAACGAAGGAATACATCATCGAGCATCGAGTCACATCTCCTTACCATCTCCAGACATTGGTATGGCAGAATTATCAAATAGAGAAATCAAGATGATCCTTTAGAAGCTTGTCAAGATGGATAGAAAGAATTGGTCCCAACTTTTGAACTCAATCCTGCGAGCATACAGAACCGCTTACAAGTCTCCCTTTGGTCATGTCGCCCTACCGTCTTGTATATGGGAAAGCATGTCATCCTCCCGTAGAATTAATTCACAAATATTTATCGTTTATCAATATGTGTAACTTAGACTCAAAACAAGGTGGTTAGAAAAGTAAAGATGATCTGAATAGGCTCCTAGAATTTTGAGACCATTTATATGATAGCACTTTGATGTACAAGGAGAAGGTCAAACGCTGGCATGACCATCATATGAGATTAAAGACCTTCGAAACTAGACAGAAAGTGTGTCTATTTGACGCAAAGTTGAGATCTTCCATTCAATTTGAAAATCAAATGGACAAGACTGTTTCAAGTTTGAGAAGTGTGTGACAATGGCAACATTACGGTATCAGAATTGTTTCCTGACGCACAACCATTTGTCGTCAATGGTCAGCTACTGAAGCCCTACCTCGAGTATGACATTTCTTATCGTTGTCGACTCTATCCAAGTACTGCGCTCTGAAGATACATCCGCAACAATATCAGCATCAAAAGATTCAGATGATGCAACTCAAAAAATTTTCCTTTAAGTTTTTGTCTTTTCTTCTTTTATTCTTTAGCTTTCATTATCTATTAAAAAAAGTTTGTGTATCACCCCTTTTTGTCGATCTTCTATACTTAGGACATACTTTGTTCTAAGTATAAGGGGGTGTGCACCCTGATTTATTTCATTCTCTCGTCCTCTCCCTTGTCTCATATTCTTGTCTATATTTAGGAATATCGTACCCTAATATACGGGGAGACAATCTGAGTACGATCTGTTCATTCCCACCCTTGACCCTCCCTGCTTTGTGTACAATATGCTATACTTAGGATTATTTGATCCTAAGTATAGGGGGAATGTCGTCTTCTCATTCATTCATTCATTTGTTATTTCTAGGCTTTTCTATACTCAGTACGAATTATGTCTTCTCTTTTCTCTTCGATCTATGAGAACATAGCCCAAGCTAAGTATGGGGATTGTATATACGATATATATACTTTAGCCATAACACATACTTTTGTATTTTAAATAAATATAACTAAAACTATTTCATTAAATAATGAATCATTGAAATCATTAAAATCAAATAATAAAAAGATGCTTTTATATCCTCAGACCCATTTTAGACATACTGATTAATAGATTAGGCAAATATACTTTTACAAAATATTTGAAAAATAGTTTGAAATTCTTTTTGACAAATCTTTTGAAAATTGTTTGGAAAATATTTTGTAAAATGTATTCAACCTTTGTAAAAATAGTTTGTTTGTAAAATTTATTTCATCCACGTGAAATAAAAATGATTGAAAAACGATTTGCAAATGGTTTGAAAGTTGGTTGTAAAAATATTTGAAAATCAATTTGTACTGTTTCAAAAACCTTTGCAAAAATTATTGTAAATATTATTTTGGACTATAGTTTTCAAAACTATTGCAAAATGATTTGCAAATAAGTTTGAGGAGTATATAATCCATATTAAAATTCTTTATATATATGTCTATAAAACTGATCACTTACCCCTTGTAAATTCTTTGAAACCTAATTCTTGTGAATATATGATGCATCCCTATGTAAATATTTGTACCTAGTTTTTAGCCAAATCTTTTGCTTTCAAAAATCATAAAAATATTTGCAAAATTAAAAATACCAAAAACATTTACAAAATCTTTTTGAAAATATCAAAAAACAACATATGCATCATCTTTTCAAAAATTTATAAAATGTTTAAAACTTTGAACAAAATGCATCAAATTTTTTTTGCATTGTACATAGAATTCACATAGCATTCACATTCTTTTCGAAGCTTGATGATTGAACTATTCCAATAAAGTCGAAGGTTGGAGCTTGATTGGACCTTACTGCACTTAACTTCACTAGAGCCTTTTGGGAACTAAACTTAATGTACTTCAGGTCCATTGGAACTTACTTCTTTGAGACTCAGGGCTAGGTTCAAGTCACCTTAACTGACTAACTAGAACTTTTAGAGATGTACGAATGACTCTTGTCGGTCGTAACCTAACTTGGACACTTGCATCTTTCACTTAGCTCAATTCAGTTAGAGTGGTGAGGGGAATGTATTTTCCAATTTGAGATGCACACGAGTGGAAACATTCGTCCTCATCTAGGGAGGGAAGTGTACCCCAACCTATCCAGTTGCCACGAGGTCTAAAGACAGGAGAGTGTGGGTTGCAATAATGATTCAAAAGAGGGATAGTCTTCTGATTCAAGAGGAAAAAAATCCTTATGTAAATGTTGTTGTATATAGTATTTCAGAAAAGACTCCAAAAAAGTAGATATGCCTGATTGAAAATAAAATGCCTGTCGGAGTGCGTATATATTTTTTGTAGTCAATAAGAAACTTTGAGCATCAAAGTTATACCATGTGAGACTGCAGCTGGATGACTTGTCTACACTGGTCATACATCCTAGTATAGGTAGCTACACTGTCTATCGTTCATTCTTCTCTCCATCCTCTCCACTTGAGTCGGATGCCACTTGAACTTAGAAGGGAATACCCCGCTCCTTAAGGAAAGATTTGCTGGATTGGGGAATCATTAGGTTGTCATTTTAGAGAAGTCAGTCCTTTTATCATTTCAGTTAGGGAGAGCCACCATTACTTACACTATACAAGACAACTTCATAGCGATAAAGGTTTGCGTATGATGTAGGCCGGTTCTGACCTGGCTATTAAGGTGGTTTGAACTGAGTTCTGTGACTCTTGGTTGCTATTGTGTTTTAAATTTGGTTCCAGACCATGTTCCATATACATTTTCACATCAAAGTCTAACATGAGCTCCAAACTTTGATTTTGTAAAGACAAGTTTAATATTTAAAATCAATTCTATTTATTCTTTCTTTGTATTTTCTTCTTTATTATTTTTGTACTTATTACATAAGTGTTTGCTAAGGACTAGCAAAGGCAAGTATAGGGGATGATGAATCTCCATTTCATTACTTTTATTCTATCATTTTGGTCATACAAATCATAACTAATACATGTAAATAGCATTAAGTTGTACAAAATAGCATTAATCATTTATTGTATTTATTGCATAAATAACATTGTTTTTAATATCAAAATTATATAATAAAGAGAAGAAAGAAAAAGTATAAAATATCAAAGGTATTTTATGACCTTAACCCCTAGACCAAGTCAACAATTGAGTTTGACGACAAGGAATAATGTAGGGGGAGATAAGGGCCAAAAAATACAATAAAAACCCAATTATTCTATTTCCCAATAAAGCATTTTTGACTCCTATTTTGTATTTTATTATTTATATCTCAAATAAAAAACTTTGTACATGAATGTTGTAGCTAATAATGTAAACAAAAATACAAAATTGAGTTTGTACAAAAATAATGCACAATGTACTTTTTACACACAAAATAAAAAAACCCAAATCTCAACTTCACAGACCCATATCTTCCAAATAAAAACTTAGAATATATCAAAATAACATGTAATTGTATATAACTTTTAATAAGCTAGTTAATGAAGGTGGTTTTAATATTTTTTGGAGTTAAGGTGTGGAAGAGAGGTTTCAGACCCTCATTGTATAACACACTCGAATAAAATATTCAACTTATTCCTTCTTTATTATTTTCAAAACTTTATATTTTTATAATTTTGTACAAATTATTTAAACATTTGTACATATTGAAACTATAATAAAATCACAAAGAAAACACACAATAAAATAAGTCTATATAAAAATAAAGGTAAAATACCTATAATAGTACCTGTATATAAATAAAAGGAGAAATCATTCTTTATTCTCTATTCTTTTATATATTTTTATAAGCTTGTAAATATTATTTAAATTTTCATTAAAAATATAAATATAAACTAAAACCATAAAAGAAACATTAAAATAAAATACAAAAATACATATGTAAATATAAAATATACATGCTTACATAATATACACCTCTCTTTATTCATGTATACAAATAACATCACAAAAATATAAAAAAAAATATATTTGTATATCTTAAAATAAGTTATAAATATATAAAATAATAAAATCAAACGTACAAATAAAAAGAAATTTGTCAAAACATAGATGAATATACCTATAAATATACCCCTAAAAATATAAGTACAAATAAATAATACCAAAAAATAAAAATCATATTAAAATATTACATTAAATAATAAAATATCTTTATTTTATAATACAAAATTAATAAAATAGTTTATTACATTAAATTAGTTAAATACAAATAAGCATTTTGTTCTGTCTTCTAGCGTATGAGCTGGACCAATCAGAGCCTTTCGATGGTTGACCGTTAGTCAACTCCCCTCCAGGCATCTGAGTTGAGTACTTGTCAAATCTCACATTTTCATCCTTAATTCCTGCTTAATCCATCGATCAATTGGGTTTCGATTTCTTTACAAGAATTCATCATTGATCATCCATCATACACGCCGAGCACTTATATCCCTTGTACATAAAACCAGTTTGTTGCATTTGATCGATCAATAAGGGTGTGCCCTCACATTTATAGATAACTGCCTCCTACCTCCATTTCAAATTTGGTCATTTTCTAACTCCTGAATTCTCCGCCTCCAACCTAGCGTGGTCCTTTGTGACAGGTGGAATCCCCTGGAGGGTTTGAGCAGGCGAAAGGAGAAGGAGGTGCACCCAGGGTGGAGCTCTGGCGATGTCCCTGCTCCCTGGTCTTCAGTCAAGTAAGAGCTATGAATTTCTCTTTATTTAGATAGATTTTGACTCCATCTTTTAAATTATGCATTTAGTTTAATTGTGAGACATTAGACTTAGCCTACTATACTCGATTCGTAGTTCGTCGAGCACCGCTCCGACGAACGTTTCCACCATGCCTCGACTGTTCTCCGCTATGCCTCCCACCTTGAACTCATTCCTCAACGCATGTTGATCAATCTACGCATCTCCGCTTATATAGATCTTGCTTGGATCGAGAAATCGCTCCCTCCTCCTCCGCCGCTCATCGGAGGGAGATCATCTCACCCATCTTTTGCCTGGTTCAGCTTCTAATAGGATGAGGTAGTTTTCCCTCGTCCCTATTCCTATCTTGTGTAGGTTCAATGGGAAACGAGGCACCTGGAGGCAGCTTTGTCACTCACCGAAGGTACCTGGAGCACCATCTCTTCCCTGACCTTGTGGTGGCGCTCCTGTGACCCTCAGGTCCTTCTGAAGCCTCCTATCGATAGAGGGACCTTCCGGATGTGTGGAGCCCAATGCCATTTCAGAAGATCGTCTGTGGAGGGGGGAAATCAAGTACAAAGATCGGGGAAGAGGTCCTTCTTCCCTATTCTTCGTGGACAACAACGACCATCCGATGAAGAGGCCATTCCAATTTTAATCTGGACCATTCAATCACGAAGCACCTCAATTATTGATGAAGACCCCAGATATGATCCATAACATCCATCACCGAAGGGGTATCAATCGTCGAGGTTGCACCACATGTATTAGTGAAACGAGCTCGACCGTCCGATGATGCGCACATATGAGGTAAATTGCATACCTTCGCCCTGCATTTTTGTATTGATTATTTAGTCCTATAAATTAATATTTAAAATTTAAAATAAAATGGATATTTTGCAATAGGGTCCCTCTATTTTGCATTTAGGTCGTATTTAACTCAACTCACGTGTCGTCCCACGCGAGCTAGGCAAATTGCAGGGTGCCCCTGTCATCTTTTGTGTTAAGTTTAAGTTCAATAAAATGTTAAATACATTGTATATTTTTGGCAATTGCACTTGAGCCCTTTATATTTTTTTTTGCAAATATGTCCCTACTAAGGTATGTACTTTTGTGCATTTCATCCATTTATTATAAATAGCTAATATGCTCCTAAAAATTCACAAAAATAGAGATAGATGCCACTTGACATGCTCCATATTTATTTTGCATTTGGTGCATTTTATCCATTTATAAAAAATCAAAAGGAGCATATTTTTGTTATCTATACAGTATAACATACTCAAAAAATATAAAAACATGTTAAAAAATCAAAAAAATTATATAATGTCTATCTTAATATATTTTAACTCTAGAACATAAATAACTAGAAATGGAAAAAGAAAAAGTTTAAAAATTTTAAAACTCCAAAATCTTTCTTAAAAATCTAAAAATCATTAAAAACCCAAAAATATGTCTTTTTATCTTATAATTTTCTTTATATAAAAATATTTATATATTAAAATTGATTTGGATAATTTTGAAACATGGTTACTATTTTAAAATTCAAATTAAATTTGTATATTTATTAAATCCCTAATTTGAGATAATTCTGACTTTAAAAATACATAAAAATTAGCAAAAATTCAGAAAACTTAAAAAATAGTAAAAAAATTTATAAAAATCCAAAAACAAGTTATTTTTTGAATTTTAGTTATGTTTACTAATGTCTATAGGTATATACTCTATTATATATAACCTTATATATATCTATAATATATTTATACCTTAAAATAAAAGAAAATATCAAATATGAAAATACAAAAAGGAAATATAAAATGATAAAATTAAAAAATGAAAAAAAATAAGATGAAAATGCATATACATAATAAATGACTTGGTTGTATATAAATATTTAGCTCATAAATAACCATAGGACACCCATATTTCTCTCTCTGGTTCAACCTCTACATACTTACTTGTTGTGCATCTTGTGGTAAAGAATAATAAATTTTGACTCACTTTGTGGTATACATTGCTTTTATTTATTTTGTGGGTTGATTGTTGATTAATGCAAGGTTCTTATCAGTTACCTCAATGACTGTGTTCCCGCCTTGTGTGGAACACACGATCGATGAGGATTCTTTGATTATCAGGCATCAAACAAGGAGTGTACTGTAGAGGATGCTGGTGGGTCTGGTTCACGGGACCCATAGTTTCTGTCTTACCTTACAAATTGAAGATTAGAAAACATGGTTAGATTGTAGTCAGAACTGTCCTCGCCTAGTTGTATCTATCTAGGGAGGGATCATTTTGTTTGGGAGGAGGGGAGGTCTTCGGTAAAGAAGGCATACATGATATTCAGAGGGAGAGCGGATGATCTGAACCAGGACATGAAGCTAGATATGAAAATAATTTGGGCGAGCAAGATCTCATGCAGAGTGGAAGTCTTCCTGTGGTGCCTTAGAAGGGGTAGAATATGTGACAAAGCTAGAAGGGACGGGCTCTTTGGCATTTCAGACACCCAGTGTGACAGATGTGGCGTGCAAACAAAAGATACAAAGCATTTATTTTTTACATGTCCTTTGTCAGAGCAGGTTTGGAAGAAGTTAGGAGCATAGTGGGTCACACACATTGGCTCGACTGATTTCTGGAGATCAATAAGGGTCATTGGGAGGAACCCGACTAACGACTGCACTCTACCATTTGCAGCTTTTTGGTCCATATAGGGATGCATAAATGATTTAGTTTATAAAAATCAAAGCTTATATTCTGAAAATGTTGTTGCTTTCTGTCTTTCCCTATATCGATTCTGGTCCACAAGATAACGTATCTCCCTCCTTTTTTTAATATATAAAGTCATTGTACGGTGAGTTCCATCTCGGGATGTCACCCCTTTTCTCTAAAAAAATGTGTTCTCATGTCATCGACATGTTTACACTATTAATATGTGCATAACATTGATAAAAATCACCATAGCAAAATTCTCTTTTTATTTTTCCTTTGTATTATTGTTCTGATTATATTTTGCTTTTTAGATAAGTTGTCAAAATCAATTGATCAACAAAATCCTATTCTTCTGCTATTGTATCAATTTTTAAATGGATGTAAATGATTTTTTTCCATTGATGCATATAGGAACAATGCTATGAATTTTTGTATATTTGTATATATGTATATGGATTCAGAGATGGCTACGATTATATTCATATTTGGTTGAATTCCTAGCATATATGCTATTGCTATTTGAAAATAAAGTTAAGGTCGTATATCGAGCATGAAAGAAGTATACATATATCAAAAATGGGATACGTAAAGTTGGACGTGGTTTCAAATAATCATGTCCTCGTTCATCTTAGTTTCCGATTTGAATATCCAAGTTTATGATTACACTGCTTTGCCATTACAAAAAACGCTAAACGCTATCTTTATGTTCCACATATAGAGATGAGGATATGCATATGTTAAATAATAAGATCATTATAGACGTTATTAGCAGAAACTTTAGAGTTGTAAAAATTGTAAATGGTTGTTCGAATTATAAGCAATTGCCCGTCTAATCATAAAAGCACATTATTTATGTATGCATTTTCTCGTTATTATTCTATAATCACTTATCATCTACTTTTTTTGACGTGTTTTGAATAATACTTATATTCTATTGTATTTGTATGTCTTAGATGATACATTTTTAGCTCTAATTACAATTGATTACATATAAGATTGGTTGGTTTATTTACTAGGTATATATACTTTTAGGATAACAAATGTTCATATAACTTGCTTACTCGTGCAGCTCTCGGGCCCCTACTAGAAAGAACGATATTCAAATAAAAAAAGATTGAGATCGGTTTGTTTGAGCAGGGTGGTATATGAATAATTCAAGTGTGGAAACTGCGCCAATCGACTAGTCCGCGCGGTGACGACGGCCATAAGCCACGTTGCATATTCCGAGCTACAGCTGTTACATTGTACCTCAATCTACGTACACGTAGCTGACCTCCTCCTCCGCGGTCATGCGGAGGCGATTATAACAACCAGTAGATATCTATCGGAAGAAATCGTCTAATTCGCAAGTACCTCGTCACGGACCAATCCATCCTACTCACAACCATGGACCCATCAAAGGAGCACGAGCTAATCCATGGCGCTCCTCGGAAGTTCCGTGATTTGCCCCAACCTCACGCCACTGTCTTCTCCCCGACTTCTATCATCGTCTCCACTCTCGTCCTTCTCCCCCTGCTGTGTCTCATGGGCCTCACCTTCCTGTTCTCCACCCTCCTTCTCTTCGTCTCATCCCCCTTGCTTCTCGTATTCAGCCCGATTATTCTCGCAGCCGGCTTTGCCCTCATGCTTGCCATGGGTGGCCTGGGTGTGGCCCTCTCATTGGGCTTAGGGGGGTTCGTGCTGTTGATGAAGGCTTTTACGGGACAAGATGTGGAGGAGATTGCTTCGTTTGTGTCTAAGTTTAGTCCCGCGTGGGTAACCAAAAAAGGTGCGGCGCTGGAGATGGTGACGGAAACCGGGCAGAGGGTGAGGGAGCACAAGGATGACTCGGGAGGGTACGTCCGGCGAAACGTGCAGGTGCTGCCCCCATAAGTACCTCACCGAGGAACGTGGATGTTCTTCAAAGAGTTCTTACATGCGTGCCCTGTTCTTTGATCGATGATTAGCCTAATCCTACGGGGATAATGCAAGTCTATTGTCAATAAAGCTGAATGAGATAGCATCGTGTGCGTTGATTTGGATATCAGGCGAAGGACAATGATAAGCATTCGCTCTCGTATCAATATTTTTTATACGCGTTTGTTACACGTTCATAGGATTCATAGGTTGTCTAAGCCAATTATTTCAGATCCATATGCACGTTAGCATCCCGTCCATCTTCGTGAACACGTAAAAAAAGAAGCTTTTCAGATAGTTTTGGGATGGCACTTAATTGATATTTGAATGTCGCTCTCTCTTATTGAAATTTGTTTGGCAACCTGCCAGCATCACCGACTATATATTAGGATCTTAATGACATGGGATTTTCAGATTTATTGGATTAATTACGTCAAATTATCTGTCTCATATTTTTGAACATCATCTAATCGTGTGTTTTTTTCTTGATTTGCATAGACGATTAATTTGTCATGGAGGTCGTATTGGACAGTGCGATTTTACATGGCCTCATCTGTCCTCACTCTTGTGATCATACCATGTACTCTTTCTTCTTGTCCCGACTCTACAAGCATATGTGAGGAATCCGTTCATGTTTTGATTTAAAATCAGCTTTTCGTACTATTATTAAAACCGAGCCAAGCAATCATATTTTATTGAGTTTTTTTACTGATATGCCCCGCTTAGATTCTGCATTATTATTTATGCTTCTCTCTTTTTGTAATATCAGATGTCTCTAACTTCTTGTAGTACTATTGCTTGTGTCCTTTGTTAGTTTGGTCGTCGATGAGTTGAATGAAATCATAGTTTATTCAAAACAACTCGGTTGAGGTGGCGGCAATCGTTGGATGCTGATGAGATCCATCCATCCCAAGCTCTCGCAATATTCTTCGATCATCTTCTCTCGCATTCAACCTCTGAAGGGAGTTGATAAACGACCTACACATCATAAAGTGTGGAGATCGTACCATATAAATCGAGGTCGTTTAGTCATACTGGTCGAAGGGGTAGCGGAGATTAATTTTTTTTATGAAATCACATGACATGGGAACAATTCTCATGTTATTTAATCAAGATCACACAAGTAATAGTCTTGCCTATTCAACACAAGTAATAGTCTTGCCTATTCAAGTGTGATGGTGATCTTGTAGTTTCAAAGAGATCTCAAGTTTGATCCGATAAGAGAGTACTTGTGGGCATGTGGATGATTCACGTGCTTTTCAAATTCAAATCGACAATCCAAGCTGGAATCTCACGATTTCGTCGCATGAAATGTGATGTCTCCTTCTGTAATGTCTCCTTTAAGTGCATGAGGCATTGAAGAATACAGAGATCCACGAGCAATCAATCCGGCAACACTATGAGGATGCAACTCTCAACAAAATCTAGGTGGACAATACTCGGAATTGAGAGAGAGAGAGAGAGAGAAAGAGCATGTGTGTAGAGAGAAAGGGAGTTGTTGCAACAATTTCTTTAACATAATTATATATTCAATGCGTAAATGAATACTAAGAGTAATCATTATTTTATACAGATTTGAATGGCTAAAATGCACTCCTAATTAACAATCAATGGTTGAGATAAAATAACTTTACTTGAAATATAATTTGGAATTAATAAATTAATACGTAATTCAAGCTTCAAATTAATCTCAATAATAAATCATTCTCACGAATTAAGAGGAAAGAAAAGAACCACCTTTCAAGAATGAGGAAAGAAAATAGCTACCTTCTTACCTCATTTGGAGGGTGGACGTCCACCTTGAGATATGGAGAGAGATTTTCTTTTTTTTTGAATCTAGGAGAGAGATTTTCCTTCAGCAATCTCTTTACTGTTATCTAATTACATCAAATCTTTATTAATAGAATTATTTATCTACAAAATATCATCAAATAGTTTGCAAATTATTCATTAAAAACAAATCATTGATATTTATAAATCATATGCATCCATCCAAAACGAAATGCAAATCACATTTACATTTACTTGCTCAAAGTAAAGTCAATTCATATTATCATTTAAATTGTCAATCATATTCACAATTAATCCTCTCCATGGTATTATGGATCACATGCACATTATTCATGATTATTGTAGATAGTGTTATCCACTTTAATCTCGTCTGTGATAATTAAATCCAATCTAATTATCTCAAATATTTCTCTGCACATGTCTAAGTAATATGAGTTAAATCTACATTATTTATGATAAATAAATCTAATTTAATCATCATTATTTCATTTTTATTTAATAATGTGCGGATGGAACAATTCTTGAACTCTCTCAAGGATAGTATGTCTTCTCTCTAGATACTTGGAGACAAGGACAATGCGATTGCGCGTTCCATGTCTAGTGACTTAAATAGTTACATCTAATCTCATATCCAAGTCTAAAAGACCTCTAAAAGATGACTGATCAAGTCGGATGGAATATCCAATCTTTTTATCGCATTCGAATCATATTTAGATCAGAGTCCTATATTTGAACCAATATTGGTTAACAGTCTACTGAGTGGTGTCACTAAAATCTAAACATGTTTCATCACTCCCTCAGAATGGAATTATCATGGTCTTACAATCGATTAAGATCACATTACCTACAAGTATTCCTAATACACGTACATCCTGCATATTAGAAGACTATAATTAACCTGAAGTTCATATATTATTTGAATTGTATCCTTTTGGTTCTTATTGTAAGTTTCTCAATAGATCATTTGAGAGTGGGTATTAATCATATGCTTTCTAAAAGCATACATCATACCTTCAACTCATGTCTTGTTTTCAAAACAAGACGATCAATGTTGGAATTTGATTTATCTCAATATCTCATGAGTGAGCTCATGTCTTCTGGTACAATAGTGAACATGTATGTTCTCTTTGAGAGACCATATTATTCATATGCCCTCAAATACACACCAACTCATCAGTGTATAGAACTTGATCAGGTCATCAACTTAACTGTATGCTAAATGTACACATTTAGACATATAGTAACACATCTGTCTTCGATCAAAGGATGTGTGTTTATACATAACAGAATATGACATAGGTCTTAGTTATCTCAATCTCACAAAGTCAACTTTTTGACTTATCTCATCCAACACCTCTAAATCCCTATTCTTATGTAGACGACTTGCATCAAGAGGTCGGTTGGATGTCAGCCTTTGGAGTAAGATTGTTGTTTCCTTCTCATGATGAGCATCTTTTCTTGATGATCACTTAACGATGTGATTGAGTCCTCAATCTAACTCTTTAGATATTTAACCCTACACCAACCTATATGATCCAACCTTGTGATAAGCATCTATAAACCTTAATTGTACTAAGGGGTCTAATATGCAAATATGTTATTCTTAATTTCGTATTAGAAAATGATCTACAATAAATTTTATTTCATAATTAGTTATTGTTTACTCACATGTCCAGCAATCTCCCACTAATCCAAAGATCCATTAATGTGCTTATTTTTAAACCCACGTCTGTGTGCTAATATAGACAAATACCTTGGTCAACTGATTACACTCTATCTTGAGAAACTATGCCAAGTCAATTTATAAACATGGATATCTCCTAGTAACAATGCTCACATCCAATGCGAATGTTGCATCTTATGCAACCAATACTCAATCTTGTTAAAATAGTTATAATGTTTTTCCTCTTGCTAGTTTTAGCCTTTGGAACTACGACTCAACAATTATGATAACTAGTAAAGGATTTTTATTATCCTTATCAGAATACACCTATTCCCGAAGATCTTTATCTCCATATACTAAGACATAGTCTCAAGTCTTGCAAGATATCTGTAGGTAAGTTTTCGAGATCACTATCTCAAAAAGTCTTAAGTCTTTAAAGATAAGACTTTGATATCACTATCTCAAAAAGTCTTAAGTCTTTAAAGATAAGAATTTGAGATCGCTATCTCAAAAGTCTTTTTGAAGGTGTTATTATTTCTACAATTAAGTGCTTTTGTACACATTTGGGATACACCAGGCTTCATATAGCTAATGCATAAGGACATGCAATTTTAGCATTCACGTCCTCAACACTTTGAGGTGATATCCCTTTTTGATAGAATAATACAATATCTTAAGATAAAGAATTCCTCCATCTGGATTTTCCCTTGTGGTATCAGTCCAAGTAGTACCCTTGATGTGATGGTCCCAATGCCCTCTTCTCTTTACTTCTGAACAACTTCAGAATAAATATTTAAGAGGCATCATTGAGATCTTTTATCTCAAAGGCATGGGACAACTCGATTATTAAACATTTATTATCAACCTTATATCATTGTAAATAATTAGGATTTCATCTATCATTATCTTGATGTATACATTGGCATTCCTATTAAGCTTCACATGGTACATCAAGATTCTTTCTAAAATCAAAACATTTATAATTTCATCAAATCTGATGTTCCCACTATATGAAGCTTGTATGAGTTCATAGATGGAGTTCCTTAGCTCGCATACATTTCCTTCCTCAACTATGGAGCTCCAGGGCTACTTCATATGAGTATCTTCGTGAAGTATTCATCGAAGAATGAAATCTTGACTTCCATCTTTTAGATGTCATAGTCAAGTTGTGTAGCTATAGTTAGAAATTTTCTAATGGGTATAAGAACGGCCACGGGAGAGAAAATCTCATCGAAAGTGACACATCTCTCCAGGTGTGACCCTTGGCTACGAGCCATGCTCTAAAGGTCTCTACCTTCACATTAGATTTCATATTTATCTTGAAGATTCATTTACACCCAATGGGTTTGACCCTTATAGATGGATCCTCGAGGTCCATAAAAAACAATTGTGCATGAATCTACTTAATTTTATTGCTAATTAACATCCATCTATCTATGTCATGACCCTTAGAAGCTTCATCATATGAAGTCTGATCATTGTAAGAATTCTCTGAAACATGGAACATACCCTTTTAGGTGGTCTTACAATTGTTAAACTGATTTTAAGCACTACAAGGAAAACAAGTTGTAGGTACGGAACTATGCCCACGGATATGGGATTTGTGGCCACAAAATTGATCTCTGTCCACGACATGTCATGGGTAGTAACTGTAGCTACAGGTCTCGTCGCGAGAGTTCTCTAGCCACGAATATGCTGTGGCCACTAAAGTGATCACAGAACTTATCGTGACCACAACTCTTATATGAAGACTTTGACCACGGATTGTGGCTACGAGAAACTAGTGGCCACGGAATTATCGTGGCCACAAGTTTCCATAGCCACATTCCGTAGCCACAACTCATTTTTCTAGTAGTGAATGTACATGAGTGTTTC
The DNA here is from genome assembly GCA_037367405.1 of Ottelia alismoides. Lineage (NCBI taxonomy): Eukaryota > Viridiplantae > Streptophyta > Magnoliopsida > Alismatales > Hydrocharitaceae > Ottelia > Ottelia alismoides. The sequence goes on along the minus strand of JAZKJV010010927.1, from coordinate 134,842 downwards.
ATCTTTAATTATATTTTTAGTTTCTAATTTTACGAACATCATTATTCTTTTAGGATTGAGTAGGTCCCTTTACTTCATTCTTATTTTAACTCTCAAGTAAGTTATCCTCTAAGAGTCATATCTTTAGAGATGAAATCTTTTAAAAACTCATGGTTATAAAGTAGATATGTAATACATTCCTTTATATACCTATTGAAGTAGAATTCTCTAGTGTTAGATTCCAAATTACTTGCATCCATGTTTCTATCATGGACTAAGCAACCCAAATCCTCTAGTGTCTAACGTTATGATTGGTTCCAAACTATAGCTTATGAGGGGTTTTGCATATGTATTTTATTTAAATCTTAGTAAGGATATATATTGCAGTCTCTGCTGCATATACCTAGAAACCATGAGGTAATTACACTAATAGTCATCAATGATCAGATCATGTCAAAGCATGATCCAATTGCGTCTCCCTACAACTCCATTGAGTTGGGATATATTAGGAGTGAGATAGAATAATATTTCTTCTATGTGAGGTATTCCTTGAATTCACCTAATAATATTGGCTACCTTAGTGATGAATCTCCATTTCATCACCTTTATTCTATAATTTTGGATTTAAAAACCCAAGCTAATGCATGTAAATATCCTTAATTTGTACAAATTAACATTCATTATTTGTTGTATAAATACTGTATAAAATACTATTTTTAATGTCAAAACTATAAAATAAAGAAAAGAAAAGAAAAAGAATAACACACCAAAGGTATCTTATGATCCTAAATCCCGAGACCTAGGCATCATGATGACTAGGTCGATAAGGAATAAAGTAGGGAGAGATAAGGGCTGATAATACAATAAAAATCCCATTCATTCATTCATTATTTATTCATTTTTAGAATCCATTTTATTTTTTTATTATTTGTACTTCCAATAAAGAAATTATGAACATGAAAGTTGTCGATAATAATATATAGAAAAATATAAAATTGATTTCATACAAAAATAATATACAATGTACTTTTTATAGTCTAAATAAAAAGCCAAAATCCCAAATTCGCATACCCATATCTATCAAATAAAAACTAAAAATATATCAAAATCATCTTTAATTATATATAACTATTAATAAGTTATTTAATGAACGTTGTTTTATATTTTTTAGAGTTAGTATGTGAAAGTTAGGTTTTGGTCTCCGATTGTACAATATACCTGAATAAAATGTTCATTTTATTATTTCAATAGGTTTTATTATTTTATAATTTTATAATTTTATAAATATTATTATAACCTATGTTCATATTAAAAGTATAATAAAACCATAAATAAAACATTTAAAAAAAATATGTAACTAAAATACCTAGATGGAATACTTTTACTTATATCTATATATTTATATCCCTATTTATTTAAATATATATATTACTTCATAAAATATAATAAAAATATATTAATGTATATAAAAATAAGTTGAAAAAATAAAATAAAATAATAAAATAATAATTAGAAAATAAAAATAAAAGACCTAAAATATAGATGAATATACCTTTAATTGAGCCCTATAAATTTACTTGTATTTAAACACCTTGGAAAATAACAAAACCTTCTTATTTTATAGCTTAGAATCAATAAAATCATTCTTTAGTTATTTTCGATTTATTTTTCATTTTTCTCCTTTGGTTTGTCTTTTTGTGGATGGTGTGACCCAATCATGCCACGCCATACGTTGACTTAGGGTCAACTTTGATCCCGGGCGCTTAGACTACCAGAGCCTATGTTTTGACCTCATTTCTCGATTTTCCCCCTCGATACATCAATCAAGGGGATGTAGACTCTTCACAAGATCTTCACCCTGTACATCCTTGATTCACGCTGAGTCAACTCCTTGAGCAGAGCATCATCATTGCACTCATTCTTCTTGATAAAAGATCCCACCTCCTCCTGCTATTGAAGGTAACCTTTTCTTGTATTTCTTGGCTTAGTTTAATTCCTCAGATCATTCTCTACTTTAGTTTTATAGTTTAATCGTGTGTTTAGCACTAAGCCACCTCATTCGAAGTTTGTCGGAGCCCAGCTCCGACGAACATCTCCACTGGTCTCCACTCATTTGCCGACCTCACCAAACCACCTCACATACCCCCCTCCCCCGACGTTTCTTCACACTCCCCTTCCTTCCATTCAACCTCCTCCTATCAGGAGTAGGACCTTGACTCTCCTCCTACACCCTCCGTTGGGCAGCTCTGCCCAAACCACCCAATTCTCCCCTCGCCCCTCTAATCGTCAAGACAATTTTCCCTCTATTATTCTTTACGTCCTATGAAGGTTTGAATTTCAAAGACCCCGCTGGAGTGTTTTTGACCCCTCACCGGAGATACCTGGAGCTCCTCACCTTCCTCGACTTTGTAGAGGAGTTTCGGTGAACCTCGAGGCTGTTTGCACTCTCCAAATGTTAGAGAACCCTGCCAGGATAATTTTTGGATCATTCTCAGCCATGAAGAGGGTCAGAAGGACGAGATTTAAGTGATCGAAGGAGACCCAGACGCCAGTTCTTCCCTATCCTTCCAAGGGTCTCCTTTTCCATTTGATCAAGAGTCGTGTCCTAGTTTTCCCATGTGTCGTCCGATAGAGTTGTTCCTTCATCGTAGATATCATTTGTGAGGTATAATCCTGATCGTCGGGGTGAATCGTTATCGCTCGTCCTCGTTACGACGCATGACAAGTGAGAGCTGTTGCGCTAAACGATTGTGTGGATAGTGTGGTAGTTGCATATAAATTCCCCACTTTTGTCATTTTATTATTTAGTTTTGTAATATTTTAACAGTTTAAATATTCAGGAACTTTTGCAATTAGGCCCCTAACTTTTATTGTAATTGCATTTAAGTCCTTGCTAGTGAGGCTCACGTGTCACACAGGTGAGCTTTGCTATTTTGCGGGAAAGCCCATGTGGTCTTTATATTTACTTTTAGTAAATAATCTTTCATTGGCATTTATAAAATTTTGGATATTTTACAAAGAGGCCCTCGCTTATAATTTTAATTACACTTCTGACCTTGGCAACACTTGTATCTTTATGTGTTTTCTCTAATTATTTAATATAGCTACCGTGCTCGAAAAATAATCAAATTATGTGCAGACTCTTGATTGCAAACACTTCCATGCCACATTTTTATTCTTGCATTTTCAGAACATGTTAATATTTATTAACTATGAAAAGAGCATACGAAGCCCATGTTTGACTTAGCAAATACCAAAAAAAATATAGAACACTTTTGAAAAATTCTAAAAATATATAATTTTTGTCTGTTTATTTATTTTGCAACTCTAGAACTTGAAAAAACTAAAAATGGAAAAAGAAAATCCATAAAAATAAAAAGGTCCAAATCTAGTATAAAAAGATTAAAAATTCCTAAAAATCTCCAAAATATATTTTTATGTTCTATAATTTCATTTATTTTATTATTTATATATTGAAATTGATTTGAAGAATTTTGGGCTTATTTTTATGTTTTTTCTCTTCATTTCAATTTCGACCATTTATTAAATCACTAATTTTGGGTATTTTGTTTTTAAAAAATATAAAAATTAGAAAAAATCATTCAAAAAAGACAAAAATAAAAAAAACTAAATTGCAAAAATATTTAATTCTACAATTTTTAGTTATTTTTATATCTATATCATCCTATAATTTATATATATTCTTATATATCCTTATATTAGATAATTAAAAGAAAAAAGAAATATAAAAATATAAAAACATAAAAGAAGAAATAGGAAAATATAAAATTAAAAACACAATATAAAAATATAAAAAATGAAAATATATAAATTTAAGAACCCACATAAAAAATAGACAAAGCGATCACACACTCACATTTGCGTTTCATTTGCCTGATCTATCCATTCTGCTCCCTGTGTTCGACATCTACACATATTTACACCTATACATATATTTGTAGAGTTAAAATAAATTTTAAGTCCACAATTTATTTTTCATTGCTTTACATTTATTTGTGGGTTAATTGTTGATTTTTCGAGGTTTCTTCTAGATCACCACAATAACTGTGTCTCTGCCTTGTGGGAGACATATTTATACCCGTAAAAAAATATTGGTTATCACTTAGCTAGATTGAATTTTATCCATCTTCCTTCTAACTTGGTTTTTAGCCAAAATTATGAAATCTTTGAGCATTTTAAGGTTTCGATTATGTAAGGAAGAAATCTCATACCAAAAATAATCATCGATGGATATCACATATCATCAATGTTCATTATGTAGATGGTCTACATACATCAATATGTATGAGGCCTTAAATACCTCAATATCCTACATCTTTTCCACAGAAGGGTGCATCAGACATTCTACTTTGAATATATTATTCACAATTATGTACAATTTAAACTTTTAGACAATCTAAAATTTCATCACCTATGTTTCTATTGATCTCATCTATAGTCTTATGTCCTAGTCTTGATGCCAGATTATTGTAAAATGGATTTTATCCTCCATTTGATCTTTTTATGTTTGATTTCAATATTATAAATTTTAATGAACCATTCCTTATTATTCTAATTTAGTAGAGTCCTATAGATGTTAGATTAATATATTAAATATATTCATCATAAATCTTTATGATAAGTCTATTTCATAATGTATGTTTGTTTCTAGCAAGCATAGAAATAAACAATGAATCTGTTCTAATATCTAGGTCATAGAGATATTCTGTAACACTAATGGCTCTCCCACAAAAAAACACTCTATCTATCCCATGGATATTGCAACAATTACATCAAATCCCATATGGATGATTACTAACCTTAATATCAAGTTTTCTAGTCTTCTAAAGCATGTGATGTTGATTGCAAGTGTTAGTAGAAGAATGAGATACAATCATCGGACTTTAATCTTATTCAATAAGTAAGTTGATTTCAATGATGAGATGTAGATGCAGGATAAGCCAATGCACTATCCAAGTCATTCTCTAAGAATTCTAGATAGTGTGCATAGTCAGACTATCAGTGTATCTGCTTGTTGGAGTTTTGGTGTTACTCCAACTCTTTGGATGTCATGAATGTGTAAGTGAAAGAAGTACAATCAACTCGTTGACTCTACTTCTTACATAGATAATAACCATGCTTACGTTGTGCTTCATTTATCCATAAGAAACCATTGCTTAAGATAAAGGATCTCTTAAATTGAACAAGTCCTCAAGGGGACTACAATATGAGAGTATTTCAACATTTATACTTGCTTCATCTTTTTTATAAAATATGAAAAAAATGAGAAGCTTCATAAAGGACTTAAATATAGTAGCATGAGGACACTCATCATATACATACTCATACTAACTCTTAAAGACTTTGGTTCAAGTAGGTACTCAACAATTTTGGGTACATCATCTCATGTAGAGCCACCATTTTGCATAATGTAGTGAATCATATCATTCATGATTAAATGTTGAGAGCTCTAGACCATCATCGACATGTTACTTCCAAAGCACACTCAATGAGAGATCAATGCAGAGACACACAAACCCTAGGTTGTTGTGGTACAGTCTATTTAATAATCATTTACATATTGTAACCACATACATTATGTATACAACTACAAGTATTACATCTAGATCATGAATATGATGATATTTTACTAGTTTTGATTGATTATATATTTAATTAAGTTTATTAGAGATTAACTAAAAATAATAATTTGCACATATATTTACTTTTTTAAGGTTTTTATTATTTTAAATCAAAATTGTCTCACTTTTTAAAACCTTGGATGTACATTCCCTTTTGAACTTTCAAAGCATGAGGTATTCTAACCAAAGAACCTCAAGCAAGATCCGGGATCTCCCTTCCATTTTGTCACACCTCAATAATATGAGAAAATGCAACACAAGTGAAGGAAGTCAGAACTCTTTTCGCCTTGCAAGTCCAACTTGCATTTCTCACTTTGGTCTTTAACATCGTAACCCACCACCCTAAGGTGATGTTGACGCATTATAAATTGAATCAACCGTCGACAAGAATAAACCTTACTATGTGCAATTTAATGCTACCCCAATTATATGGGGAACAACATTAGGGTCACTATGCATGCAACATTTCTCTTTTGAGAAGTAAAGAGTCTGATACATGTGTGCTTGTACATCTGATTATAACTTTACATAGATGTCTCTGTCGTATAATCCATTGCGACAGAACCCTTTGCGTTGATGAGAGACCATGAATGTCATTTTATAATCCTCAATATCCCATTCAAAATTTGATTGATCATTTAAATCATATTCTCATGATCAACCCTTCCAAGGGAAATTCAGTCTTATTAAATATAGATTGTGTATTTTAATTAGATTATATTAATTAAATCACATTAAATTAATCATCAATCCAATACAACTAACAAATAGTACATTTGCTTGATATTACTATATACTATACACCCTCACTCAGTACATTTTTATTATTCCAATTAATTATTAAATTACATAGAGACTTTTAATATAATCCTCCCTTAAAGTAGATCCAGCCAGGTCGTATAGATTATTCTAATAGAGAGTGCTTCCACTGCAAATGTGGTATAGGGTATTAATTAGTTAACCCATAAATAAATCTGGGATCACTCTAATTAGCTGAAAATAGAGCTTTGTCCCGAGAATTTAAGGTCATTTGCATGTTAATTTCATAAAATTAACGCTCATGCATTCATAATTAATTTGCATAAATTAGCATTCATTTCTGCATTCATCTCCATATTTTCATCTAACTTCATGAATTTTTAATTAATTCATGATAACTCCAATTGACCTTAAACTAACTCCATTGTATACATCACTAACTTTAATCAACAAAAAACCCAAAAAATGGTAACTCGTTAATATGCAAAATAATCTTAAACTCTTATTTCTGCACAGATAGACGAAAATGTTGATATATCTTTTTTATACGGTGACCATATGAAGTCTACTCACTTTTGAATTAATGTACGTTCAAATATCTACAAATCTGATCAAATCTAAAAGAATTGGAGACATTTCTGAAAATTAGGTTTTGGTACCTAACTGTGCATTGTACATATTTGTTGATTTTGACCTATCATTTCATGTGCATATTTCACTCATTGTAATTATTTCATTTTTACTTCTTTATTTTATTTTTTGTTTTCTAAAATACATTGAAATTAAATAAAAAAATCTATAAAAAGACTAATTCTAAATTAAGCCTTCTAACTTGATCCATCTATAATAATTCCACATCCCTAATTTATTTTGACATTGACTCAACCCATAAAAATTCAAAAAGTTTCATTTGAGTTCATTGCATTATCTCATGGCATGTTTTTTTTTTGCATGAATTTATTGATTGTCAGAAAATCAAATAAAAATTACAAAATGAAAAATTAGTATTTCATATACATAAAATACCACCAAAAATTACATATATTGCATTCAACATTATGTTTGATTTGAGTCCTTCATGCAAAATATAGTTCAAATTTAGATGCACATATTTCATGTGATCATTTTTTCCATTTGGGTCCATCTCCTATTTTTAATCTATTTAATTCTATATTTTTTGCATTGATCAATGTCCTTGGTCAACATCCATCTTTCCACATGTCAGTCTTTCATTGAGCCACTTCAGATCTACAGTCAAACCCACCCTACCTTAGTCAACCCTCCTTGTCTTCTAGTGCCCACGATCTGAACCGTGGGATCGAATTGGATCCGACAGCCATAATTAAGCCCACCTAACATCCTCTCCCCTCTCATGTGCAAGTCAAGTGACCTCCATTGTACGTGACTAGCGCGTGATGCCCTTTCCCCACTCTCACATCATGTGCCTGACATGTATCTCCCTCTCTGTTGCATTGTCCAGCCGCTGCTCCGCCTCCTCCTTGGTCGAGCAACGACCTCCAACGTCCTTCTCCCATCTTTGATCTTCCAGGAATCAATCACCCTTCCATCTCTCCTATGATATTCCCTACCCAACTAGAATCCTATTCAATAACGCTTACCAGTCGAACCCCCCCACAAACTCTATCATCTTCCCCTAATTTGTTATCTCCATCGTTCGACAAGACCCATCACCCTAACCTTCCTTGAACTATATCCCCTACACTTCCAACCGCCCTTCATCCCCGATGATACCATAACCACCCATCTCCTTATCTTTAGCCACCATAACTTTATCCCCTCTCTGCTTCCTATATAACTATATCATCTCCCCATTCTCAAGGATCTATCAATATCTGCCTATATCTACCAACTCATCAAAAACAAGAGAGAGATAGTCAATAGGTGGTCAGTAACAGCAGCCATGATCTCCGACGAGAAAACCCATTCGACAAGATCCAGATGGACTTTGCCCTCTGTTGTTCCTCCTCCTTGCAAGGATCATCGAGGCCTCCCATGGCTCTTCTACCACGATCGAGGCGATAAAACCCTCATACCTAAGGCAAAAATCCCACACATCCATCCTCTCTTCTTCTCCCTTCTCTACACTTCCTTCACTTCATCCGATTAAAACTCTCCAATCACCACCCATTTCTTCACCCTCACCTTCTAGTATCGCCACCTTCTCTTCTATTTCTCACACTCCCTCATACCGACTGCTCTGTTCTACTACCACCAGGAGCACAGTATCGCCTTCATCGACTTCCTCTCCATAAAAGCAACATATCTAGGCCTAAACATCATTACAATTCCGATTCGAGACAACACAATTGACACAATTTCTGCTAAGGGGTTTTATCAATCTTTCAACCGTGTATGATACTATATAATAATCACTCATAAAATGAAGTATATTAGAAAAATATTAGTTTCCCTAAACTTCTAGGCATATCAAGAAAATAAGGTATTTTTGCATATAAATGTTGAACTCGACCTACTGTAGTTTCAAACTAGAGTTTGTCATGAGGCAATCATTCAATAAAAGTTGATGGTTTTCAAATATTTATTTAAATATATGAATCATCATCTAATAGTTAAAATTCATAATTTTCATTATTAATATTGAATTATAAACACATTAATTTTGGAGTTTGAAAGTGAGTTTAGTAAAGTTGGAGTTCATATAGAGTAGCAATCCAGCCGAGAGGTTGGACTTTGCAGCTTTTTAGCTTAAGATATAATATTTATTGGAGGTGAAAATTGTTATATATATTATGTACATTTTAAAAGGAAAAATATGTTAAAAGGATTTAGTATGAATTTATTTAAAAAATCAGAGAAGTTTGGTTAAAATATAAAATTGATTTATTTATGCAATCATGAAATGATAAAATATTATTTTTATGTGTATGAATGAAAATAATGCAATATAAATGCCTAAATGCATTTAGTTACTTTAGAACATAGCTCAATCAGTTATCAAAGTGATGAATCGCATATTCTTCACATACTATAGTACTACCTAGGTGACAATGCCAAGAATCATGTTCTCTACGAGCATTTTCAGCACTCTGATAATACAACTTCAAGGCATCTCAATGATATCTTGACATGTATCATCTCCCACAAAGACCATTCATGTGCTATTAGAATATTTCTCGGTTTCAAACGTTATACTCTATAATAGTAAATTCTATCAGTACTTTAAGGTTGAACCTTCAAACATCCTTGATTGAGACACCAACCTCTTCATTGGATGAGCCCTAACATTATTAGAATGTCATCAGGGCTATTAACGGGTCATTGATACCTATGAGTGTATCTACTAATATCTCCTCAAAATTTAAGAGCATGCACCATACCCTTACACAAAATGTGATGGTGTGTGTTGACTTTAAATATAGATTCCTTTACCTAGTGGTAGTTTGGGAGGGCTCAGTTGAAGGTGTTGAGGTAGGGCATGGATGAGGGAGGCTTCTGCATACCTAAGAGCTACAAGTTTCTTGTGGATGCAAATACGCAAACAAAGACACCTTCATAATGCCTTACCAAGGTGTCATCATGGACCTACCATAATTCAGGGTAAGGAGGAGCCGAGCGTGTGCTAGGCCTGTGGAGATGTTCAACCACCGACATTCGTAGCTTTGGTCCTACTTTGAATGCACATTGGGGATCATGAAGGTGCACTTCAAGGCCATTAGTGATCGTTTTACAACTTCCCGAAGCAGGTAATCATCGTCATGGTGTGTTGCATTATCAATAATTTCATTCGCCAGGTACATGCTGAGTATCCAATCTCATGTGCATTTTTCCGAGAATCAGCAGAGGGTAGAGTGATAGTAACTTCTACAGATGATGTCAAGAAGGAGATCGATAGCAATGCCATAGATGATATGCAGGTTTCTGCAGAAGACATACAATCATGGGAGGTATTGTGGGATGGTCTAACATCTGCCATGTGGAAAAATGATTAGCCATTTTCCTGGGACGTTGTCGATCAACAATGTTTTACGATTCATCTCTTCTTGAGTTAGTTTATTGGTAGTGTAGTAGGCGTTTTAGTGCTATATTTTTCTATTGTTGTTGGCTTTTTTGTTTTGTTTTCTCTTGATTGCAATGAATAATATTTATGTGCATTGAATTTTAACTTTTCATATTGAATGCTCTATTTGATTTTCCACAATGATGATTATCCCCTTACTTTTTATCGTAATTGCTTGTTCGATGAGAAACCACATGTTTGGTAGAACTCATAACATGCGACTACGACATAGCATTCACGATTCCTAATTCCGGGAAGATCAGCCAAAGGAAACAAAGATGAGAATATACCATTTCACATGTTGTAAAGGGGTTGATCTGAGCATCTTTTTTAAAACTCATTCTTCTTAGTTAATTATATGCATTACGTATATTTTCGTTCTCTGCAAATTTTATTATTGAGCAAGTAAAGATACAAATCATGATGATGATGGCCTATGTTCCTTAAGCGCGACCATATATGCTACATTGGACATGGATGAGTTGCTACTTCAATGGCATGGCTTAACCAACATATGCGACACCCTTCGACGCAAGAGGAATTTGTTACCTGATCATAAATGTTATCACAATTTCCCTTTATATTAGTTTTAAATACATCGGTAGATATTAACATAAAAAAATGATTGCTACATGCTACTAAAATAAATAGTTATTCTATATAATTTGGGGTTAATTGATCTAGGGATGGGTATGTTGTTGTGTGATCGGAGAAGGACCCATGGGTGTAGATGGTACTACCTAGTGGATACACTTCTCATCTTTGAGGACTCATGTAGACACATGGATGTTGAGGATCATCTATGATACACATGCTATATATATGCAAGTTTGGACAATTTACATATATTTAATTTTCAAATAGTGTGTAATATCCAACGAATTATCTTCTTTACAGAGACCCTGTGGATATAAAGTCAAGGCATCATCATTGTACCAACGATCGAGTCCTTAGTAGTGGAAAATGTATTCTTGGTGGACATAATAAATGTGTTGGAATTTTCAGAGGAATTCCATGTCGAGAAATTGGAGGAAATCGAGTGACAACTTCGTAAGAAGGAGATAATGATTATGCACCTGACCGATGGATCTACTTCATCATATGGCATTGTCGATGACCTTGTGTGTGATAAGCATGTGGTGATGTAGTATGTCGTGTATATTAACCATTCTAATATTTATGAACTTCTAGAAGTTAAATTTATAACAAAAGTGTTCCAATGTTCATTCATGTATTTTATATTGATTTCTAAATCAGTTAACAATGCATCATACATACTTTTATATAGTACATGATCTATACTAATTCCAAGTAACATATTTAACTAACGTACAAACCTTATTATTCATCTCCAATTTGATAATCTAACGGAGAATAACACTTACCTACCCTTATTCCACCTTATTCTCCTCATCTCTATCTTGTTAGCCAAACATGAATAGACCATTATTCCCTCTTATCCTCCACCCTTATTCATACTTATTCCCAAACCGAACATCCCTGAAGGAACCATGCAACAATGATTTTTTTGCTGTGATTTCCCAAAGGAATGGAAAGATCTTTGACGCATAGCATTGTTAAGGATGGTTGTCCATGGTAGTGATTGATCGCCCGAACCCAACCTTGGAGGAAGTTGAAAAATTAATTGAGGAGCCACCTTTGATGGCTCACCAAAAATTTGATTCACCATATTTATGTCAGAAGATTCATATGATGGTATCGAGCTTTGATGATCACACTACAAAAAATGTGTGATAAGCATACACATGGTGGCTCATCATTTTGCACGATATGTGCAAGCCTTGTGCATGCCCAATTGTCGGGTGAGCATATGTGCTCGCCCAATGTGTGCTTGCAGATACTAGCCCTATCGCTAGGGCAAGCGGGTGAGCACCTATGTACGCTAGGTGCTTGCTTGTCATCCGGGCGTGCACATGTGGGCTCACCCAACTTCTCGCCCACACAAAAAAGGGAGCCCTGTTTGAGAGCCCTTGGTGAGCACATGTGCTCACCCAAGATGGAGAGAAGAATATATATATATATATATATATATATATATATATATATATAGGTTTTGTGGGGTTTAGACACCCAGTCGAACATGTAAAACCTATCAAGAAACAACTGTAGGTGTTTAATATAGTTGAGAAATGTACCAGTAAAATGCTATGAACAATGAAAATCTATGAGTTTATTTATTTGAATTAATGTGAAGAGTCAATGTAATTCTAATTTCTGTCAAATAAAAGTTATTTGCATTTTATTCAAAACTCAAGCAAACAATCAATGAAGAGAAATGTAAGCAAGAGAAAATGATTTGCTATTTATTTACTTCTGTAACCTACATGATTAAATTTTGGGAGGGAACAATGAATTCGCGATGGTTATTCAATTCAATGAAAAATCAAAGGAAGGAAAGAGGAAACTCAAAGAAAACTAAGCTTGGATTTTGTGGATTTTTACCTTTTATATTTGTACAGATTTTTAATTTTTATATTTTTTATGGTTTTCTTATTATGATTATTTGGTGAATTTTAAATTTTGCAATTTTTTAAAATTTTAAATAAAAGAAAATAAAACAAAGGAAAAGGAATAAAAAGGAAAGAAGTGAAAAGCAATATTTTTAGATTTTAGAACAACGAAAAATATGTAAAAAATAAAAAAATGTTTGGGTTTTTGAAAGTTTTAAACTACTTTTGTGATTTTTGGATTATTTTTTGTTTTTATAAAATTTTTAATATAATTAAAAATAGTAAAAACAACAAGCAGGAAACCAAAAAAATATTTTTGTCTTTTTTAAAAATAAAACAAAGTAAAAATTATGTGAAATATATATAGAAACAAAGAATATTTTTTCAATATTTTCAACAAGTATTTTGTATACTTTTATGAACTTTTTACGACTTTGTATCAATTTTTAGGTGATTTTAGTATTTTGTGATTTTTTTAACATAGAACTTAATGATGAAATTTATACTGAAATTAAACAAACCAAAGGCAAACTCACACAACTTTTTTACAAAAAAATAAAAAAATATTTTTATATTTTTATTGAATTATTTTTTAGAAATAGGAACAAAATAGTGTTTTTGAATTTTAAAAGTAGAAAAACTAATTAAAATTCCAAAATTTACTAGAGCTAATAATAATTAGCATAAGTTTTATTCATTTTTTTATTGAATTTTAAGATGCGATTAGATATTCATTAATGATGATTAATAATCAAATTATTAAACTGCAACACAAGGGTTTATTGACAAAGAAAATTACTTATTGGACCAATCAGGAAACTAATAAATAAATGCGGGGGAGAATTCTGCAATATTTCTAAAATGATGTGTGCCCTGCATGCCGACGCATGTGATATGCGTTGTCATGAACTCGTTGGATATTATTTAATTCTAAAGGATCAAATAGTAATACATACGCACAGGAATAAAAATACAATTCGACACCAAGTCGCGTGCTATGGACATTTATGAATACAAGCAGGACTAAACATAATTAAAATAACAAACACGGAAATAAATTCAAAAAACCAAACATGCACGACATGACACGTGTCCTCTCAAGGTTTTATTTACAAATCTAATAAAATGTAGGGACGAGAATGCATACGTACCCTTAATACACATGGAAGAAGGGGTGGCGGTGATAGATCTGAGCTTCGACTAGACGACTACAGATGCACGCATGCATGGAAGGATGTCATTCAGTTTGAAAGATTTTATCCACGACCTGGAATTCAGGCAACTTCAATGCTCCTGATGCAAACTGAGCCAGGCGTTCTTGATCCAATGATGATGAACAAGGTCGGAAGAACTAGCTTGCATGGACGGAGACTCATGCTTAGATCGGCTAGATTTCTGTCGATCTCCATCCAAATTTCTACTTGAAGGTTGTTTCATATTCCTTCACCATCTCAGCATCGATCAGCTATTACGATGAGGTACTGTCGGATATAATCGCAATCTAGAATCATGTGTGTTCGTTGCTAAAAATGCACCTCCAGATCCTCCTCCATGGTCCCGGATGTGATCCCAAACCCTTCAATGAGATGCTGCTGCTCAGAGGGATCTCTGATGTTTCGCGAATTGCCTCTTTTAAATATCGTGTATTGTCATGAAATGGTTGTGCGTTAAAAAATATAATGTGTCGTTTCTTTGTAGGAGGGCAATCAGAATCGATCAAGAAATAACCATTCTAAATTTTTGTCAATTTTTAATCTATGCAGTTTTATGTTTATTTTACTTGGGCAAGTACCAAGGTCGAACACAAGGTGGCAAAGGAACAACCTAGAATTATGTCTATCAAAGTTCATGCGTGGTTTTCGAGGCGGTCTTTTTTTCTAATTTTTTATGCTATGAGGGATGGAATATGCAAGTTCGACCTATTTTAAGGACTGAAATGTAAATATCAATCAAACAATGTCCGGAAAATTTGAAATTTGACCAAGATGATAATTGTGATGAAATGAATGCATTGAATTTTTTTTGGAATTTTTGGATGCAAGATAAATTTTTTATGAATTTTTAAATGCAAACAAAGTGAATTTTAATATTTAATTATAATAAATATTAAACCTAATTATTTTCAAGGGATAAATTTATCCAAGATCTATCACTAGGAGATGGATCTCAGAAAAGTCCTAAACCTCAAAAATACAAGCTTCTATACCTATTAAAAATCAAATATTGAAATATGCAAAATGATTTTTATAAGGCAAACTATGCATGCAAATGCAATTCTTTTTGGGCACAATGTTAAGCACAATTAATTATACAATCCAAGATTTTCAGCAATTTCTAGAGCAATGGTTAATTAATGACAAATTTCAGAGCACAAGATGGGCAACATATGCATTTTTCCACAAAATAATTAATTCTTAATTAACCATTGATAAAAAAATGTCAAGTAATTAGCATAATGTAGAGAGAATAAATTAACAAACAAAATGCTATTTTTGGTTAAGAAAATAATGCAATGTAGAGGTCAAGAAGAATGGGGGAAACACTTGGGTATATCTGCAATAATTTAAAATAAGATATAATGCAAAAGGAGGGGCTTTACTGTAATTTTCGATAATCTTGGGGGGTTGAGCGCAAAAGTTCCAACCGACGTGCCCTCTGGTCGACGGGGCTGAATAGCAAATAGAAGGACTTCTGGGGGCTCGTATGTAAATTGCCCACTGGCACGTGCAAAGCACGTGTCCCTTGGATGCTGACATCGTTCCCCTCCGGACGCACGTACCTCGTACATGCGCGGGGGGGGGGGGGGTGGGGGTCTCGGGTTTGGAGAGGAGGAGGGGCTTCTGGCTAGCTGTGCGGTGGGGACGATGTCGGTGGAGATGCCAGGTGTCGATAGCCTGGTTGTCTCCCTACAGAGGTGAGGAGCATGGCGGGGACCGATGATGAGGAGTGGTGGCGGGGACCGACGTTGGTCGAAGAAGACGTAGCTCTGTCGATGCCTGGAGGCTGAAGTCAAGGGCAGAGCTCTGATGGGTGACTGACGAAGCACCTGGGAGCGTCGAAGGCAATAATAGACGGGGGTCTTCGACGGTTATCTCGATGATGGTCGGAGAAGACGCGACTGAGGTGAATGAATTCGGAGGTAGTTGAAGTCGTGGGCTCTACGGCAAAGGACCGGAACTTGGCAATACGCCGGGGCGGCGCTGCGATGTCCACAGGGGGAGGCCAGAACTCATCGGAGACGGAGAGACGGGCTGTCACCACCGCCCTCTGTTGGTGCTAACAGCGTATGCCGGAGTTGTTGGCGGTAAAGGTGCTTTTATAGAGTTGGGGACCCAAGGCCGGAGAAGAAAGGTTATGGCAGCGAGATTTGAGGATGATCGGCGATCGACAAGAATGAAGATGCGATTGGTGCGGATTCGACGTGGGAGTGATTGATTCGAAGATGGAAGGCAAAGATCGGCTGAGGATTCGACGGAGACGAAGATCTGCAACGACGTGTTTCGCGACGGAGATCGCGCAGTTTAGGGCAGTGGCACCCGATTTGGGACGAAGGGCGATTTGGGGATGACGGTCCTGAAGGATATGTGGAAATCCTCAAGCGCATCACGGAAGCGTGATCGTCGTATCGAATACGACGAAGAACGACTAGTCGTACTAGTTGTTCGGAGCAGCGGAATTTTAAAATTTTTAAACCGATGAAACCACATGATCCGAGAACCATTCTCAAATCGTTTCATCTATAACCACAGCATGTATAATGCAATACCTCTTGAAGCGTGGTTGATCGAGTCTCTACGAAAAAGAGACCTCCTGTCTCAAGTCTGATCGTCGGAGTAACGGCTTGCGAGCGCGGAGATGAGTCGTGGTGTCCTCGCAATCCAAGTTGATCCAAGCGCGGTTGCTCCTGATCTCGTCGCACGAGATCAAACGTCTCCTTCGTGAGTGAAGCACTCCAAGAAGACAAAGAACCGCAGAGAGTCGAAGCGGCAGCACGATGGCGCGGGCGTCGACGTTTCTCTCCACTAAGGTGGACGGCCACCAAGAAGAGAGGGAGAGAGGGCTGTCGTGTATATGAGAAAGAGAGAGAGAGAGAGTTTGTGCTACAATAGCATGTGTAAAGAGAGAGCCAAGCATGCCTCTTATTTATAGGGTTTTGGGATCCATGGATCTCAATCCATGGGACACATAAAATCAATGGATGAGATTGATTTATGTTCATCCAATGGCTGAGATTGTTGTTGTCAAAAGCAACAAATTTAGGTTAAAATATATTTGACAAAATCAAATATAATTCACTCCTAAATCATCCCAACAAATAAGGAGAGAAGACACATGGAGATTTCATCTCCATGTGCCTTCCATGTAGGCGCACACCCACTCCAATTAGGAGTGGTGTGCCGTCCATGGATTGCATGGAGATTGCAATCTCATGGAAATCCATGAGATTGCATATCTCCATGTAATCTCTCTTATTTATTTGCAACAAATTTATTTGGGATTTATTTCTCAAAAATAATTCACAATTATCTTTGAGAATATTGCAATCTTGCCATGGAAAAATTGTGAATCATATTCACAACCCAAAACAACATGTAATTCATATTGTTAATTAATTACACAATGTGTATCCAATACACATCATAATTAATCAACACATATAAATTATAATTAACTCTCTCTAATACATTATAAATCACATTTATAATATATCATGAATAATTGGATATCTCTATCCACATTATTCTTATCCAAACTAATTAAATCACATTTAATCATATTGGATAATTTCTCATACATCATGATAATTAAAACACTTTTAATTATCAAATTCTCTTTGCTTAGATCTTATGGAATTGTTATTAAATCATTTAAGAACAATGCTATTTCTCCTCAGATACTTGGAGATAAGGACAGGGCGATTGTATTGTTCCACGTATAGTGACTTGGATGTTGAGATCATATCTCAAATCCAGATCCTATGGACCTCCCACTGATGCTTGATCAAATCAAGACCGTAGACTTAATCTTCTCATTGCATCTGAATCTCATTCAGATCAATGTCCAATTCATGGACTAAGATTAGGTCACTTCTCTAATGAGAGGAGTCACTAAAATCCAATCCTATTTCATCACTCCCTCGGAATGGAAGCGTCATGGTTATACAATCGTATATGATCAAATCACCCTTCAGGTATTCCTAATACCTGCACATCCTACATACTGGAAGACTCATGATCATCCTGAAGATAAAGATCACTTTTACACTGTCATCTTCAGGGTTAGATCATTAAGTTTCTCAATCTTGGTCATCGGGATTTGGTATAGATCATATGCTTTCACAAAGCATATATCTTACCTTCAAATTCATGTCATGCTTCCAAAGCACGACGACCATGCATGGAATTTGTTCAGTCCCAATACCTCATGAGTGAGCTCATGTCTCCCGGTTCACAAGTGAACCTGTATGATCCCTTTGAGAGATCGCATTACTCATATGTCCTTACATGCACACCAGCTCGCCGGTATATAGACCTTGATTAGGTCATCAACCTATTGGTCTGCCAAATGTACATACTCAGACATATAGCAATACATCTGTCTCTAGTCAGAGGATGCATGCCTATGTTGTGACAGTATTCAACGTAGGTCTTTGGTTATCTCGATCTCGTCAAGTCAACCCATTGACTTGACTAACCTGACACCTCTGAATCACTATTCCCATGCAGAGGACCTGCATCAAGAGGTCAGTCAGATATCAGTCATAAGAGATAGGATTGCCATCTCCTACTCAGACTGGAGATCATCACTTTAATGATCATTTGATGATGCTTGATGAGTCCTCTATCTAACTCCTTAGATATTCATCCAAGCATCAGCCTCTATGATCCATCCAATGAATCAACAGCTGTATGATCATCAAGTTGGCCATGGTACATAACCCTTATTGTACAGAGGGACCCTATAGTGCATTCATTCATTAATCTCAGAAAGGGGAGTGAAAAATAATCAATAATTTTCATTGATAATTTATTCATTACAATAACATTTATTGTAGAAATGGTTCGCCCGGGGCTCACATTGCTAACAATCTCCCACTAGCCCTCAGAACCATTCAGGTACAATCTTTAAACCCATACTCATTACATGCTGGTCGAAAACCTTCTGTGTCAGAGGTTTGGTAAGAGGATCAGCAACGTTGTCGGCAGAGGCCACCTTGGGATGATGATGTCACCACGCTTTTGTATCTCCCGAATGATGTGGTATTTCCTTTCCACATGCTTGCTCTTTTGATGCCATCTGGGTTCCTTTGCCTGGGCAATGGCTCCCGTGTTATCGCAGAGTAACGGGATGGGAGTATCAGAGGAAACTACGCCAAGCTCCAGCACGAACTTGCGCAACCACACCGCCTCCTTCGCAGCATCCGATGCGGCAATGTATTCGGCTTCCGTTGTTGAATCTGCAGTAGTGTCCTGCTTCTTGCTTCTCCAGCTCACAGCACCACCATTCAACAAGAACACGAACCCTGATGTCGACTTTCGATCATCTACATCCGATTGGAAGTCAGAATCTGTATATCCCAAGACTTGGAGATCACCATCTCCATAGACCAAGATGTAATCTTGCGTCCGTCTTAGATATTTGAATATGTTCTTTACTGCATTCCAGTGTTGTTCTCCATAGCAGGATTGGTAACGACTTACCACTCCCACTACATGGCAGATATCTGCCTAGTGCACATCATGGCATACATTAAGCTTCCTACGGCTGATGCATAAGGACATCCAGCCATGGCCTTCTTTTCCTCAACAGTTTGAGGAGCCATTCCTTTAGACAGGTGGATACCATGTCTTAAGGGTAGGAATCCTTTCTTAGAACTATCCATACGGAATCGTTCAAGAATCTTCTTAATGTATCCATGTTGTGACAATCCCAAAATCCTCTTTTCTCGGTTTCTGAACAGCTTCAGGCCTAAGATGTAAGAGGCTTCTCCAAGATCTTTCATCTCAAAGGTATGGGACAGCCAAATCTTTACACTGGTCATCATCCCTGTATCATTCCCGATGATAAGGATGTCATCTACATAAAGCACGATGAACACAACGGCGCTCCCACTAAGCTTCTTGTATACACAAGGTTCATCAGGATTCTGCACAAAATCATAACTCTTTATGGTTTCGTCAAATCTGATGTTCCAACTACGAGAAGCTTGCTTGAGCCCATAGATGGATTTCTTCAGCTTGCATACTTTACCATCCTCAGTCATGAAGCCCTGGGGCTGCTCCATGTAGATATCCTCCTCGAGGTATCCATTGAGGAAAGCCGTCTTGACATCCATCTGCCAGATGTCGTAGTCAAGATATGCAGCTATAGATAGCAATATCCGGATGGATTTAAGCATAGCCACAGGAGAGAATGTCTCATCGTAGTCGATGCCTTCTCTCTGTGTGTAGCCCTTGGCCACGAGCCGTGCTTTGAAAGTCTCTACTTTCCCATCGGGTCCCCTCTTTCTCTTGAAGATCCATTTACACCCAATGGGTTTTACCCCTTTAGGTGGATCCTCTAGGGTCCATACACCATTCTTATGCATGGAGTCAATTTCTGACTTCATTGCTAGCATCCATCTATCCATGTCTTGATCCGCGAGTGCTTCATCAAATGAAGTAGGATCAATGTCAGTTTCACCTGACACATGGAATCCATACCTTTCAGGTGGTGCAACCACCCTCGAACTCCTTCGAAGAGGTATGGGTGTTTCATCTTTATTTATCTCTTCTGTTTCTGGTCTAGGAAGTTCAGAATCCTCAGGGGATTCAAAGAATTCCTCTACTTCATTGTTGTCTTGACCTTTATGGAAATCATTCTCCAGAAACTTCACATCTCTAGAAACAAAAACCTTTTGGGTCTCAGGGTCATAAAGTTGATATCCAATACCATCTTTAACATACCCAATGAAGTAGCACTCACGAGAGCGAGATTCTAGCTTACTTGCGTCTACGTTCTTCGCATAGACCAAGCAACCCCAAACCCTCAAGTGATTAACACTAGGTTTGGTTCCATACCATAGCTCATGAGGAGTCTTAGGCACGGATTTGCTAGGAATCTTATTCAGGATATATATTGCAGTCTCTACTGCATATCCCCAGAAACTAAGAGGTAAATTTGCTTTATTCATCATTGATCGGACCATGTCCATGATGGTCCTGTTGCGTCTTTCAGCAACACCATTTAGTTGGGGAGTTCCAGGAGGAGTGAGATTGGAAACAATTCCATTCTCCTTAAGGTATTCCTTGAATTCATCTGATAGGTACTCGCCACCTCGATCAGATCGAATCCGTTTAATCTTCCTATCGGTTTGGTTCTCAACCAAAGCCTTGAATTCTTTGAACTTTTCAAAGGTTTCAGACTTATGACGTAGTAGGAAGATAAACCCGTATCACGAATGGTCATCGATAAATGTCAAATAATATCGGTATCCATTTCGAGTCGCGGTACTGAAGGGACCACATACATTGGTATGTATTAGGTCAATAATACCTTCGCATCTCGTAACCTTGTTACGGAAATGCGTCCTAGTCATTTTTGCCCTGTATGCAATGTTTGCAAGTGGGCAGAGGTTGAACTTGTAGAAAATCTAGAGGTCCATCCTTTATCAATCTATTGATCCTATCAACAGACAAATGACCAAGCCTTTGATGCCATATCTCATTTGAGATATTTTTATCCTCTCTGGATCTTTTAGGGTTTTTATTAGTGGTTGTCACATTCATAATACATTTATCAATGCACAATTCATAGAGTCCACCAGAAGTCAAAATACCATCCGCAATATATTTATCGTAACGACTTATGACTAATTTATTACAGAAAAGGAAAGAATATCCGCTTCTAACAAGCTTAGATACAGATATCAAGTTCCTTCTGACTTCGGGTACATAAAGACATTCTTTAAGTATAAGGACTCTCCCACTAGATAATGATAGTCTACAAGTCCCGACGGCGACTGCTGCAACACTTGCATCAGATCCCATCTAGATGACTATCTCCCCTTCCTCAAGATTCCTAGTTTCCTGAAACAAATGCAACAAATTGCATACATGAACAGAAGCACCAGAATCTACAACCCAACTTCCTTCTCGTCCAACGAGAAAGCTAGTTTCAATGATGAAAGTAGATTTCATACCTGCTGGGGCTTTACCTTTGTCTGAGGACTTCAGGTAATCTGGGCAGTTATGCTTCCAGTGCCCCGGCTTCTTGCAGTGATGACAGACGTCGGTTTTCTTCGATCCCATGAGAGTGGATGCACTGGAAGAAGAGCCAACACTTTGTCCCTTCTTCTTTCTCTTCTGGGCTGGGCCCTTCCGAGAACCATGCTTCCGACCGCGCTTCCCCTTGACCTGTGCAACCATTGCACTACCACTGGGACCATCCTTCTTCATCACGTCCTCTGCGGACTTTAATGCAGCAAGGAGAGCAGCATTTGTCAATTCCAACTTGTTCATGTGGAATGACACTACAAAGTTATTAAAAGACTTGGGCAATGACAGCAGAATGAAGTCAGCTTGCATGTCTGCATCCATCGTTGCCCCAAGAGTCTCCAGCTCCGACAAGTACCCAAACATTTTGAGTACATGTACACGGACCGAAGTCCCTTCCTGCATTCTACAGCGAATGAGGTCTTTCATAACATTGTACCGCTGAGTGCGGTTAATGTCACCAAACATATCCTTAAGATTCTGCATTATATCCTGACAGGTATTCATCTCCACATGTTGCTTCTGCAGAACATTGGAGAGAGAACCTAGGATATAGCACCTAGCCAAGACATGATCTTCATCATACTTGTCATTAAATGCTTTTTCTTCCTTGGACTTAGGGTTCTCAAGCTTGTCCTCGGATAGCACATAACTAATGCGCTCAGCAGAGAGAACAAGCTCCAAATTTCGGATCCAATCCGAGTAATTTGGGCCGGTCAATTGGTTGACCTCAAGAAGCCTACTAAGTGGGTTCAAAGACTTCATTTTCTGAAATTAAGAATGCACTATATTAGAATATAGAAATATATATTCAAATTTATGATATTTGATTAAGGTATTTTAAATCAAATTATTCTTGCATTGTCGACTTTGAAAGTTCATTCCCTTAATCACTTTCAAAGTAAGAGATATACTTACCGCTATATCTCTAGCAAGAATTGGGATCTCCTCTTTATCATTGTCACATCCCAATAATATGAGAATCTGTGACTCCAATAAAGAAAAGCAGGAACTCATTCCAATTTGCAAGTCCAACTTGCAATTTCCCAATTCGGTCTTTAACACCCGAGCCCACCACCCCTAAGGCGATGTTGACCCGTTGTTAATTGAACCAACCGTCAACAGGAATAGTACTCGCTATGCGCAATCCAATATTGCCCCAATAATATGAGGATCCGATATTGGGGTCACTACGCATACGGCCTTACTCTTTCGAGAAGCAAAGAGCCCGATCCAGATGCGCTTGCACACGAGAGCTGTCACTTCGGACAGGCGTCTCCCATATGCAATCCCTGGCGACGATACTCTTCGCCTTGACGGGAGACCATGGATGTCACTTATGTGATCCTCCATCTTCATATTCAAATTTTAATTAATTATCGTGAATCACATTCACATAATTAATTCTTCCAAGGGAATTAATAACTCTAATCATATTAGAGTATTTCAATTGGACATAATCAATTTAATCATATTAAATTAATTATCAATCCAATTCAATCAATCAAACTTGATTATTTTACTTGAATACATATATGGTAATATCTCAAAATACGTATTAATTCGAATTTTAATAATTAGGAAAAAATACATCTTAATCCCTCGGACATTATCCCGGCCCTACCCGCTGTCATGGCCAGTACCGACGAGAGTGGGACGGACCACATACGTTGCAACCCGCAACCCCAATGCTCTCCGACTAGGCACCATATCCGCCTCGGGAAAGGATAATGCCAAATTGATTAATTTGTACTTGAGATTATCATCGGTTTTTCAACCGAAATTGTACCATATAGTAATAATCAAAACATTTTTGATTATAAGGAAATTTGCTAGACAAATTCCCAAATCCTGTTCAAGCATCAAGTTTGAAGATTGTTGTTTCCAATTTATGATTTAGATCACATCTTAATCAATTAATTGGTTGGGGCCATGTCAATTAGGCAAATAATCATGTCTCAATATTTCACAAATATTATTCAAGATTATTTCACGAAATTAACAATTTAATTTCTCTAATTGACAATCACTTGGTTCTAGATTAGGAATGCAATTTCAGTATAGACCCCTATTCACTAAAATTGGCATATCTCAATCAATTTAAATCCAAATTAAGCAAACTCAATTTTCATAGATTGATAACTTGATTTACAACAGAACCTAAGTGGATTTGCACGCATTTCGAGGCATATGATAACAGTAATTAACTCTTTAATCATGTTAAAATCTATTGTTCCCGCAACAGTGCATACATGTCCATTAAAATAACCATAACTAGAGCATACGAAATCCGATTTACGCAAACTCAGTTCCTATGGTTTCCTTATTTAATGGGGAACAAAATCCAAGTTTTAAATTCGTTTTTAAACAATTTAAACAGTGCCGAATTTATTTACTAAACAGATCTGCGAAATCAAATGCGATGAAAACTTTCGCGACCTAAACGAACCCAAGTCGTCCTCGGTTTTTCGAATCATATTCGAAACCGTCGACCTAAGGCTCTGATACCACTTGAAGGATATGTGGAAATCCTCAAGCGCATCACGGAAGCGTGATCGTCGTATCGAATAAGACGAAGAACGACTAGTCGTACTAGTTGTTCGGAGCAGCGGAATTTTAAAATTTTTAAACCGATGAAACCACATGATCCGAGAACCATTCTCAAATCGTTTCATCTATAACCACAGCAAGTATAATGCAATATCTCTTGAAGCGTGGTTGATCGAGTCTCTACGAAAAAGAGACCTCCTGTCTCAAGTCCGATCGTCGGAGTAACGGCTTGCGAGCGCGGAGATGAGTCGCGGTGTCCTCGCAATCCAAGTTGATCCAAGCGCGGTTGCTCCTGATCTCGTCGCACGAGATCAAACGTCTCCTTCGTGAGTGAAGCACTCCAAGAAGACAAAGAACCGCAGAGAGTCGAAGCGGCAGCACGATGGCGCGGGCGTCGACGTTTCTCTCCACCAAGGTGGACGGCCACCAAGAAGAGAGGGAGAGAGGGCTGTCGTGTATATGAGAAAGAGAGAGAGAGAGAGAGAGAGAGAGAGAGAGTTTGCGCTACAATAGCATGTGTAAAGAGAGAGCCAAGCATGCCTCTCTATTTATAGGGTTTTGGGATCCATGGATCTCAATCCATGGGACACATAAAATCAATGGATGAGATTGATTTATGTTCATCCAATGGCTGAGATTGTTGTTGTCAAAAGCAACAAATTTAGGTTAAAATATATTTGACAAAATCAAATATAATTCACTCCTAAATCATCCCAACAAATAAGGAGAGAAGACACATGGAGATTTCATCTCCATGTGCCTTCCATGTAGGCGCACACCCACTCCAATTAGGAGTGGTGTGCCGTCCATGGATTGCATGGAGATTGCAATCTCATGGAAATCCATGAGATTGCATATCTCCATGTAATCTCTCTTATTTATTTGCAACAAATTTATTTGGGATTTATTTCTCAAAAATAATTCACAATTATCTTTGAGAATATTGCAATCTTGCCATGGAAAAATTGTGAATCATATTCACAACCCAAAACAACATGTAATTCATATTGTTAATTAATTACACAATGTGTATCCAATACACATCATAATTAATCAACACATATAAATTATAATTAACTCTCTCTAATACATTATAAATCACATTTATAATATATCATGAATAATTGGATATCTCTATCCACATTATTCTTATCCAAACTAATTAAATCACATTTAATCATATTGGATAATTTCTCATACATCATGATAATTAAAACACTTTTAATTATCAAATTCTCTTTGCTTAGATCTTATGGAATTGTTCTTAAATCATTTAAGAACAATGCTATTTCTCCTCAGATACTTGGAGATAAGGACAGGGCGATTGTATTGTTCCACGTATAGTGACTTGGATGTTGAGATCATATCTCAAATCCAGATCCTATGGACCTCCCACTGATGCTTGATCAAATCAAGACCGTAGACTTAATCTTCTCATTGCATCTGAATCTCATTCAGATAAATGTCCAATTCATGGACTAAGATTAGGTCACTTCTCTAATGAGAGGAGTCACTAAAATCCAATCCTATTTCATCACTCCCTCGGAATGGAAGCGTCATGGTTATACAATCGTATATGATCAAATCACCCTTCAGGTATTCCTAATACCTGCACATCCTACATACTGGAAGACTCATGATCATCCTGAAGATAAAGATCACTTTTACACTGTCATCTTCAGGGTTAGATCATTAAGTTTCTCAATCTTGGTCATCGGGATTTGGTATAGATCATATGCTTTCACAAAGCATATATCTTACCTTCAAATTCATGTCATGCTTCCAAAGCACGATGACCATGCATGGAATTTGTTCAGTCCCAATACCTCATGAGTGAGCTCATGTCTCCCGGTTCACAAGTGAACCTGTATGATCCCTTTGAGAGATCGCATTACTCATATGTCCTTACATGCACACCAGCTCGCCGGTATATAGACCTTGATTAGGTCATCAACCTATTGGTCTGCCAAATGTACATACTCAGACATATAGCAATACATCTGTCTCTAGTCAGAGGATGCATGCCTATGTTGTGACAGTATTCAACGTAGGTCTTCGGTTATCTCGATCTCATCAAGTCAACCCATTGACTTGACTAACCTGACACCTCTGAATCACTATTCCCATGCAGAGGACCTGCATCAAGAGGTCAGTCAGATATCAGTCATAAGAGATAGGATTGCCATCTCCTACTCAGACTGGAGATCATCACTTTAATGATCATTTGATGATGCTTGATGAGTCCTCTATCTAACTATTTAGATATTCATCCAAGCATCAGCCTCTATGATCCATCCAATGAATCAACAGCTGTATGATCATCAAGTTGGCCATGGTACATAACCCTTATTGTACAGAGGGACCCTATAGTGCATTCATTCATTAATCTCAGAAAGGGGAGTGAAAAATAATCAATAATTTTCATTGATAATTTATTCATTACAATAACATTTATTGTAGAAATGGTTCGCCCGAAGCTCAAATAGCTAACAGGTCCTCGGTAGTCCGATCGGTCGAGATCGGGCGGTCGAGGTAGAGATACGTGGCGCTCAGATGGGTGAAGGAGGAAGCACGTGCGTAACAAGTGCCTGGGAGGCACGTGCGTCGCACGTTCGGCTTTTTACATTTTTTATAAAAACGAATTAATAAAAACTCAAAAAGCAGTTGACACGTGGTGGCTCCAGGAGTTGTCACGTATCAGCACCACAAAATTCAAAAAATAAATACTTTGAAAAATCCCAATTAATAGCAAACAGCTCGGATCGAACAAGTTTCTTCACGAAAATTGCTTGTTTTGATGAGATCTACAACGTTCATAAAGACATGAAAACCAAAATCTATCAATTGCACAAAGTGATATTTTTGGGGTATCCCATGTACGTAGAACACCTTGATTTTTTGAGTTTTATAATTTTTTTGTCATTTTTAAACTAGATAAAAATCGGGAAAAATACGATAAAATCAAAGATAAATATTTAAACATTAATCTATTTTTTTGGATTTTTATTAATTAAGAAACATAAGAAATAAAATAAAACACGAAAAGACCAATTTTGTATAGATAGTTAGTGAAGACTCAGACTCAATTTGTCTCTTTGATTTCAAGCTCACTTGGATTTGGATTTTTGCGCATTTTAATAAAACTTTTATCAAAGAAGATAGATAAAAAATAAATAAATTAAAATAGGTTAATTATATACATAAAATAATATGTCAAAATCAGCTAAAATACAAAATGTACAAAAGAGGCTCAAAACCCAACTTTCACGTACGAGCTCCGATTCACTTGAACTTGGTCTTATTTCGAAGGTAATTGAATGTACATTAGTTCAAATGTGAGTAGGATTAAAACAGACATTGGATGGGGAAGATATGAGGGTTTTAGTTCGGGAATCCTAGAACTAGGGTTTGGGATTTTTGTTACTTATTTGGGTTAGTGATTTTTTTTATTTTTCATTTATTCTTGTTAGTGATATGTACACAGTGGAGTGATTTTGGGTCAATTGGAGTTAGCATGAATGAGCTAAAAATCGGGGGAAGTTAGGCTATTTACATGTTAATTTTGGCTGGTATTTTTGGCTTCTTATTTTGTGCAGAAATGAGCGATAAAAACAATTTTTATTAAAACATGCAAAAATGCTAATTATGCTAAATAAATGAAGAAATGCCAATGATTTTGAGGGATTTGAGCTTAATTAATGAGATTTAGAGTGATGAATCTGAGATTCATCATCCCCCTATACTTAAACCATGCTCGTCCCTTAGCATTAAAAAGAAATGCCATGAGGTTAAATGACATTGGGCCAAGACCATGAGCTGAAGGTGAAAATGAAACTAAACTCGACCTTTGGATTATTAGTTTGGAGGAACTTCGATGTAACTTAGAATTTTAAAATCAATAGCCTTTAAGTTCTACACATCATTATCACAGTTTCAGCTCAGAAGTCATCTTAGATCAATACTCTTCTCGAAACATACTCTGCGAACATTGAACAATCGACTCATGTTTGTGAAAGGTTTTAGCTCTTCCTATCTAGAATGCCAGACTACTATGCAAACCTCCTCTCTAGTAACTCATCTTCGGAGAGTCAGGTATTTCCTTCTAAGGTCTGTCGCGTTGTGTTTACAATCAAATCGGGGGAGAAGTTAGAAGAAGGAGAAAAGAACTTGAGGGTGGCCAGTGTAGTCACCTCTCCTTGTGAAGTTGGACAGTGTAGCCAAGTCTTCGCCAAGATCTGCAGGTTTTCTTGAAGCTTGGACCTTTTTGGTCAGATATTTATTTGGTAGTGGCTTCTTTGTATTTGGATTTTGGTGGTTCTGCTTGGATCTTGTTGTGCCCCTACGGATATAGAATATTTTTGTTTTCGTACATTTTTTGGAGTCTTAAGAAAAAATTGTGCACTGTCGTCCATCCCTTTTCTGAAGCTTTATTTCAACCGGTACTACGGTATTTAGATTTCCATACTACCCAAAAAGAAACTTACACAGTCTTCTAACATCCCATCTGAGTTGAGCTAAGTGCATAGTGCGAGAGTACAAATTAATTCCCTATTCCAGAGTTGTACGTAGAATGAAGAGACCAGATTAGACACTAAGAGTCAAACACTGCACATTGTCATGTGGAACTCAAAGAATTAAGTCAACGACCTGAAGCTTCTAAAATCCTATTTCTCGGTGAAGTTCCTCTGAAAATTAGGTGGATTAAGGGTCAAGTCCAGACCGCTCTCGATTTCGGCTCATAACTCGGTTTAGAACCCAAAGACTTTTCACAGATGCAAATGAAATGATGGATGAAGTGCAGGTGTGTGAAATGCAGAAACATTTTTTCCTTTCATGAATTTTTAAAATTTTTTCTATGCAAGGGAATTTTTTTATGCAAAAATGAATAAAAAGCCTTTTTTTCAAAAGTTTTGGTTGGACATAGTCAATGTTAGTAGGAAAACTCTTTTTTTTTATTTTGTTTGTTTGTTTGTTTTGTTTATAAGTTAGTTACGCACCCCATAAATACATATAGATTTACACGAAAGTACGAGATATAGGTAAAATATATACCTAGTATATATACAGACCCCCCTATACTTAGCTAGTGTTGTATCCTCAGAGCACGAGAAGCGTAAAGAAGACATATCTTGGGCTAAGCGTAAGAGAGTGAAAAAAAACAAGGTACATCGGTCTGCTCCCCTATAAAGAGACTATGAACATTCTAATTATAGAATAAGAGCGAAAAAAATGAGGTGGTCGGGATATGTGGATGAGGAGAGTATATATAGATGAGCATCGGTTCCCCCTATACTTAGGCTCTGGCCAGCCTAAGTAAGGAAGAAAAGTGGAAATGGAAGGATCGTGAGAAGGAGAATGATGAGGAAAATGGTATATACACATGGCATCGGTCCCCCCTATACTTAGGCGTTGGCCTAAGTAAAGGAAGAAGATGTACAAGGAGACCAATGTGGTCAAGAGGGATGGTGGGTAGCCGATGATTAAAGCAGTTTTTAGTCGATCTTTCTGTAAGCATGCGATGGGAGATCGTAATGATGAGAAGGAGATGAAGCATATGACTTCCAGCTATTATTAGTGTTATCCTAAAAAAACATAATGGATAGTAGGTGAAGCATATGAGTCAGATGAAAGTTAGCCATCATCAGATTTATCCTCAGAGGAATAGTATTTGAAGGTGGACACACTCCAGATATTCTTGTCTTTTTGTTTCTTCAATTGTTTTCTTAGAATTTGTTCCTTTTTGTGATCAAGCGGTTTGTCCACGGATGAAACTCTGAAGCACCAGTCTCAGCCTGCTTATAAGAAATAATTCCAGTGTATTTGATGAGAGCAGGAGCTTCAGCTTTTGATGAAGAATAGTTAGGAATGGGAGTCGTCCAATGGGAATTGAAGTTTGGATCCTTGCGAAGATATTGTTTTAGAACTGCCAAGCAGACCTCACTCATGTAGATTACCTTTTCCGGACCTGATGAGGGATCATTAGCTAATTCCTCTTCTGGAAGGTCAAAGTGACTTTCTTTTTCTATGAAGGAGTAGTCTTTTTGTTTCGTGAAGGTATCAGTCCACTTGAGTCTCTAGATGAATAACCATTAGAATTCTTCTCCATGGTCGGTGTTCATCCTACTTGTTTGTTCTCGGTCTTCTTAATGCTGGTGTACTCTTGATTGAGAAGTTTTGGTCAAGGTATTCAGAGTATGTTGCTCCTGGGTGCGACCATGCATATGTCTCAGGATCATATAAGAAACATTCTTCTATTTTGAGATCCATAGAATTTGAAATACTGGGGAGAGTCTCTGCATGTTCGTTCTCAATTGATTTGATGTTGGAGCATTCCTGTCTAGAGCTGATGTGATCAAGATAGTCCGAATAGGTTGACCCAGGATGCAACCATGCAGAAGTCTCCAGATCATATGATTTATATATTTGGTTTTCCATGGTGAGAGCAGCTGAGAATGGAACAGGAGGGAGAGTCTCTAAACAAATAGTCTCATCAACAACTGCTATCTCAGGTGTAGCAATGGGGTAGGGATCTTCTACCTCTTGATGGTTATGACTGTCGAGGACTTTGTGGACTACCTCAGAAAATCATGGCTCCTCAAAGACTTGTTGAGAACGAAGTACTTCCAATGCTGTAAAATTGATTTCTCGAGTCTCACACTCAATAATTACCTTAGCCAATGCTAAGAATGACTTTTCAAGAATAATTGGAGATTGAGTGAATTCTCCTTGATGCTCAATATCAATAATCGTGAAGTCTACTTTGAGCGGAGCACCTTGGAATGTCATTATGACAGAAATGATTCCTCTCGGTCGCTCTATTGATCGGTCAGGCAATTGACTCTCGTATCTTCTTGATAGGTCCAAGTTTGAGCTCGTGAAATACATAGGTCGGGAGGATATTGGTTGGTGAATCACCACTAATTCGAGCATGGGTAAATATCATATCTTTGTTTCCAAAGTCAAATCTGGGCAACCGCTTCACTATGCGGCTCTTGGTTTTTCTCCTCAACACCACGGAGGAGGTCATTGACAAGATATGTCTTTCAGTCCTTGTTCTAATCCTGCCTGACCTTTTCATCATTAATTTGTCCATTACAAATCCTTTAAGGTCAGGGAAGTGTTCAATGGCCTTTATAAAGGGAAGTTCAAAAATCAATCTTTTTCTCCAGTGCTTCCCGTAAAGCGGGATCCAAATTCTTCAGATCTTCTTCAGTTTTAATTTTTATGTAATTATCCAGATTTTCGATTTTTTGGGTGTTTTTAAATATTTCAATTTTTTGGTATTTTCTGTGTGGTGTGGTGATGTGGCATCTTCCGTGGATGAGCAGGGGCTTTGATGTTCTAAGTAAGAGTCAGAGGCATAGACATCCCTAGGGGAGTAATATGAAGAAGTGTTGCTATCAGAGTCATCCCTATATTTCTGAATATCCTCAAAATTATCAACATGAGATCCAATCTTTTCCTCATCAATTTTTATTTCCGAGCTCCCATAAAAAAACTAAGTCGGTCAGTAAAATTTCTAAATTTTTCCTCCATTAATTCAAATATATTATTTATCCTCGAAATATCATCCTTAAAAATCTATTCATGGTCAATCATGAGAGTAGTCGGTGTGTGTTCTTGTTTTTGAATTTTTGATACGGTCATTTTATCTTCCATTTTCCTGTAAGAGCTGTGAGACGAGTTTATTGAAATATCCGATATATGATCATTATTTTCTGAAAAATTTCTTCAAAAATTATGGAAGGAGGCTGCTCAGTGGAAAGATTTTGCGGAAATGTGTAGGTCTCATACTCAACATGTCGTGACTCAGGCATGCAGTGCTGGTTTGAGTAGAGTCCACTTCCATGGTCATGATTGTTTGTATCCTCGAATAATGGAGTCATACAGGGTGCATACATGTCGATATTATCTACTTGGTCCTTTGTATATGTAGGCTGGTCGAGGGAGTGGTATTCAGGTTGGTCAATAGGGATCTGATCGTCACGGTCAATCCAACACTGATGATCATTAAGTGTGGATCTCTCAATCTGGGTTTGGTTTCTCAGCTAGTCATTAGACTA
This sequence comes from Ottelia alismoides, assembly GCA_037367405.1. Lineage (NCBI taxonomy): Eukaryota > Viridiplantae > Streptophyta > Magnoliopsida > Alismatales > Hydrocharitaceae > Ottelia > Ottelia alismoides. The sequence goes on along the minus strand of JAZKJV010010927.1, from coordinate 102,085 downwards.
AAAAATAATATGATCTTGTAATGGTTCATTAGTGAGAAACCGAGAATATGATGGTTTAGTCCAAGATGGTATGTAGTCATGGGTGGTAGGATGATTCGAGTAGAATGGCTTGGAATTCAATGGATTCATTCGAGAGTCAGAATCTCTCTCAAATTTTGGAGGATTATTGAAAGAAGAGGATTTAGTTGATTTGGGCGTTCATTTTCATAATATAGATCATATGGGTACTCGGACCATTGTCCAGTTTTTGTCATAGGAGGTCGATGGCGATGAATCGTCATGGTTGATCTCAGTGCAAGTGCACGGAATAGTCAAAAGAAATTTTTATCAGGGAGGTTGAGGGCACAAATATGCGACTTTTGATTTTCGAAATCGATTCATGCACATCAATGCAAGAATAAATCAAACCTTAAGTTCACCAACTCACACAATGAAGTTGCAAGAGTTCGGCTATTATCTTTTCAGTTTTAATTGGTAATAAGACAATCTTGGAAAATAATTAGCAAGCTAATAGATGGCGAAGATTTTTTTAAAGACTGTCCCGAATTCCTATGACTAGTTCCATCTTCTTTCAGCCAGTATAGGTGTAAGTATGGACCGTAAAATGACTACCCGTATTATTTAAGGATGGAGCATTACGCAATGTCCTTTAAACCCCCCACTCTGCTAAGGAAATCCGGACCGTTTACCGGCTACCGTATTCCTCAATGAGAAGTAGCTAATCGTTTTTAAAATCAATAGTCTGAATGAAAATGTCAGAGCTGGGCTCTAACCTTAAGTGTTGTCTCTCGTTCATGTAGAAAAATAAATGCATCCAAGGTCGGGGTTGCACTCCCGCAAAATTCTTGATTTTATGGGTTACTTAAAGTCGGCTATATTTAGTAGTCCCAATTTTAATTAGGTGATCATTGAAAATTTAATGTGACCACAACAACACGTCTACCGTCCAGTCCTAATTTCCTTTAAAATTATGTGACATAACAAGAGGGAAAAATTCTGGAAAAGCCGATGCACGGGAAAAACAATGATGTGTGCTCATATAGAAGACTTACAACGATTCCCCGCAATCTCCATGTGGGATGCAATACAAGAATTGAAAATTTAGTCTATATGAATGCAAGCCGATGAAAAACCGCACATAGCAGAAAGTTCTATTAGCGGGGAAGAATTGAGATGAATTTGGCTAAATTGAACGATCTAATGTGCATCTCAATTAAAGTGAAGTGTGGGCCTAGATCCTACGAGCACAATTAAAAATTTAAATGCTCTAAGAGCCGTATATGCAGGTCTAGCTTAAGCGCCACTCAAGTCGGGCCCTACCCTCACCAGAGAGTGAAACAGGCCACAACACACCATAGAAAAAAGTTCAAGGTCTTTTTACACATGCGAGAGTCCAAACGGACACCGCTATAAATGAGCAATTAACTACAGAAATTAAAATGACAGAAAATTAAATCCTAGACTCTACGCTCTCTCATGACTTGACTCGATCTTAATTTTTAATGTGGTTTTCAAAAGTCGTTGAAGATGCGTCGGTTCTTGAAAAACCGCTCCATGTACTACCTCGTAAGAAAAATAAGAGAGATAATGTAAGAGAGTGACTCAAAAAATTATAAAATAAATAAGAAAATAAATCGTAAAAAAGTGGAATTTACAATGAAAATTAAGGGATCAGATTACCTAAATACGGAAAACCGAATAAAAAATTTTAGACAAAAAACTAAGTTGTTTGCCTCCTCGGCAATGGCGCCATCGGACGTTTCGCAAATTGCCTCTTTTAAATATCGTGTATTGTCGTGGAATGGTCGTGCATTAAAAAATATAATGATTGTTTCGTTAACGCGGGCAATCGGAATCAGTCAAAGAATAACCACACTAAATTTTTGTCAATTTTTAATCGATGTGATTTTATGTTTATTTTACCTGGGCAAGTCCTAAGGTCGAGCACAAGGAGGCAAAGGAACAACCTAGAATTATATCTATCAAAGTTCGTGCTCGGTTTTTCGAGATGGTCTTTTTTTGTAATTTTTAATGCAATAAGGGATGCAAAATGCAATTTCGACCTATTTTAGTGATTAAAATGTAAATATCGATCAAACAATGTCCGAAAAAGATGAAATTTGACAAAGATGATAATTATGATGAAATGAATGCACTGAATATTTTTTTGGAATTTTTGGGTGCAAAATGATTTATTATGAATATTTAAATGCAAACAAAGTGAATTTCAATATTTATTTATAATAAATATTAAACCTAATTATTTTCAAGCTATAAAATTATCTAAGATCTATCACTAGGTGATGGATTTCAGAAAAATCATAAACCTCAAAAATACAAGATTCAATACCTATTAAAAATCAAATATTGAAATATGAAAAATGATTTGTACAAGGCAAACTATGCATGCAATGCAATTTTTTTGGGCACAGTGTTAATCACAATTAATTATACAATCCGTGATTTTTTGATAATTTTTAGAGAAACCGTTAATTGATGACAAATTTTAGAGCACAAGATGGACAAAATATGCAATTTTCTGTAAAATAATTAATTCTTAATTAACCATTGATAACAAAAATGTCAAGCAATTACCACAATGTAGAGAATTAATTGACAAATAAAATGCTATTTTTGGATAATAAAATAGTGCAATGTAGAGGTCCAGAATAATGGGGGAAACACATGGGTATAACTGTAATAATTTAAAATAAGATATAATGTAAAGGAGGGGCTTTTCTGTAATTAATGATAATCCTAAGGGGTTGAGCGCAAAAGTTCTAGAGGGGCACGTGCACAACACGTGCCCTCTGGTCCGTGGGGCTGAATAGCAAATAGAAGGACTTCTGGGGGCTTGTATGTAAATTGCCTAGGGGCACATGCAAAGCATGTGTCCCTTGGATGCTGATGTCGTTCCCCCCGGACACACGTGCCTCGCACGTGCACGGGGGGTCTTGGGTTTGGAGAGGCGGAGGGGCTTCTGGCTGGCCGTGCGGTGGGACTGATGTCGGTGGAGATGCCAAGTGTTGATAGCCTAACTATCGCCCTGTGGAGGTGAGTAGCGTGGCGGGGACCAATGCTGAGGAGTGGTGGCAGGGACCGGTGTTGGTCGAAGAAGACGTAGCTCCGTCGAAGCCTGGATGCTGAAGTCGTGGGCGGTGCTCCGATGGGCGACTGACGAAGCACCTGGGAGCATTGAAGGCGATAATGGACAGGCGTTGTCGGCAGTTTTCTTGACGATGGTCGGAGAAGACGTGACTGAGGTGAATGAAGTCAGAGGTAGTTGAAGTCGTGGGCTCTACGGCGAAGGACCGGAGCTTGGAAGTACGCCGGGGAGGCCGGATCTCACCGAAGATGGAGAGGCGGGCTGTCACCACCGCCCTCTGTTGGTGCTAACGGCAGATGTCGGAGTCGTTGGCGATGAAGGTGCTTTTATAGAGTTGGGGACCCAAGGCCGTAGAATTAAGGTTATGAAGCCAAGATTTGAGGAAGATCGGTGATCGACGAGATTGACGATGCAACTGACGTGGATTCGACGAGGGAGTGATTGATTCGAAGATGGAAGGCGAAGATCGACCGAAAATTTGACGGAGATGAAGATCTGCGGCAACATGTTTCACGACGGAAATCGCGGAGTTTAAGGCGGTGGTGCCCAATTTGGTACGAAGGACGATTTGGGGATGACGGTCGTCGGTCGTCCGATTGGTCGTGATCAGGTGGCCGAGGTGGAGACACATGGCAGTCGGATGCCTGAAGGAGGAAGCACGTGCATGACACGTGCCTAGGAGGCACATGCTTCGCACGTGCATCTTTTTATTTTTTTAATAAAATTGAATTAATAAAAACTCAAAAATGGCTGACTCGTGGCGGCTCCAGGAGCTGCGACGTGTCAGCACCACAAAATTCAAAAATAAATACTTTGAAAATCCAAAATAAAAAGAAAACTCCTCGGATCAAAAAGTTTCTTCAAGAAAATTGCTCGTCTCGATGAGATCTCCAACTTCCATGAAGACGTCAAAACCAAAATCGATCAATTGCTCAAAGTGATTTTTTTGGGGTAACCCATGTACATAGAATACCTTGATTTTTGGGTTTTATAATTTTTTTATCATTTTTAAATTAGATAAAAATCCGGAAAAATATGATAAAATCAAAGATAAATAGTTACACATTAGTCTATTTTTTGTATTATTATTAATTAAGAAAAAGAAGAAATAAAATAAAACACTAAAAAGACCAATTTTGTATAGACAGTTAGTGAAGACTCGAACTCAATTTGTCTCTTTGATTTCAAGGTCAATTTAGATTTGGATTTTTGCGCATTTTAATAAAACTCTTATCATAGAAGACAAATAAAAAATAAATAAATTATAATAGGATAATTATATACATAAAATCATAGGTCAAAATCAGATAAAATACAAAATGTACAGAACAGGCCCAAAACCCAACTTTCACATACGATCTCTGATTCATATGAACTTGGTCTTGTTTTGAAGGTAATTGAATGTAAATTAGTTCAAATGTGAGTAGGATTAAAAAGGGACATTGGATGGGAAGATATGAGGGTTTTTGCCCGGGAATCCTAGAACTAGGGTTTAGGTTTTTTGGTCTACTTATTTGGGATAGTGTTTTTTTGTATGTTTCATTTATTCTTGTTAGTGATATGTACACAGTGGAGTGGTTTTGGTTCAATTGGAGTTAGCATGAATAAGTTAAAAATCAGGGAAGGTAGGCTATTTACAGGTCAATTTTGGCTGGGATTTTTGGCTTCTTATTTTGTGCAGAAATGAGTGATAAAATACAATTCTTATTAAAATATACAAGAATGCTAATTATGCTAAATAAATGAAGAAATGCCAATTATTTTGAGGGAATTGAGCTTAATTAATGAGATTTAGAGTGATGAATATGAGATTCATCAATCTTTGACTTTCTTTATTAGCCAAAACAAAAGGGAAATGAAGGGTAAATGAATGTCTCCAGCAATCGATAGTGGAGAGGAGGCTGATCACTCATATCTGAAGTGATCTAAGGAGGAACTGGTATGGGAGAAGAGTGAAGAAGGTGTGGTGATGTTGCGGGATTGATTAGAATTGAGGATTAATGATCTAAGAACCTTGATCATGCAGTTGGAGCTCCGGTGAGATCTGAACTAGGTAATTATTGGAGTTTAAAAAACAAATTAAATGCTAAAATGGAAAGAAAATTACCTAACGTTACCTTAGGATGGAAGAAGGATGGCTTTTCCTCGATTTGATGTGAAAGGAGGATAAGCATAACATCGACAGAGGAGCTCCGACCGCTGATGAGTCTCCATTTCATCACCTTTGTTCTTTCAGTGTAGACTTCATTCCCTAGATAAATGCATATATATATCATTAATTTGTGAAAATATAAGCTTTGTAAAATATACAAAATATTATATAAATTATTTTATAAATACTGTATTCATTAAAAGAAAAGAAAAGAAAAAGAATGAATTGTCAAGGACATTGGATGACCCTTGTCCCTGAGACTCAGTCATCATGATGACTTAGTTGACAAGGAATATAGTAGGGGGAGATAGGGCATATGAATCACATCAAAAACCTCATTTTTAATTCATCAATAATCAATTTTTGGCACCCATTTTCTACAATTATCTTTTTACCTCAAATTTATAAACTTTAGACATGAAAGTTGTAGATAAACATACACATAAAAATATAAAATTTATTTCATATGAAAATAATACAAAATGTACATTCTACACCCAAAATAAAATACAAAATCCCACTTTCATAGACATGTATCTCCTGCATATGAACTCAAAATGCACCAAAATCATTTTAATTGTATATTACTTTTAATAATGTGTTTAATAAAGGTGGTTTCACTTAATTTTGTTAAGATGTAAAAGTTAGGTTTTGGACCCCTACTGTACAATATATGTAAATAAAATAATCATTTTATTTATTCTTTATATTATTATAATTTTGTATTTTTATAATTTTGTAAACATTATTTTAAATATGTGTACATATAAAAAAAATAAATTAAATTGAATTAAAATAGTATACTAAAATACATAGATGAATTACCTATACATATACCTATATAATAAATACATCTATTCATTTAAGTAAGCAAAGAACTTTAGCAAAATACAATAAAAATTTTTAAGTATATTTAATAAGTTATAAATATAAAAATTATGTATATAAAATAATAAAATATAAAATACAAATAAAAATAAAATATACATTACATAGGTAAATATGCTTGTAAATATACAAGTAAAAAGTAAAATGTAATAAATAAAGATGTAAAATAAATGAAAATCATCATTAAATAATACACAAAATATCCAAAATATTTTATATTTTGAGTTTTTTGAGAATAAATCAATTTCAATTTCATTTCTAATTATTTTCTTTTTTATTTATTTATGTTTGTCTTTTAGCGTCTAATGAGAACCAACGAGGGCGCAGCCCTGGTTGACCCAAGTCAACTACTCTATCCACCCCACCGCCCGCATCAGATGTCATATCCATGCCGACTTCTCTGACTTTCTTCATTTGATATGTTAATCATTTGCCCTCGATCCCTGCACTAAAAGTCATCTGTGATCATCCATCTTTCACACCGGCACTTTTTCCAGGTCAAATGTTCACTAAATCAAGCGCAATCCTTAATCGAAACCCTAGCCTCAACTCTTCATATAAATAAGAGCATGAACCCTTCAATTCATTTTTATCCCCCTTCTTTAGTTCTTAGCCTCTCAAATCAATTCCAATAGATCCATGTTGGTGATGGGAGCATGGATCTACAGTTTGCAGCAATGCAGAGCTGAGGAAGAGGCGGTCCAAGACATCTCCAGCGAGTCTCTGCCATTATGTTCATCTCTCGTGCCTCTAGGCATGGTTGAGACACTTTTATGTTGTTTTTAGGTAATATATTTATTCTTAATTTTGATTCTATAATTAGTTTTTAATTTCAGTCACTAGTTTAGCATAAAATCTGGGTTCTGTGTAACCTGAAGCCGGAGCTTCAGGTCCATTTCAATGAGGTTTATCCTGCTTCCGACTCATCTGATCAGCCCACCTCCATCCTGATCATGTTCTCCACCTGACGCAACCCTTTACCCCTTCATTCTGGCTTAGAATCAAGATCTCGAGAACTTTCTGCCATCCATCATCGGAGCTCAATCTCCCCCTTCATTCCACCCTCCGACTTCCATCAATAACAGCCATGACTACCCCCATTGCAATGTGGTCCTTCTTATAAAGCTCTTCTATGTGCTGATTTAACTCAAGAGCAGGTCCCAAGTCTTCACCGGAACTCTTTAGCTACAGGGCTCGATCAACGAGCCCTGGGCACTTATGAAGTATCTGGGAGTTCCAATGCAACGACAAGAACGTGAAGAGATACTCGATGTAGCTCTCGGTGCCCGGAAGCTCACACTTCATCGATTCCATACCTACCCAGGGAGAGTTCTTCGTGAGTTCTTCCAGCACACCTTTGCATTGTTGGATTAAGAGCCGACCATCCAGGCTAGCAATCAAAGCGTGATCAAGGAGGAGCTCCACCATTAGATCTCATCTCAATATAATCCTAGACGTCGAAGCCTAATCGTTATCGTGCTACCCTAAGCTACGACGTGTTCAAGAGGATCATCTTAGGCCGTTGGATGAGCACTTTGGAGGATAAAGTTCATATCCAACCTCCATATTTTGTTTCATTTTTATTTTAACTTGTAAATATTTAAGGTAGTCTAATGTTTTTGTAAAAATTGCAAGATAACCTTCAACATATTGTATATTTGCATACAGGTCCTTGCCGACTTACCTCACTAATGAATCTGCGATTCATCACCTCAATATCTTGCTCTTAACAAAACCCATGAGAAAATTCTCTAACAAATATATATAAAAACAATAAACTAACAAAATGACTCTTGTAGATAAAACACACTAATTATTGTATATTGGATTGTACGAAATAAACTAACAATAAAAAGGCGCAAAATTAAAGGAGTTTTTCAACTATAAATAGCCCAAAACTTCATGTATTTTTAATAATTTTATTTCATCTCCTTTTTGGCTAATTCTTTCTCCAACTCGTTTATAAAAATGTATATAAAAATACAAAAATATAAAATAAATTTTAACTCAAATAAATGCTTTGAGATCTTAAAGAGAAAAAGCCGTAAAGTTCAACTTCCAAACCAAATTCCTGCTCCGTGTGAACTCCGAATTCACCAAAATCACTTTTAAAGTTTAAGTTAGACGATTATCTATCCAACAGAGCGGTTTCATTAAAATCAGAGCTAATTTGCAAAAGTTGGATTTTGGGACCTAGATGTACATTGCATATTATGTATATATTCATTCTTTCTTTATTAATTACTAAAAATACAAAAAAATATACTTGTGTTATATTTTGATTATAGTATTTTATTTTATTTTTCTTTTGTAAATAACTCTTATTAAAAAGACAAAAAATATATATTTTAGAAAAGCAAACAAAAAATGTACATGTTGTTTGTCTTCTTTTGTAAATTCTCCACTATTTATTTTCTTCTCTTTTATTCTATTGTATTTAAAGTAGCCTACTTTATTTTATTTTATCTTCCTTTATTTATTTTACATTATCTACAATAACCACCATTCAACTCCATTCTACCACCAACCTTTATCCAACTCCATAATTTTTAATAACCTCCCATTCAACTCCATTAATAATACAACCTCCCATTCAACTCCACCACTTTAATAACCTCTCATTTTTTTCCTCTTTATATACATCCCATTCTCCTCATTTGTCACTTGATCGATCTTTATGTGAAGAGAGCCTAGTTTCCAGAGTTGAATCGGTGACAGTGACACAACCGCTGTTGAGCGACGACAACCCTCTCTCTGGTGAGATCTGTTGGCTTTTCAGCCAACATCACAGCCACATCCGTGTGTTGCTCGAGCTCATCGCTCGCCGGCTATTTGAGCGAAGACCGTGCTCTCGTGAGTACATCATAGGCGATCGTCTCCATTGTAGGTAATTTTTCTTCTCATTTTATCATCTTGTTATTTTTTGCAATTTTCTTGTATCACATCACTGTTATAGTAGTTTTCTACCACATTATTACTTCATTCACCACCTTCACCACCACATCTTTTCATCTTTTGTATTTCATCACCATATTCATCATTCCATCACATCATATCTCCATCCTCATTTTTATTTGCATTCTATGTTTTAAAAAATAATAAAAAAATAAAAAATTAAATAAAAAAATTTCTGTTCCAGCAGCAACAAATTAAAAAAATAAAAAAAACCGCAGCGGTGGCTAGTTCCCACCGCCGCCGCCCACACCGGCCCCCAGCCGCCGCCCTCCAACCCCCGCGCGGACCGGCACCGTCGCCATCTCCTCTGCTCGCTCACGGGGACCCGCGCCGCCGGCTCGCTCACCATTGCCACCGACCTCATATCCCTTTTGGGTTCGGCCAAAGGAAGAAGGTCTATTTTCATTTTATATTTTTAATGTAAAAATTGCATGTTTTTATTACATGTTTATAATATTGCATAATAGTCCCCGTACATAAGTTGCATTGTAATTTTAGTTTCTGTATTTGCATTGATACCCATGTGTTAGCATTTTAATTTGGACTTCAATTAAGCATCATTATATTCAATGAAAAATGTCTTGATGTTGAGCAATTAGTTCTCTACCACTTGGAAATTTATTTTTATTTTTATGATCTTTGGGTAATTAATTAAAAATTCTTAACTGAAATATTACTTATTTTACCCAATCTAGACTCTTAAATTCATATCTAACTCACGGTTGCTCTAACAAATCTTGAAAAAATAGACATGATGCCATGATTTTTTATTGAGATACTATCCAAATTTCATCCATAGTGGAATTGTCTTGTGCCTGAAATAAATCATAGAGTGATTTTCGTATTTGATTTTTAATGAAATCAATATTTATATCCTTTTCACAAAATTTTAAATCTCTCGGATTCCAAATGAAAATACCTATCTGGGATAATTCGCTCTCTGGCTAATTTGATATTGTGGATTAATTAGGAATTATATACTCATCGTCACTATGTTTTAAGTAAAAAATCCGTCAAAAAATCATATTTTGTCAAAAAAATTCCAAAAATATTAGGGTAGCTTCCTTGCATCATGTTTATATTCCAATAAGTTTTTCATAATTTTTGCGTACTATTTGTGTGAGAAATTGCGAAAACCCCATAAAAGTGTGCATTTTTAATTGTTGCATTTTAACTCCTAAAAATACAAAAAAAAGTGTCTTGCCTTCATCACTGGATTAGGATTCTGGGAAAAATATAACTTGGATAAATTAACTTATTTTCTACTCAAATTAATTTAGCTAAGTTGTGTGATTTCTTAGTAACTTGATTCACCTGCATTTGCATTCTTTTTGCATAAAAATATAAAAAAAATTGCATTTATAAATCGAGATCTAAATTTTTGAATTAAAACCAAAGTTGTTCCTTTGCCTACCTGTATTCAACCCCGAAGTTGCCCAGGATATAAATTAAGCCGAGACACTCTTCAGGGAGATATTCTCTCGGTTCTGATCGAATCGCTGAGTACACGTACTATAACGTGCCCGAAATATTTCACGTATTTAGCGACTAGTCAGATGGCATTGTTGTTGGGGAGGCAAACGGCTTGAGGATTAATTTAAAAAATTTTAGATTTAGATTTTCATTTACTCGGGTAGTCTGATCCTCGAGCCCACTTGTAATTAATTCATTTTCTTTTAATTATTTTTCAGCTTGTTTTTTGTATATATTTTGTTTTTATCTCTCTAATATAAATCTCATTTTTCTTGCGAAGGTCCGGTGGACTTGTAGTACATCGGAGGTCGACGGACGTGACGCGCGTCGACTGTTGAAGAGCAAGGAGAACTAATTTATCTTTGAAGAATTTTTGTAAATTCTTGTAATTATCGTGTTGTAATTATTTAGCTTGCTCATTTACAGTGGCTCTTGTTTGAGAGCTCGCACATGTAAAAAAAAGACTTGGACATTATTTGTGGTGTGTCGAGACCTGTTTCACTCTCTAGTGAGGGTGGGACTCGACTTGAGTGTCGAATTTAAGGATTAGGCACACGGTAGTTTAGAATCAAATTTGTTTGTGCCCATTGTAAATTAGGCCACACATATCTTAGAAGATTAACATATCTTATAAGATTCATAATGAGATGGACATAGACACGTACTACTTAGCTCAAATCAAATTAATTCTTTCTCGCTAATAGTATACTGTTTAGGTGCAGTTTTCTCGATCTGCATGCATTTAGTGTAAAATTTACAAATTCTGTTCTGCATAAAGCATGGAGAGTGTTGGGATCCACTGTAAGTATACCTTCTTCTGAGCATGCATCATAGTTTCTCGTTTGCATTATGATTTCCGATTACTTTCTTGTTTTACAACTTAAGGTCAAAAAGGAAATTGGGACGGAATGGTAGACGTGCTTTTGTTTCAGATTAATTTTAACTGATAACCTAACTCTAAAATTGGGACTGAATTGAACAGATCGATTAAAAAAATGGAATAAAAAGAACCCCTGTTCTCGGGTGCATAAAGCCCTCATTGTTTGTTTTACTTGTAAGTGAGAGAGAGGACCCTAGGATAGAGCCAAGCCATGATTTCTTACTTACAACCGGTTCTTTATTTTCAGGTGATTAGCTACTTTTCAGTGAGGAATACGGGTAGTTGTATTTATACGGTCCAGACTTCCTTAGCAGAGTGGGAGGTTTAGAGGGCACTTTAGTCCTCAAGGAATGGGATCCGGCCTGTAATTGCTCCTATACTGGATGAAAGTAGGTCAAACTAGTCGTAAGAACTGGGCCAGACTGTAGGAAAATACGGGCACCTAATAGCTCGTTAATCTTTCCAAGATTGTATTTATCACCAACTAAAATTGATCATATAATACGGTCGAACTCTTACGACCATCACCTGTTGAGTTGGTGGAATTGAGGGTTTGGATTGTGTTTGTATTGTGTGAGTTTACTCCGCATATTTATGTACACCGTAGAACTAGTGCCTCTTTGAATATCGCGATCTAATCGGTTCTTTTGACATCGAAGATGACCGATTGAGGGGATATTTATTCGGACTTCGTGAATCTCTCATTGAACTCTCCAAGAAGTACATCTTCACAGGTCCATGCGCAACTTAGACCAACCTGGACGCATGACCCTCTTGAGCCTAGGATCACCCACTCTCGAGATGGTTACTCTCAAACCATTCCCTTTCTCTCTTCCCACCTGACCGAGGAAGACCTTCGCCTCGATGAGAATACCTTGATTCATAAGTCCTCTTCTAATCAAGAACACCTTGTCGATTCAGGCCATAAAGAAGATTCAAGGAAAATGCCTCCAAAGAAGAAAGATGAGGAAGAAGAGAATCATGAAGACCCAATGAGAATGATACTTGCCAGATTAGCTACATCTGCGCAGCAACACACACTTCTCAGAGCTCAGTTAGGATAGCTAAATGTTGGGGCCGAACCACCAATGGATGCAGCATATAACCCCGAACAATATCAAATTCGGAACTACTTGAGTCTAGTCGAACCCACTGTTGATTTTAAATTAAAGCCGCATTTTCTGAACCCGCTGCCACACTTTGATGGGAATGCTTCTGAGGAGCCATATGCATTCCTAAGGGACTTTGAGCTCATCTGTGCTAACCTCAAACATAATAATGTTAGCCAGGATTATATTAGGCTCAAAGCCCTTCCATTTGCCTTCGGTGGAAAAGCTGACTATTGGGTGAAGAATCTTGGAGTTACCGTCACAACTTATGCCCAGTTCAAGGACCTATTTCTGAAGAAGTTCTACCCATTGAGTAGAACTAACATGATGAGGACGCGAATTATGAGTTTTTCCAAATTACCCCATGAAGCCTTTTGTGATGCTTGGGAAAGATTCAAGGACATCCTGCAGAAGTGTCCCTATCATGGACTAGATGACAATATCTTGGTCCAGTCGTTTTTCACTGGTCTCAACCCTGAGATGCAGGGTTTAGTGAGCGCTGCCTGTGGAGGCAGTTATACATCACGAGGAGCGGATATCGTCTGGAAGGTATTTGAGCAAATGGTTGAAACTAGCCACTCACAGATGGCCAGCAGGACCTATACACTGTCCCCCAGTTCACTCTCATTTAGAGGGGGAAAATCAGCTGTAGTCGATCTCTCTCAGGACGTGATCCCTAGCATGGGACTCCTTGCAGACAAGTTTACAATAGTTGAGAAGATCGACATGAGGAATGATGAGTTAGACCAGAGCATCTCCAAACTTTCAAAAAAGAAGGAGGAGTTGATTGAGAAGGTATCTAAGATAAGGATACCTATAGTGACTGCACTCTTTGCTCCCGTATACTGAGTTCACCATATTCAGGAGCAGTTGGTGTCATGGCAACCCCAGTCGTGGGAGAAGGACCAATCCTACGCTCACTCTTTCCAACAACCACCTCCATTAGCAGAGACAGTTCAGGAGGAGCCTCCACCGGTTTGGGAGGTGAATGGAGTATGGTACACTCAGGACCCTGCTAGGAAGGGAAGTACGGGAGACCTACAGATCTACCAGTGTCTCCTAACCTTTCATAACACTGCATTCACTTCTGCACCACCTCCTTCACAGCAGAGCCCTAGATTCCCGCCACCCCAACAGCAGCGGCAGCAGTACCAACAATATGGCCGAAAGGCCATTATCAGGCAGGCCAACAGGGCCTGCAACCCCAGCAGCAGTAGCAGAGGCAGTACACTGGCCAGCAGGGCCAGTCTTCCCGTTCTTCTTTCTAGTCTTATCCACTTCATTCTTCGTATAGTCCCGTAGATATACATCAGCAGATACTCGACAAACTACGTTCCTACAGAAATGAGATTCATGACTTACGGGTGGATGTCAACCACCTGTCCAGATGGCGAGACGATCAGACTGCACCCTCTACCTCTGTCCCTGCCCAATTTCAGGCTAACCCCAACAGCCTGAATCGTTCTAGTTCTCAGCAGCACTTCGGTCAGGTATACTATTCAGCATATCTTGGATCTGAACATGAGATTCTTTCGTGTGACGAGGCTAACCACATGTCACTCAGGAGCGGAAGGATCGTGACCGTACCTGACCGGGTGAGGGATACGAGGAGGGCATCTCTGGAGCTCTACCTGAGGAGTCTTCATAGGACGAGGAGGAGAGGCAGCATATTCTGGAGCCCCATCTGCACTATTCGAGGATTTCTACTCAGGGAGCCGAGAGAAGAAGGAGAGCACATATGCAGCATTGACAGCATGGATACACTTCTGATTCTACGGAGGACCTTGCATCTCCGGTTGTGGCGGATACCACTCCAACTTCTATTCCACAACCTATAGTAGATAGATTTGATTTTGATCCCATGTTGCATCAAAAAGATTCATGTATGAAGAACTCTGTTTCAGTTAATGCAAAGAACGATCTTTCAGTTCATGATTCAGACTCTTCATCTTCTGTTTCTCTAGCTTCAGTCCCTTTCCCATGTGCTCTTACGGCAGGAAAGCGCATCAAAAAGATTCAGAAAGATGACCCTGATATGGCATGATTTTGTAAAGAGAATATCATTTTAAAGGTGCCATTTGATTAGTATGTGGATAACCATCATGCATTCCAAAAGTACCTTAAGGTGAGATGCACACCTACTAGGGTTAGCAGGAAGAAAGAGAACCAAAATATAAAGACACATGTCTTGTCAGTAGCCACAACCTATTATCTCAAGAATCAGACTTTGCCAAGGAAAAAAGAGATATGGGTGCTCACTATGTGGAGAGTCGTATTGAAGACATTGCATTTGCACGCACACTCTTGGATAACGGTTCTTCGATCAACCTACTTCCCTTAGCATTATATCATAAATTGGAGTTGGGACCACTTCACAAATCTAGAGCTTTACTCTAATTTACAGATCGTCAGTGAAGAGACCTAAGGGAGAAGTGAAGAACGTCATTATCATGATTGAGGGGCAGAACTATCAGGTTGATTTCACAGTCTTGGACATGGAGACCCCCAATCATTGGAGAGAATCTCAGATTATTCTTGGGCGACCCTTCCTTAGGACCGCAGGCGCAACTTTCGATTATGGTACGGGAATGATGAAATTCTGTTCTCCATGCCGAGAAGTGAACCTTGAGATGAAGCAAACCAAGTGTCAGCGACCTAATTCAGAGAGTAGTACAGAGTACTCATCTTCAGAGGCAGATTGCAGAATGATTAGCACAGTTGGGTTTTGGGGACAGATTTCTTCAGAACAGAGCGAATCCCTTTCATCTGGAAAGGGTATAGTGGATGATGCAGTTTGCCAAGTGTTGTCTGATCTTGTGAGACATGCATCTACCTATTCCCATGATGACACAGAGATCCATTTGGATCTGTCAGTTCCATCCCCTTCGGAACGATCATGGGACAGATGATGAGTCAGACACAGCTTTGGACTTATTACCTCGTTTCTTTGGCGATCCGACTCCCCTTACTTCTGAGTTGGTGGCGAGTACTACTCAACTTAGCCCACCTTCATGCAGCACGGAACCAGATTCATATTCAGTTCAGCCAGATTTTCTTGATGATACCACATTGCCAGAATTGAAGTCACTACCTCCTACACTCAAGTACGCCTTTCTTACGGGACCCAAAGAGAGATATCCTGTCATCATTAGCTCAGACTTGACATTAGAACAAGAGTCTAGGTTGTTAGAAGTTTTAGAGAGGAACCGCAAAGCAATAGGATGGACAGTGTCGGATCTCGTGGGCGTCAACCCCGCTCTCTGCTCGCACAACATCTTTACTGAGGATAATGTGGGACCTTCCCATGAGTTCCAAAGGAGACTTAACCCCAATATACGGGAAGTAGTGAAGAAAGAGATTGAGAAATGGTGCAAATCAAGGTTTATATACCCTATTTCTGACTCCAAGTGGGTGGCCCCACTTCATGTTGTCCCGAAGAAGTCCGGAATTCAGATGGTCACCAACGAGTAGGGGGTAGAGATCGTGACACGAGTACCTACGTCGTGGCATGTCTGTGTTGACTACAGGCGCCTGAATGCTGCGACCAAGAAAGATCACTTTCCCTTGACTTTTATTGATCAGATTTTGGAGAGTCTAGCAGGGAAAGAGTTCTTCTTTTTTCTTTATGGGTACTCAGGCTACAACCTGGTAGCTATAGCACCCGAGGACCAGTAAAAGACCACATTCACATGTCCATTCGACATTTATTCTTTCAGGCGCATGCCATTCAGGCTCTGCAATACCCCGGGCACATTTCAGCGGTGCATGATAACCATATTTGTCGAGATGGTGGGAGATTTCCTGGAAGTGTTCATGGATGACTTCTCGATCCGTGGTGATTGTTTTCATACATGTTTAGCGCACTTGGACCGAGTCCTCACGAGGTGTAGAGAGGTGAATCTGGTACTCTCCTGGGAGAAGAGTCACTTTATGGTGACGGAGGGTATCGTGTTGGGGCATGTCATCTCCAAAAGGGGAATGGAGGTTGACCCTGCTAAGGTGGAGGTGATCAAGAAACTCGATCCACCTACCAACGTGAAGTCATTGCGGTCATTCTTAGGGATGTTGGATTCTATAATAGATTTATTAAGGATTTTTCAAAGATCACCTGCCCACTAACTGAGCTCTTAGGGAAAGACACAGAGTTCGTTGTAAATCACAGGTGTCTGGAGGCCTTTGAGCTCTTGAAGAGGATGATTTGTGCCTCACCTATCCTACAAGCTCCTAACTAGTCTCTCCCCTTTGAAATCATAACTGATGCTTCAGATTTCGCTATAGGAGCTGTGTTAGGACAATGACGACAAGGGATTCCGTTTGCAATCCATAACGCGAGCAAAGTATTAGATCCTACACAGAAGAATTACACAGTAACTGAAAAGGAAATGCTCGTAGTAGTATGGGCCCTCGAGAAGTTCAGATCATATATTTTGGGTTCTAAGGTGAAAATATATACTAATCATACAACCATTCAATAGTTAATGGAAAAGAAGGACGCGAAGGCACATCTTCTTAGGTAGATTTTACTCCTCTAGGAATTTGATTTGGAGATAAAAGATAAACCTGTAGTGAAGAATGTTGTGGCTAATCACCTTTCTCGGATTCAACTTAAGGATTCGCCTGATTATGAGCGGATTAGAGAGACCTTCCTAGATGAGTCAATTTGTGTTATTGACTCACTCCCATGGTATGCCAACATGGCGAACTATCTTGTCTCCAAGAAGGTTCCTCATGGTTGGACTAGGAGTAGCATTGATAGACTGAAGTCGGATTCGAGGAGATACCACTGGGACGATCCTTTCCTTTTCTTAAAAGGACCGTATTGTGTTAGGAGAAGGTGTATTCCTCAGGAGGAATACCAGAGTGTCCTCACATATTTTCATTAACTTAAGGCTGGAGGACACCATTCGGGAAAGAGAACCGCTCACAAAGTACTTCAATGTGGATTGTATTGGCCGACCTTGTTTAGAGATGCTATTGCTTTTGTACAATCGTGCCCGATTTGTCATAGGATGGGAGGGACAATTGGACAGAGAGATGAGATGCCCATGCAACCGATGATTATTTGTGATGTTTTTGATGCATGGGGCATAGATTTTATGGGTCCTTTTCCCAATAGCCAAGGACATGAGTACATATTGTTGGCGGTTGATTATTTATCCAGGTGGGTGGAGACTGTCTGTAAGTTTGTGAGAGACCATATTATTGCTAGGTTCGGGGTGCCAAAAGTTTTGATATATGATGGGGGTAGCCACTTTGTGAACCGAGATATGAGATCTTTAGCTAAGGACTATGTATTTGAACATAGAGTTACTAGTCCTTACCACTCATAGTCCAACGGCACGGCAGAGGTTTCGAACAGAGAGGTGAAGACTATTTTGCAGAAATTGGTTCGTCTCGATAGGAAGAACTGGTCTCATCTCTTGGACCAAGTTTTGTGGGCCTATAGGACAGCCAACAAGACACCATTGGGTACTTTACCATTTAGAATGATCTATGGCAAGCCATGCCATTTGCCTGCAGAATTGATTCATAAATCCAAATGGGCAATTAAGAAGATTAACTGGAGTAGTCACCTAGACTTGAACTTGAACGAGCTCGTGGATATTCGAAACAGGGCATATGACAACAGTTTAATTTATAAGGACAAAGTAAAGAGATGGCATGATCAGCACATTAGGTGCAAAGACTTTGTCCCTGGACAAAAGGTATGGTTGTTCAATGCCAAGTTGAAGATGTTCCACGGGAAGCTCAAATCTAAATGGACGGGTCCCTTTGTTGTTAAGAAAGTGCACGAGAATGGAAGTGTAGACATAACTGATCTCTCAGATGGTGCACAATCTCATGTGGTAAATGGACAACTGTTGAAGCATCTTGTAGATTCGAAAGAGCAGTTAGTCCAAGTCAAGGTCATCAACTTCATGCAGAGTGAGCACAGAGCAGATACATCATATTACTCTTCATGAAGATGTAGCATCAAGTTTCAGCATCTTAGAAGATTCATTCCTCTTGTATATTCTCCTTTCTTTGTATATTCTCCAGGTCACATCGGTTCTCACACTTACTCATGTCCTATACTTAGGTTGACCAGAGCCTAAGTATGGGGGAACCGATGCCCACCATGTGTATATACTCACCCATTTCTCCTCTTGACCTCGCCCACCCCATTTTTGCTCTTCTTCTACACTTAGGCTGACCAGAGTCTAAGTATAGGGGAGGCGGATTGACTTCTATATGAAGGATATGGTGAGATCCTCAAGCTCATCACGGAAGCGTGGGTATCGTATCGAATACGATGAAGAACGACTAGTCAAACTAGTTGTTCTATGCAGCGGAAATTAAAATTTTTTCATGTAACAATACCACATGATCCAAGAACACTTCTTGGATCGTTTCGTCTGAACCATAAACAAGTATTAGGGTTACCTCTAGAAGCGTGGTTGTGATCGAGTCTCTAAACAAAGAGATCTCCTGTCTCAAGTCTGATCTGATAGAGGAGACGCGTGCAAGCGTGTTGATGAAACACGTGCTTCTCACAATCCATGTTGAAGATCCAAGCCACGGATCTCCTGATCTCGACAAACGAGATCCGACCTTCTTCTTCACGAGCAAGGCACGCTGAAGTAGACGGAGATCCACGAGCAAACCATAGGGCAACATGACGACAACACTACGGTGATGGAGAACCTTTCTAGGGCATCCATGGTGGACGGCCACATGAGAGGAAGAGAGAGTAGGTGTGTAGAGAGAGAAAGAGAGAGAGAGAGAGAGAGAGAGAGAGAGATACTTATGTTCTCATTGTGTGTGAAGAAGATCAATGGGGTGCCTCTCCTTTTATAATATTTTGGGATCCATGGATCTCAATCCATGGGCAACACAAATCCTATGGCTCTCATTGATTTGTGTTTCTTTTGATGGCTACGATTTGTGTTGGTAAAAATTAACAACAATTAATTTAATTTAGATTAAATCTATGTTGATAAATCAATATAAATCTATCCCAAACTAAATCAATCAAGCATGGAGATTATGAAATGAAGATTGCCTCCTTCCATAATATTAGATTTGGTGGCAATCTCATGCAATCTCATGAGATCTCATAAGATTACATTATTCCATGGAAATCTCCAAGATTTACAACAACACTTGTTGTAAATTATTCTACAAAAATAATTCATAATTATTTTGTGAATATTGCAATCCTGTTACTAAAAAACTATGAATTACATTCACAACCCAAAATAAAATGTGAATTACATTTTTAATTAATTGTCCAATGTGAATCCAATTCACATCAACATTTAATTAACAAATGTAAATTACAAATATCTCTCTCTTATATATTATAAATCACATTTATAATATATATGACTAATTATCCAAATTATTCATATCCATGATAATTAAATCACATTTTATCATCTTGGATCTCTATTCTCGTGTGCCCAAATAATATGAATCACATTCACATTATTCACATCTTTGATAATTAAATCACATTTAATTACCTCAGATAACTCTCTTTACAATATGAATCAAATTCATATTATTCATGATAATTAAATCACATTTAATTATCCTTTTTTCTCAATGCTTGGATACATAATATCAACAACGAAATTATCCTGAACTCATTCAAGGATAAGACACTTTCTCCACAGATACTTACAGATAAGGACAGGGAGATTGTATTGTTCCACGTATAGTGACTTGGATATTGAGCTCAAATCGAGATCGCGGGCCTCCCATAGATGCTTGATTAAATCAAGACCGCAAATCTAATCTTCTCATTGCATATGAATCACAATCAGATCAATGTCCAACATTTGGACCAAGATCAAATTACTTCTCTACTTAGAGGAGTCACTAAAATCCAGACCCGTTTCATCACTCCCTATGAATGGAAGCGTCATGGTTATACAATCGTTTATGACCACATCACCCTCAGGAATTCCCAATACATGTACATCCTGCATACTAGAAGACTCGGAATAAACCCGAAGTATTAGATAAAATTTACATTGTTTACTTCAGGGTTTTATCAGTAAGTTTCTCATTCGAACATTGGGAGTTGGTATGGATCATATACTTTACAAAAGCATATATGATACCTAGGTCTTGATCATATACTTTCCAAAAGTATATATCAAATCTACAAATTCAGTCAAGCTTCCAAAGCGAGACGACCGTGCACAGAATTTGATTCTTTTCAATATCTCAAGAGTGAGTTCATGTCTTCCGGTTCAGTAACTGAACCTATATGATTCCTTTGAGAGATCGTATTACTCATATTCACTTATATGCAAACCAGTGTGCCGGTATATAGACCTTGGTTAGGTCATCAACCTATTAGTCTGCCAAATGTACATACTCACACATATAGTAACACATCTGTCTCCGGTCAGAGGATGCGTGCCTGTATCGTGACAGCATACGATATAGAACTTTGGTTATCTCGATCTTGTTAAGTCAACTCTTTGACCTAACTAATCTGACACCTCCGAATCTCTATTCCTATGCAGAGGACTTGCATCAAGAGGTCGGTCAGATATCAGCCTAAATGAGAAAGGATTGCCATCTCCTACTTAGGCTGGAGATCATCTCTTAACAATCATTTGATCGTGCTTGATGAGTCCTCAATCTAACTCTTTAGATATTCATCCAAGCACCAGCCTCTATGATTCAATTATTGAATCAACAACTGTATGATCATTAAGATGGCCATGGTAATAACCCTAATTGTACTAAGGGACATATTATGCAAATTATTTATTCTTCATTTCAGATCAGGGAATGATATTCGCAATAACATTTATTGCATAATGGCTCGCCATGGGCTCGCATGTATAATAATCTCCCACTAGACCAAAGAGACATTAATGAGATAATCATTTAAACCCGTACTCATGTGACTATCATAGGCTATTTAGAAAATATCTAGGTAAGCTGATCAGTCACTCTGTTCCCGCGAGATTACGCCAAGTCCTTTTACGACACTTGCATATCCCCAGTAATAGTGCTCGCATCTAATGTGAATGTTGCATCTTATGCAACCAATACTTAATCTTGTCAGTTACAGTGTCCTTGACACTACAACCTAGTAATTATCATAACCAGTACTTCCATAATCCTTATCAGAATACCCTTATTCATGGAGATCTCTATCTCCAAAGGTATCCAAAGTTAAGACATTTTAGATCACTATCTATAAAAGTCTTAATTTCTTGACGATAAGACTTAGAGATCACTATCTCGAAAGTCTCATCATCTTTGAAGATATAGTTATTACTGCAATCAAGTGTTTTATCTCCATAGTTGGATTAGTAACAGTTTACTACTCCCACTGCATGGCAGACATCTAGCTTTTGTACACATCTAGCATACACTCAGCTTCTCGTAATTGATGCATAAGTGCAAGTAGTTCTAGCATTCACTTCCTCAACTCTTTGAGGTGTTATCCCTTTAGATAGTTCAATACCATATCTGAAGGGAAGGAATCCTTTCTTGGAATTTTCCATGAAATTAGAACATGTCCAAGGTGTACTACAAATGTGACGGTCCCAATACCCTCTTCACTTTTCTTCTGAACAACTTCAGAACTAAGATCCAAGAGGTATCCTTGAGATCATATCTCAAGTTATGGAACAACCAGATTATAAAACACTTATTATTATCCTTATATCATTCCAAATGATTAGGATATCATCTACACTTAGCATGATGAACACAAATGACACTCTCACTAAGCTTCATATAGTTCATCAAGATTTTATATG
Organism: Ottelia alismoides; assembly: GCA_037367405.1. Lineage (NCBI taxonomy): Eukaryota > Viridiplantae > Streptophyta > Magnoliopsida > Alismatales > Hydrocharitaceae > Ottelia > Ottelia alismoides. The sequence continues at coordinate 79,749 of JAZKJV010010927.1, read as the reverse complement.
AAATCATAACATTTATAATTTCATCAAATCTTATGTTCCAGCTACAAGAATCTTATTTGAGTCCATAGATGGATTTCTTTAGCTTGCACATCTTGCTTTCCTCAACCATGAATCCCTGGGGCTACTTCATGTGAATATCCTCAGAGAGAAATGCAAGCTTGACTTCTTTCTCTTGAAGATCCATTTACACCTTTATGGGTCTTACCCATATAGGTGGATCCTCGAGGGTCCACATACAACACTTGTATATGAAGTCTACTTTAGACTTTATTGTTAACATCCATCTTCCCAATTCATGATCCTCAGGAGCTTCATCACATGAAGTCCAATAATTGTCAGACTTAATCGACACATGGAATATATCCTCAAACTCATTTGAAGAGGTATCAATGTTCCATCTTTAATTGTCCTTTTAGTTTTCGATTTCAGGAGCCTCATATTATCTCAAGATTAAAGTGAGTTCCTTTGCTTCATTTTCATCTTGATTCTCAAGAATGTCATCCTTTAAGAATCATATTCTTAGAGATGAGATCTTTTAAGAATCTCAAGGTCATAAAGTAGGTATCTAATACCGTCCTTTATTTTCCTAATGAAGTAGCACTCTCTAGTGCTAGATTCCAGCTTGCATGCATGGAACCATATTAAGGATATATATTGTAGTCTCTACTGCATATATACCTGGAAACTAAGAGGTAATTATGCTAAAATTCATCATTGATCAAATCATGTCACACATGATCCAATTTTATCTCTCTACAACCTTATTGAATTAAGGTGTGTTAGGGGGAGTGAGATAGAAATGGCATTCATATCTCCATAAGGTATTCCATGAATTCATCTAATAGGTACTTGCTACCTTGGTTAGATCAAATTCATTTAATCTTCCATCAATCTTTGGTTCTAATCCAAATTTGTGAAATCTTTGAACATTTCAAATGTTTCTTAGGTAAAGAGAAGAAATATCATATCATACATAATCATCAATAGATATCACATATCCACAATGTTCATTATGATATAGATGATCCACATACATCAATATGTATGAGATCCTGAATACCTTGACATCTTACATCTTTCCCAAGGAAGGGTGTATTGGACATATTTTACTTTTGAATACAATATTCATAAGTATGCAAGTTTTGAAATTTTAGACATCCTAAAGTTTTATTCTTACTTGTTTATTGATCAAATCAACAGGAAAACGTCCAAAGCTTGATGCCAGATCATTATCAAATGATCGTTATTCTCCTATTGATCTTTAAAGGTTTAATTTCATTATTAAAAATGTTAATGAACCATTCATTAATGTTCTAATTCAGTAGAGTCTTCCGGATGTTAGATTACTTTCTGAAATATATCCATCATAATTCTTTATGATAGGTCCATTCAAGAATTCATGTTTATTTCCAACATTTAGAAACAAACATTGAGTGTATTCTAATGTCTAGGTCATAGAGACATTCTCTAAGACCAAGGCCTCTCCCACTGAAATTATGAAGTCTATTGATATAATGGAAATTATTGCAACAATTGCATCAATTCCAACATGGATGACCACTAAACCTTAAGATCAAATTTCTAATCTTCTAATATATATGCAACCAATTGCAAGTGTCATTAGAAGATTGAGATACAATTATTGGACTTCATCTTATCAAATAAGAAAGTCAATTTCAATGATTTATGTAGATTATTTTGATGCTCTATCCAAGTCCTTCTCTAAGGATTCTAGACAGACTTGATAGTCAAACTATCAACACATCAATTTATTGCAGTATTGGCATTCATCCAACTCTTTGGATGTCATATGGAAGTCACAGAAGTACGGTCAACTCTTTCACTATCCTACTCATCTTGGGTCTAACCCATGCTTCCATTGTGTTCCCTATATCTATAAAAAACCACTGCTTAAGACTAAGGTAACTCTTATGTTAAATTCAAAAGAATTCAATGTGAGAGCATTTCAACATTTATATATGCTTCATTAAATTCATACAATATGAATATTATGAAGATTAATGAATGACTAGAGTATAGACAGTAGAATGATGACACTCATCATGTCTACATCCATCTAGACTCTTAAAACATTGGTTGAGGTAGGTATTCAAATATTTTGAATACATAATCTCTTGTAGAGCTACCATTCTGCATGATGCAGTGAACCATGTCATTCATGATAAATGTCAAGAGCACATATGTATACCAGAATATCTTCATTGATTTTATAAGGATTATTTGACAATTGCGATCACCATCGACATGTCACTTCCAAAGTATATTTGATGATATCAAGACTATAGAGACATAAAAACCCTAGGGTTGTAGATATATTGTCTATTTAATTGACATTCCTCATTATTATGAGGAGACTTGTACATTGCAACCACATACATTATGTGTCCAACTGTAAGTACAATATCTGGATCATGGGTCCAATCCATGATATCATACTGGTTATTATTGAGTATAGTATTGAGTGGTTTTAATGAAGGATTATCTGAAATAAGAAATTTGTATAAGTGTATATATTTTTATATATATACATATTTTACTTTGATTTAGGATTTTTTATATCAAAGTTGTCTTGCCTTGTCAACGCTGAAAGTTCATTCCCTTAATTATTTTCAATGTAAAAGATATACTTACCATTATATCTCAGCAAGATCTGGGATCTCCTTCTTTATCTTTGTCACATCCCAATAATATGAGAATTTGTAACTACGATAAAAAGAAGCGGGAACGCATTCCACCTTGCAAGTCCAACTTGCATCTCCCAATTCAGTCTTTAACACTCGGGCCCACCACCCCCAAGATGATGTTGACATGTCATTAATTGAACCAACCATCAACAGGAATAGTACTCGATATGCGCAATCCAATATTGCCCCAATAATATGAGGATCCAATATTGGGGTCACTACGCATACGACCTTATTATTTCGAGAAGGAAAGAGCCCGATCCAGATGCGCTTGCATACAGGAGCTGTCACTTCGGACAGGCATCTCCTACATACAATCCTTGGCGACGGAACCCTTCGCATTGACAGGAAACCATGGATGTCACTTATGTGATCCTCCATATCACGTTCAAATTCTAATTAATCATTACGAATCATATTCATTACGATTAGTTCTTCCAAGGGAATTGACACATCTATTTATAATAAAGTGTCTTATTTTTTTAAAAAATTGGATTCCAATTAATCTAATCATATTAAATTAATGATCCAATTAATATCCAACAAACATTCTTAATTGTTACTTGAATTATGGTATTATTTCAAATATGTATTATTTCGAATTTTAATAATTAGAAATACATCATGATTTCTTAAGCATTATACTGACCCAACCCGTTGTCATGGCCAGTACCGATGGGAGTGGGACAGACCACACACGGTGCAACCTGCTACCCCAACGCTCCTCGACTAGACACCATATCCACCTCGGAAAAGGATAATGCAAAATAGATCACTTTGTACTTGAGATGATCATCGGTTCTTCAATCGAAATTATATCATACAATAATAATCAAAACAATTTTTATTAACATTATAATGGGATTTGCTAAACAAATCCCAAGTCCTATTCAAGCAACATGTTTGTTGGAATGTAGATCATGTAGATCATGTAACCAATTAGTGATCTAGATCACATCTAATCAAATATTGGTTAAGGCAATGTCATTTAAGGAAATAATTATCATAAAATATTTCACAAATATTTATTCACAGTTATTCTAGGAAATTAAACAATTTAATTTCACTAATTGATTAAATGACAATCACTACGTTCTTGATTAAGAAAGTATTTCCAGCAGTGACCCTCACTTACTAAAAATACCATATCTAAATCAATTTAAATCCAAATTAAGCAAAATAAGTTCCTATAGTTTTCTAATTTGATTTACAACAGAACCTAATAATTTTCACGCACTTCAAGGCGTTTCAAATCCGCAATTATCTCTTTAATTACGTTAAGATTCGCAGTCCCCGAAACTGTGGATACATGTTCACTAAAATGATCATATCTCGAGTATACAGAATCCAAAGTACTTAAACTCAGCTCCTACTGTTTCCTTATTTAATGAGGAACGAAATACAATTATTATTTTCATGTTTAAATAATTTAAACAGTGACGAAAATAATCACTAAACAAAGATGCGAAAATGAAATGTAAGAAAACTTTTGCAAACCTTATGAACCCAAGTCGTCCTCGGTTCATGGATTGCATCCAAAACCTTCGACCTAAGGCTCTGATATCACTTGAAGGATATGGTGAGATCCTCAAGTGCATCACGGAAGCGTGGACATCGTATCGAATACGATGAAGAATGACTAGTCGAACTAGTTGTTCTATGTAGTGGAAATTAAAAAATTTTCATGTGACGAAACCACATGATCCAAGAACACTTCTCGTATCGTTTCATCTGAACCATAAACAAGTATTAGGGTTTCCTCTTGAAGCGTGGTTGTGATCGAGTTTCTAAACAAAGAGACCTCTTGTCTCAAGTCCGATCCGACGGAGGAGATGCTTGCGAGCGTGTTGATGAAACGCGTGCTTCTCGGATTCCATGTTGAAGATCCAACCCACGGATCTCCTGATCTCGACAAATGAGATATGACATCTTCTTCAGGAGCAAGGCACGCCGAAGTAGATGGAGATCCACGAGCAAACCATTGAGCAATATAACGACAACGCTGTGGTGATGGAGAACCCTTCTATGGCATCCATGGTGGACGACCAAATGAGAGGAAGAGAGAGCAGGCGTGCAGAGAGAGAAAGAGAGAGAGACTTATGTTCTCATTGTGTGTAAAGAAGAGCAATGGGGTTCCTGTCCTTTTATAATATTTTGGGATCAATGGATCTCAATCCATGGGCAACACAAATCCAATGGCTCTTATTGATTTGTATTTCTTTTAATAGCTAAGATTTGTGTTGGTGAAAATTAACAACAATTAATTTAATTTAGATTAAATCTATATTGATAAATCAATATAAATCAATCACAAAATTAAATCAATCAAGTATAAAGATTATGGAATGAAGATTGCCTCCTTCCATAATATTGGATTTGGTGGCAATCTCATGCAATCTCATGAGATCTCATGAGATTACATTATTCCATGGAAATCTCCAAGATTTACAACAACACTTATTGTAAATTATTCTACAAAAATAATTCATAATTATTTTGTGAATAATGCAATCTTGCCATTGGAAAATTGTGAATCACATTCACAACCCAAAATAAAATGTGAATTACATTTTCAATTAATTGTCCAATGTGAATCCAATTCACATCAACATTTAATTAACAAATGTAAATTACAAATAGCTCTCTCTTATATATTATAAATCACATTTATAATATAATGACTAATATGGGCATTTCTATCCACATTATTCATATCTGTGATAATTAAATCACATTTAATCACCTTGGATCTCTATTCTCGCATACCCAAATAATATGAATCGCATTCACATTATTCACATCTTTGATAACTAAATAACATTTAATTATCTTAGATAACTCTCTTTACAATATGAATCAAATTCATATTATCCATGATAATTAAATCACATTTAATTATCCTTTTTCTCAATGCTTGGATACATAATATCAACAATGAAATTATCCTGAATCTATTCAAGGATAATGCGCTTTCTCCGCAGATACTTGGAGATAAGGACAGGGCGATTGTATTGTTCCACGTATAGTGACTTGGATATTGAGATCATATCTCAAATCCAGATCGCAGGCCTCCCATAGATGCTTGATTAAATCAGGACCGCAAATCTAATCTTCTCATTGCATATGAATCACATTCAGATCAACGTACAACATTTGGACCAAGATCAGATTACTTCTCTACTGAGAGGAGTCACTAAAATCCATACTCATTTCATCACTCCCTAGGAATGGAAGCATCAAGGTTATACAATCGTTTATGACCACATCACCCTCAGATATTCCCAATACCTATACATCCTGCATACTAGAAGACTCGGAATAAACTCGAAGTGTTAGATCAACTTTACACTGTCTACTTTAGGGTTTTATCAGTAATTTTCTCATTCGAACATTGGGAGTTTGTATCGATCATATACTTTCCAAAAGCATATATCATGCCTATGTCTTGATCATATACTTTCCAAAAGTATATATCAAACCTACAAATTCAGTCAAGCTTCCAAAGCGAGACGACCGTACACGGAATTTGATTCTTTCCAATATCTCATGAGTGAGCTCATGTCTTCCGGTTCAGTAACTGAACCTGTATGATTCCTTTGAGAGATCGTATTACACATATGCCCTTATATGCATACCAGCGCGCCAGTGTATAGACCTTGGATAGGACATCAACCTATTGGTCTGCCAAATGTACATACTCAGACATATAGTAACACATCTGTCTCCGGTCAGAGGATCCGTGCCTGTATCGTGACAGCATACGATATATGACTTTGGTTATCTCGATCTCATTAAGTCAACTCTTTGACCTAACTAATCTGACACCTCCAAATCTCTATTCCTGTGCAGAGGACCTGCATCAAGAGGTCGGTCAGATATCAGCCTAAATGAGAAAGGATTGACATCTCCTACACAGGCTGGAGATCATCTCTTAACAATAATTTGACGATGCTTGATGAGTCCTCAATCTAACTCTTTAGATATTCATCCAAGCACCAGCCTCTATGATTCAATTATTGAATCAACAGCTATATGATCATTAAGATGGCCATGGTACATAACCCTAATTGTACTAAGGGACCTATTATGCAAATTATTTATTCCTAATTTCAGATCAGGAAATGATATTCGCAATAACATTTATTGCATAATGGCTCGCCATGGGCTCGCATGTCCAACACTATACTTTTTATTATTTTAGTCATCATACGTTTAGCATGAGCTATGTCTTTTTCTCTCTTCTTGTGCTCTGAGAACATAGCACATGCTAATTATAGGGGGTGTGTATATATTACATATATACTTTACCCATAGTTCGTACTTTCATGTATTTTTGTATATATTATACAATAATTATGGGGTGGGTAAAAAAACTCTCTTTACAATAAACTTTCAAAAAAACTTAGAAAAACTATTTTTCCTTATTTGCTTAAAAATCTCTTAAAAAACTTTCTTTAAAAAAACCCTTTCTTATCTATCAATCTTTTTCAAAAAAATGGAAAAAAAAGAAAAAATTCTAAAAAAACTTTCTTCTTTTCCTTTGTTTTAAAAAAAATCTCTAAAAAAATCAAAAAAAAGCTAACTAATAAGTTGGTTTAATCCTTGACGTCTTCACTTTCACACAAGACTAGTGATGTTCAAGAACACTTGGCTTATGAGGTCTTGAGATTTTGAGTTAACCAGCCTTAGTCATTAGGGTCATGGACTTAATTATTCACATTTCCCTAGTTTTAAAGATTTGTGTGCTATATTGCATGCTTAGTCTCAACCTTAAGAATATGATCAGCACCTCACATACACGACTGCAGTTATGATGAGATGAGTTGAAATTTCACTTGAGGAACTGGGATGAGGGATTTGAGTTTGGACTTGATTTGATGATGCTCGAGGATGGGATAAAATCAATGAAGGCTTCATAAAACCTGAGTGTCAGCCTCTTTAGCCAGTATGAGAACATGGTTCTTGTACTATCTCTTGACATTTACCTAAGTGCCAGGGTGTGATAAAAAAATTGTTGATTAGTGTGCGCCAACTCTTGCTAAAAACAGTGGAGCTAGCCAAAAATACTACAAAGTAATGAAATGTCAAAGAAAAGCTCTCATTCCACAAAGTCAACAATCAAAAGAGCTTCCACCAAAGGCGAGCACTCCCAACCATTTCAAAGTGTCCACTTGGACCACCGCTATTAGGACAAGGAGTCGAGTTTGCACCAAAAAAGTGCTTTGCATCGTAAATGCTACAAGTCTGGGTGTAGAAGGTATAATAGATACTCAAAAAAGGCACACCCTGGTCTATCTCAGGAAAACAAGTGCAGACGATTCCAACTTCTCTTGACGGACACACTGATCAACACCAAAAATATGTGTTGCATAATAAGGCACTTTAGAGAATCCTTGTTCCTATGAGGGGGAGATAAGAAATGATACAATCCTATGCCTCCATCAACTGGCATTCCATCTACACTTTCAAGTCTGACAACTAAAGAGATGGTGGATTGGATGCAAGAAATGATTTATTCCCTAGTGTTGAGGATCGAGTTCTTAGGAGAGTCTCTTGGACTGGAACCTTGGGTGACGTTGCGACTCTACACTTATAACTGCAGTCAACACTTAAGTCATATCCCTACTATATATGTATACAAAGAGAGTCATATGATTAAGGAAAGTGGATACCTTTTGACTAGAGCTTGGTCCATCTTAGAATTTTAGGATCTCTAAAAGCGAGAGTTCTTGAACGGATCAAGTCTTGTATTCACATGCATAGTCAGGGGGTTAACTCAACTTATTCATTCTTTATTTGCTCGAGGATTAGTAAAGTTTCAGTATGGGGGGTGATGAATCCACGATTCATCATCTCAATATCTTGCTCTTAACAAAACCCTGAGCAAATTCTCAAATAAATGTATATAAAATCAATAAATTAACAAAATGACTCTTGTAGATAAAACACACTAATTATTGTATATTAGATTGTACGAAATAAATTAACAATAAAAAGTCGTAAAATTAAAGGAGTTTTTCACCTGTAATTATCCCAAAACTTCATGTATTTTTAATACTTTTATTTCAATTCCTTTTTGGCTAATTCTTTCTCTAACTTGTTCATAAAAATATATATAAAAATAGAAAAATATAAAACAAATTTTACGTCAAAAAATGCTTCTACATGCCAAAGAGAAAAAGCCGTAAAGTCCAACTTCCAAGCCAAATTCCCGCTCCGTATGAACTACGAATTCCCCAAACTCATTTTAAAGATCAATTTAGAAAATTATCTATCCAACGGAAGTGGTTTCATTAAAATCGGAGCTCATTTGCAAAAGTTGGGTTTTGGGACCTAGATGTACATTGCATATTATGTATATATTCATTCTTTCTTTATTAATTACTAAAAATAAAAAAATCATGCTTATGTTATATTTTGATTATAGTATTTTATTATATTTTTCTGTTGTAAATATCTCTTATTAAAAAGATAAAAAAATATGTATATTAGAAAAGCAAACAAAAAATGTACATGTTGTTTGTCTTCTTTTGAAAATTCTCCACTATTTATTTTCTTCTCTTTTATTCTATTGTATTTGAAGTAGCCTAATTTATTTTATTTTTTTTATTTTGCTTTATTTATTTTACATTCTCTACAATAACCATCATTCAACTCCATTCTGCCACCAACCTCCATTTAACTCCACCATTTTTAATAATCTCTCATTCAACTCCATTAATAATACAACCTCCCATTCAACTCCACCACTTTAATAACCTATCATTTTTTTCCTCTTTATATACATTCCATCTTCGTCATTTTGCACTTTATCCATCTTACTGTGAGGAGAGCCTAGTTCCCAAAGTTGAATCGGTGACAGTGACACAACCGCGGTCGAGCGACGACAACCCTCTCTCCGGTGAGATCCGTTGGCTTTTCGGCCAACATCGTAGCCACATCCGTGCATAGCTCGAGCTCATCGCTCATCGGCGATTCGAACGAAGATCATGCTCTCGTGAGCACATCATAGGAGATCGTCTCCATTGTAGGTAATTTTTCGTCTCATTTTATCATCTTGTTATTTTTTTCAATTGTCATGTATCAAATCACCACTATAGTTGTTTTCTACCACATTATTACCTCCATCACCACCTTCACAACCATATCTTTTCATCTTTTGTATTGCATCACCATATTCATCATTCCATCGCCATCATATCTCCATACTCATTTTTATTTACATTATATGTTTAAAAAATATATAAAAAATTGATAAAAAAAAAGATTAAAATTAAAAAAATCAATTCCAGCAGCAGCAAATTAAAAAAATTTCAAAAAAAACTGCAGCGGTGGGAAGTTCCTACCGTCGTCGCTCACATCGACCGCCAACCGCCGCCCTTCACCACCCGCGCGGAACGGCGCCGCCGCCAGCTCCTCCGCCCGCGTGCGGGGACCCGCACTGGCCCCCAGCCCCGCGACCCTCCGCCGACCTGCTCGCGCCAGCCTTCAAGCTTCCATCGCCGCTGCAGCCGCAGGGACCCTTGTCGTCGCCCCGCGCTGCCTGCGCGGCACGCGCAATCGGCCACCGCGGCTCGACTCCTCCCCTCCGCAGCATAGAGTTGTGCGCCGCCACCCGCTCCCTCCTCCGCACACCCGCGCGGCCAGCTCTCTCACCCTCGCCACCAACCCCATCTCTCTTTTGGGTTCAGACGAAGGAAGAAGAAGGTCTATTTTCATTTTAATTTTTTGATGTAAAAATTGCATGTTTTTTATTTCATGTTTATAATATTGCATAATAGTCTCTGTACATATGTTGCATTGTAATTTTAGTTTCTGTATTTGTACTGATACCTCTATGTTAGCATTTTAATTTGGACTTCGATTAAGCATCATTTTATTTAATGAAAAATGTCCTAATGTTAAGCAATTAGTTCTCTGTCATTTGGAAATTTATTTTTATTTTTATGGTCTTTGGGTAATTAATTAAAAATGAATAACTTGAATATTACATATTTTACCAAATCTGGACTCTTAAATTCATATCTAACTCAAAGTTGCTATAAAGAATTCTTGAAAAATTAGACATGATGCCTTGAATTTTTATTGAGATAGTTTCCAAATTTCATCCAAAGTGGAGTTGTCTTGTGCCTGAAATAAATCATAGAGTTATTTTTTATTTGATTTTTAATTAAATTCACATATATCTTTTACACAAAATTTCAAATCTCCTGGATGCCATATGAAAATATCTATTTGGATAATTAGCTCTCTGGCTAATTTTATATTGTGGATTAATTAGGCACTAATTCCTCATTGTCACTATGTTTTCACTAAAAAATTCATATTATGTAAAAAAATCCAAAAATATTATTGTATCTTCCTTGCATCATTTTATATTCCAATAAATTTTTCATAATTTTTGCTCGTTGTTTGTGTGAAAAATTGCAAAAAACCCCATAAAAGTGTGCATTTTTATTGTTGCATTTTAACTCTTAAAAATACAAAAAAATGTGTCTTGCATTCATCACTGGATTAGGATTCTAGGAAAAACATAACTTGGCTAAATTTGACTTATTTTCTACTCAAATTAATTTAGCTAAGTAGTGTGATTTCTTAGTAACTTATTTCACCTGCATTTGCATTCTTTTTGCATAAAAAAATATAAAAAAATCCGCATTTGGAAATCTAATCTAAATTTTCTAATCAAACCCAAAGTTATTCCTTTGCCTCCTTGTGTTCGACCTCGAACTTTCCCGGGATATAAACTAAGCCAAGACACTCTTCATGGAGATATTCTCTCGGTTCTGATCGAATCACTGATTACATGTACTACAATCTTCCCGAATTATTTCACCTATTTAGCGACTAGTCACTCACGTCGTCCCCCATGTGAACTAGGCATTTTGCATTTATAACCACGTGCTTTATGTAGTTATAGTTTAATATTTAAACTTTGAATATTAGTTCATAAATTTTGTGTAATTTGCATTGTAGCCTATATCTTTTATTTTAATTGCAAAAATACCCTTTCTAAAAATATCATCCATATTCTAAAAATCATGAAAAAATAGGGTAATTTGTCTAATGTAATTATCTTCCATGCCATAATTTTATTTGCATTTCATGCATTTTCTTATTATTAAAAATCAACAATAGCATGGATATTTTATGTTTGCTATAAAAATCCAAAAAAAAATATAAAATCATATTTGAAAAATACAAAAAACTAGTATTTGTTTACTACTATATTTTGTACCTCTAGACCGAAAATCCCTAAATTAGAAAAAGGAAATAACTAAAAATTATAAAGCTCCAAAATCCTTATGAAGATTTTAAAAAATCTTTTAAAAAATAAAAAAATATTTATTTCTATTTTCGAATTTCCTTGTATTATATGTTAACAATGAAAAATTGTGTTAATGAATTTCGTACTTATTAGATATTTTTAACTCCTTAAAACATTTGGTCCACTTAAAAAGTCATTATTTTTAGTTTTTTATGTATTAAAAATATCTAAAAATTTGCTAAAATCTTTGAAAAAATCATTAAACATTATAAAATATTGAAAACACTAAAATATTTTATTTGGGAATTTTGATTATTTATAACCATATTTATAACTATATTACCTTGTATTCTATTATATACCTATATTATATATTAAAAAGAAAAATAAATTAAAAATCAGATAATTATAAAAAGAAAATATAAATTGTAAAACTAAAAATAAAAGGAATATATATAATAAAAAAGATTAATTAATTTATTTTATTTAAAAACCCATAAAAACATTAATTAGTTGATAATTTGATTAAGTACTTGCACAAATATACCTTTATTATTTATTTTTATTTATTTATAAATAATAATTAGTGCTACCATATTTTGCTTCCTATGTTCGACCCCTACCACCTTATCCACTGTACACTTTTTTGTAGGGCATAATAAATTTTGATTGACACTCTTATTCTTGATTGCTTGATTTCTTTATTGTGAGGGTTGATTGTTGAGTTTAACCTGGGATTTGAATGAGAAGTCACTTCAACGACTTCGCTCTCGCCTTGTGTTGAGCGAGCGACTCTCTCCTCTCATCCAAGGCTCTTTTCAAATGGCTTCGTTGTCGAGGAGCAACATTGTGAAGCATTTTGTGTTGTATATATTTCTCTTTAATTTTTTATTCTTATTCTTGATAATTATTTGATTTGTCTAATCCAATTATCTTTGTTGACATTCTTTCAAGGGACCACATGGCGACGACAACGTATTAGGAGGTGGACATGCCCGAGCGATGCTTGGATTGACATTTTCTGCATAGGCCAATTGGATATAGCAGGTGTAATAAAAGGAGAGAAAGAGATAAGCAACTTGTCATCTAGATTTTCGTTTTATTTTATGAGAGTTTGTGCCATTTATTTTCCTCATATTATTTGTAATAATTTGGACACTACTCTACATTACGAGGTCCAGGCATGCCTGGGTGTCTGTTCACCTGGGGGCCTCATCATTATTTTTCATGTTTCTCACCTTTATTTTATTTTTTCTCGTGTTTTATGTTTTCTGCCTTTCCTTTTCTTTGTTTTATGTGATTGGAACCCCTAGATTTTGGCTTGCTTGCATATTGGTAGCTATGTCCAAACCCCTAATATAAGCATGTATCTATAGTGATATACATTTAGACTTACTTAAATAATTAATTTCAAATTTCTTGAATTTGGAACTGCACGTTGTAAGGGAGTCGATACAGAGCTTATAGGACCCGTTGTGGCGGGCATTGATGAGTCCTCAAGATGGGATACTTAGGATCAATCTTTGAGTTATTTGCAATTTTTTCTTCACTTTAATAGAAAGTATTATTTAGGATGGTTTCATTGCTTTCATATAGTCATATAGTGTAAATATTTCAATTCAGCCTTGCATCTCGCATGGAGAGTGTTGGGAAGTATTGTGAGTCTTCTTACTTTGCATGCATCATTTGATATTCAAATGAAATTTCCACTTTTTTATCCACTTTCATTGCTTTTATGTAATATCCTCCCTATTTTATATCATATTTAGGAATTAAAGAAAAATAATAATAAATATTAGGATGATTGCTTTGAAAAATACCCAAAAAAGTGAAAACAAAAATTTTAAAACTATGGCATTGCTACATAAACTTTGACCTTAATTAAAATTGATAGAGGGCATCATTGTTTTGGGTTCATAAAGCCCTCATTGCTACATGTACATTCCAGATTGAGTGAGGTGTGACCCCTAAGGATAGAGCCCAAATCCCGATATGTGGTGCTTTGATTATCACTGAGACAGTGAAGTAGTGACACTTCTATCATACGTAACGGAGTAGGGCCTCGTCATCGATGGTGTTCCCGCCTTGTGTGGAATATCAAAATGGTCTGAAGTACCGAGCTTAGGCCACAACCTCACAGGTGTGTCTATCTCATTGGTTTACGGCCGAGTACCTCACTTGGAAGGGAAGTAGTAGTTTCACCTATTGGCTTCTCTATTTTTTAGCTATGTAGCCCCCAGGCACAAGATCAAAGATCTTTTAATGGGCAGATCACATGTTACAAAGGAGGTGGAAGAAGTACGAGGTATTTGCCTGGGAGTACACACGCTCCTATAGGGTTAGCGTACTTAAGGACTTGTCATAAGAATTACCATCAATACAACCATAAAATTGAAAAAAATAAAAATAGCTTAACTCTCACGAATTCACTTGGGTTGTGTTGGTGTATTCAAAACTTGATTGGTGTTTTTTATTAGAATTAAAGTCCAGGATCAAAGTTCCACGCGCTTGTGCACACTTCACCTTCATTTTTCTCTTTTTTAATTCTCGTTTGACCCCTGTTTGCTTTTGAGCCAATCTACTATTTTACAATCCTTTTATTTCTTATTGACCTCTGTATCATTTCTCCATTCTCAGTAATTACATGCTTAAACATTTTAAACAGTGGTGAAAAGAATCACAAAATAGGGCTATGAGAATGAAATGCGATAAAATTTCACAAACTCTAATGAGCCCAAGTCTTCCAAAGTTTATGGATCATATACAAAACCTCTGACCTGAGCTTCTGATACCACTTGAAGTATATAGGAAAATCCTTAAGTGCATCATGGAAGCATGAGGATCACATCGTATGTGATCAGGAGCGACTAGTCGCACTAGTTACTTGAGGCAGCAGAATTTAAAAAATTTTAAATGATGAAACCACATGATCCGAGAATATTTCTCGGATCATTTCATCTAAACCACAAACAAGTATTATGTTTGCCTATTGAAGCGTAGTTGCGATCAAGTATCTAAATGAAGCAACCTCCTATCTCAAGTTCGATCCATGTTGATGAGGAGACGCTTGCGAGCGTGTTGATGAGATGCATGCTCCTCGCAATCCATGTTGATGATCCAAGCGGCAAATCTCGATCTTGTCACATGAGATATGACGTCTACTTCACGAGTGAGGCACATTGAAGGAGACGAGGATCCACGAGCAAATAATCCATCAACATAATGACTATGCTACATCGATGGCAACTCTAGGGCTCCATGGTGGATGGCCACAACGAGAGGGATAGAGAGAGACTTGTCATGTAGATAATGAGAGAGAGAGCAATTATTAATCTATCTCGAAGAGCGAAGGGTGCCTCTTCTTATAGGGTTTTGGGAGTCTATGGATCTCAATCCATGGACAAACAAAGTCAATGGATGAGACTGATTTGTATTTCTTTCAATGACCATGATGTCGTTGTAGAAACAAAACAACAATTAATTAAATATAAATTAATATATATATCGATAAATCAATATAAATTAATTTCAAATCAAATTAGTTAATTAATCTTGGAGATAATGAGAAGATTGACCATATTTTTCTAAAAAGGGGGCAGCCACTCAATCCCAATGGATGTTGGCGGTCATTCACCCTCTTAAGGTGGAATGGGTCAATATCTCATGAGATCTCATTATTTCATGATATCTCCAAGATTTACAACAATATTTGTTGTAAATTATCTCACAAAAATAATTCATAATTATCTTGTGAATATTGCAATCATGTCATTTGAACAATGTCAATCACATTCACATTCCAAAACAAAATATAAATTATATTTTCAATTAATCATCCAATATGAATCCAATACACATAAATAATTAATTAAAAATGTAAATCATAATAGGATCCCTCTTATATATTATGGCTTCATTGGTAGGCTAGGTGACCTGGGTATGGACGGGTCACCCACCTGCAACCCTGCTTATGGAAAGGGCGCTACACCGGACGGGCGAGGCCTTTGGTGAATTGCACCCACTTACTATGAGTGACCAGACTCTGTCGCATGCATCACATTCTCTCTCTCGATTTTGACCCATATTTTTGAACATTGTGCCCGCATCCCCTTCCTCTTCCCGAAAAAGGAGAAACGAAGTTGCTCCATTTCGTCTCCCCATGTCCCCTGCCCTCCTCTTTTCCAACCCTACAATCACCTATTGCTTGACAATACGATGAGGAATCTCGTCCTAAGTTGGATGCAGCATGCATGCCATCTCATTCCCAACACTGTCTTGCTCGCATACATCCCATCATACTTAACTTTGTAGCTTGATGATGGAGCAGCATGCATCTTCTTGTGAGTCTAGAACGCCATCCGTGTCCCCTCTTCCATTAAGGGGAGGAAGGAGGACATGCCAGATCCAGGAGGACATTTCATGCTATAAATTATGTGCCACAATCGTCTGGGAGTTCTATGCTTTTATATACGTAGGTGTTCCTATTGGAGAGGAGGAAGAACTGCAGATTTTGATGAGCTTAAGTCGTATACTTGGAAAGTATGTCCTCTCATGTCTTGTTTGCTTCTCTGATCGAGGTTGTGATGGGCGAATGTCATGAGATGTTTCCCCCTATTTCAGACCCTAGCTAGGTTTAGATTTGTATCCCCATCGCTTGTAATTGTGGTCGATTTTATTTCAAACCCTATCTATATTTTTATCCCAACCATTGTTTGGTACCTTCGCATGTTTATGGATTAGCAAAGCTACGTAATTTCGATGTCAGGTAGAGATGACCGATGTTTGATGCCATCTCTCTCCAGTTGACCGATCGACGTGGTCAAATTTGAGCAAGGCAGTGCGCTATCTTGTGGTTGCCCATAGTTACAGAATTAACCTTGCTAACCTTGGATTGATCAAGGGAATGGGTTTATCCAAAGCAGACCTACTATCTCTTGAGTGGCATCTATTAGAAAAACACATGCCTTGGATGAGAAAGGTTATCTTGATTTACCGAGGCATGATGTGGGGCATAAGCCTGCTCTGTTGTCTTAGTTGTTTTCTCCAATCTTCTGTAATGCCATATATTATATGTGCGCCAGGTAGGTTTTAGTGGTGATGTCTTTATCCAATGAATTGGATTTGACGATGGGAGGAACTTCGAACTGCAAGTATCAGATACTCTTTCATGCGCTTAACTGGACATTTTTTGTTCTTATTTTTGCTCTTAATATCACTTTTTTTATTGTAAATCCTTGTCTGATAATCTTTCTTAGCTCTCATTCAATCAAAGATGCAATTTTAGATAAAAGACTTATGCGATTCAAGTAATTGTTGCATACACCGAGCTAAAAGAACATGATGGGAGGATATTGTAGACAATTTTTTTCCCTCAAGTTATAGCAGAACAACATGCGAACTATGGCATAGCAGTAGATGCCCAATAATTTCTCCAGGTTAGGTTGTGGAGGGTTGGTTACTATAATCTGTTAGTTGTCAAATTCTTTATATGACTCCATTATTCCTCGTGTTTCATATTTGTTATATCTTGCATTAGACGCACAATGGTATGTTTGATGTTATTCACTATTACATATTAAATTCTATGAATATCTTGTCTGCAAACTTAAGCGCGATGTCAACAAAGTAGCCACATGGTGAGAGAGTTGTCGCTGAAGCATCCAAGTGGCTAGAG
This sequence comes from Ottelia alismoides, assembly GCA_037367405.1. Classification (NCBI taxonomy): domain Eukaryota; kingdom Viridiplantae; phylum Streptophyta; class Magnoliopsida; order Alismatales; family Hydrocharitaceae; genus Ottelia; species Ottelia alismoides. Next base: position 62,102 of record JAZKJV010010927.1, on the reverse strand, counting down.
ATAAGTGTGGTTGAAAATGCTCACTGGAATCCAGGGTTGGACATGATTTTTGTTGATGCCATTTTAGAGCATGAGTCATCATGGGCTGAAAGCACATTCACAGTCCCCGGATGGTAGATGATTGTGACAAGGTTCAACCACGTCAGCTCTCTTTACTATAGTAAGGCAAAACTAATGTGTAGATGGAAAAACTTGAAGAAGGACTACACAGCTTACCTTTACCTTTGCAACAAGTCTAGTTGGGGCTGGGATGGCATCTACAATAGGTTGATTCCTCCATCAGATTCCACTTGGTTGAGGTAACATCTCTGCTAGGAAGCCCACTTTTTCTTTGTCAACTTCATTCATTTTATGATTCTATCAATAACAGCTTGTAGATAAATATCACAAATATCACAACAAGCCCTTCTTGCACTTCGATGACATTCAGAGGTTTCTTAGTAAGAACATTGCCATAGGAGTGCATGCCACCTCCTCTCGACCGTGTAGGGACATCCAAGTAATGGGAGCATCTACCTCACACCCCCCTTTAAGCCAGAGAGAGATAAATTTTGACGAGAACCTTGATGAATGTAAGCCAGAACCCGAGGATGAGATGCATGACAACGATGAGATGACCCCAACTCCCTCCTCTCGGAAGATAAGTACATGTGGGGGATAGACCAATAGCAAGATATCAAAGAGTAGAGGGTCGAGGTCTCAAACCGGCTAGGATTTAATAGAGAATTTTTTAACTTCCTTGTCCAAAAAAATAACTGAGAGTAGACATGGTCCAGATGAGGTAGCCCATGTTGCATGCAAGGAAATAAGAGCCATGCGCCCGGACCCATATGTAGAATAGTTTGACAAGATTACAGATAAGTTGGCGACAACAAGTGGTACGAATATTTACATGCTTCTCTGTGGTGATCTAACAAAGCTAAATGCATGGATAGAAAGGTCCATTTCGCATTGAGGACTCCCCAGCTATTTACATTTCATCTAGAAAACCATTTTTAGTAATAAATATGACCTATTGTATGAACTCCTAGAACCATTTCTTGATTGCTATTTGAACTTTTTTAATGCAAGACGTAGGTATGATGTTGGATAACCTTAACATTATAACTTGCAGGGCTAGGGGCTCTATTTTTTACTTTTGAAGTGATGAATCACAGATTCATCAGGTAGATAGAAATGCGCATCACTGTAAACAATCTTTCTTGCAGGTTGTGGGTATGACGTTGGATAACCATAACTTGTTTACATGCAGGGCTTGGGCAGATAAAAATGTGCATCTATGTAAACAATCTTTCTTGCAGGTCATGGGTATGATGTTGGATAACCTTAACATGTTTTCTTACAGGGTTTAGGCAGAAAGAAATGCACATTTATGTAAACAATCTTTCTTGCATGTCATGCGTCGATAGGTTTAAGATGAAATGTGCTTATTTATGTTAATGTGTAATGCATGATGCTAGTTATCACTATTAGGCCTCAATTTCCTAGATGTATTATGCAACTTGTGCTGGTATTGAATTCCTTATATTAGATGATAGGTCTTGATTTAGCTTAAATACTTTGTTAGGGATGTCGCTATGGAATTACAATCCTTTTGCGGATATTAGGGATGCAATCTTAGTAGCATGCGTTAAAGTAGTAGGAGTTGTGGCGATAGAGGAGTGGGAAGCAGAAGGTAGACAAATCCCTTGACCATTGCGTACAAGACCTCTAACCGACTGACAATGGGTAAAGGATATGTTAGCTAGACACGATGATCATGCTTTTTAAAATTTCCGCATGAAACCTAGCATGCTGAGAAGGTTTCTTTTGTCCTATCATAGCATGGCTTAACACAAACACGACACATGGATGTAGATGAGCAGGTTTACATCTTTCTGTATGCATTCACAAATGTACATTCCAATAAAGTCATTTAGGAGGCCTTTCAGCACAATGCTGAGACCATATCACAACACATAAGAAATGTTCTCGTGAAGGTACTAACTTTGGAGGATGAATATATATGACTAGCAGTGCATGTCATTCCGAAGATAATCACATCGAACCATCGATATTACCCTTACTTCAAAGTAAATTATCTGACGTACAATACTTTCCTATTTAGGTACATTACTCTTATATCAAATTCCATCAACACCGTAGGGAGTTATCGGAGCTGTTGATGGGGCATACAGTCCATCTCAAGTCGATCTTGAGGAACAAGGAGCATATCAATTCAGAAAGTTATTCATGGCTTGTAATGTTATGGATGTTGTTGACTTCAACCTATGTTTTTCCTATGTGGTTACCTGTTGGGAGGGTTCTTGTGCGGATATGACTGTACTTCGTGATGCAGTGGACAGTGGTTCGTTTATCATCCCAGAGGGTTGTAAATTCTGGTGGACTGTGGATACGCCAATACACACACACACATTCTTAGCTCCATATAGAGGTTCTCTTTATCATCTTACTGCCTGGAGGGCTCGTGGGAGTTTCTTTGAAAACCATAAGGGCCTATTTAATCATCACCATGTGTGTCTGCGTAATGTAGTAGAGTGTACATTCAGGGTATGGAAGAAAAGATTCTGCTGCTTACGTGATATGCTTCCATATCTGTTCAACATACAAAGGGATGTCATTAGGGCCACGTGCATAATTCACAACTTCATACGGCTCAATGGTGGTGACTCGGTATCCGATGATGATGAGGAAGAGATCATTCCAGAGGAGACGGACGAAGAGCAGCATCGGGTTAGGGTCATCCTACGTGATGATATTAGGTGTGGACAGGTGTTCCGAGATAGAATTACAAATGCTATGTGGAATAATAGATGAAGGAGGCAATCGTAGTCCATTTCTTTGACTTTGTTTCTATGGTGTACCTGAATACCATACTAGTGTGTTTGAGTTCTAGTGTTGTCTTTTGAAACTTTACCTTTCCGTCATTGGATATACGTACGCTTCTTATCACATGTACATGTATAATTTTTAATTATTTTATTTTGCAAATATAGGGGAACAAAATGGACTCATCAATGACGAGGTGTAGTTGTGGATATCGATTGATTCTCAGTTATGAAGCGAGTTCAGGACATCTTGTTAGATGCCTCTTCTACGTAGGCTTCATTAGTCGATGCGACAGTCGGAAGCCATATGTGCATGCTCCCAAAACATTGGAAAATTTGGCAGATGAATTTTTCTTATTTGTGCAGTGCTTGTGGGAACATGAAGTAGAAAATAGGGAACTACATCAAAAGATTGAATGTAGCTTGAAAGAAGTACAAGAGAAGGACATTGAGCAATGTTACCTTTATTCTGAAGAGGATGAAAGAGGGCAGAGATCTTCGTTGAAGGAAATGGTCGAGTCTCTTTGACTCCAGTTGCAAGATGCAGGAATTGCGATAGTAGACGACCATGTGGTTGACAAACACGTGATTTAAGTGGTGTTTTTGAATTTGGGTCATCGTAATATGTGGAAACATTTCAACCTCCTTTGTACGGATATTTTATGAATTTTAAATCACTTTTTTAAGGTCTCCACTTCATTTTTCAAAGCAATACATGCATAAAGAAGTGTTGTTGTCGCCTCTGAAACAATAGACAACATGCTATCTCAAAGATATAATGATATATCGTGTACATTAATACAATTTTCTCAACGCTATTCATATACATATTTATTTAATTTTCGATATTCTAGGGTATCCTTTTGAACAAAAAAAGACATCCATTTAAAAATTATTTCCAAAATAATTATAACTCAATCATAACCACATTCACTCCAACCCATCATTACATCACATCGTGTTACATACAACTCCAACCCAACCCTTTTCTTATTAAAACACCTACTATTACAATCCAGTTAGCCATCCTACCAACCCCGCAGGTGGTGGGGGTTACTCCAACCCAACCCATACCACTAGGGATGAAAATGGTCGGATACATATATGAATATTGGTATAATCATATCCTTATATATTTTAAAATACGAATACAGATGTGGATACGAATATTGACGGATGTGAAAATGTGTTACCATATCTGTAAAAATGAATACAAATTTAAAACGAATACAAATCGGAATGAATAATAACAGAAAGTTCAAATAGATTAACTAAAATATACATGTTTACGATGGTTTACACATAAAATAAATATACTAGGTATAGTAATTTCATGACAATTAAATCAACAAAGGTGAATGCAATCATAAAATGTTGTTACACACAGTTATAAATAAATTTATTACTATACTTATGTACGGAAACGAATATACAAATACGAATGCGAATATTAGTGAATGTCAAAGTGATATCTATATTCGCATCCATTTTAAAACGAATGCGAATACGAATGTTGAAATATGTATAAAATGAATACGATAGTGGATCAGATACGAATATATTCACATTCGTTTTCATCCCTGCACACCACCTACCAAACGAAGTCGATAAATGACATTTATAATATATATGATTAATATGGATAGTGTTATCCACATTATTCATATCCATGATAATTAAATCACATTTAATCATCTTGGATCTCTATTCTCATGTGCTCAACTAATATTAATCACATTCATATCATTCACATCATTGATAATTAAATCACATTTAATTATCTTAGATAACTCTCCTTATAATATGGATCAAATTCATATTATTCATGTTAATTAAATAACATTTATTTATCCATTTTTCTCAATGCTCGGATACATATATCAATAGTGAAATTATCCATGAACTCTTCCAAGGATAAGGCACTTCATCACAGATACTTGGAGATAAGGACATGGCGATTGTATTGTTCTACGTATAGTGACTTGGATATTTAGATCACATCGCAAATCCAGATCATACAGACCTCTCATGGATGCTTGATTAAATCAAGTCCGCGAATCTAATATTCTCATTGCATCTTAATCACATTCAGATCAATGTCCAATATTAAGACCAAGATCAGAACACTTCTCCTCTACGAGGAGTCACTAAAATGCAGACCCATTTCATCACTCCCTAAGAATGGAAGTGTCATGGTTATACAATCATTTATGATCACATCACCCTCAAGTATTCCTAATATATGCACATCCTGCATACTGGATGACCAAGAATAAACCCAAAGTTTTAGAATGTCCTCTTCAGGGTTTAATCATTAAGTTTCTCAATTGATCAATGGGAGTTTGTATCGATCATATACTTTCCAAAAGCATATTTCATACCCAAATGTTGATCATATACTTTTCAAAAGCATATATCAAACCTATAAATTCAGTCAAGCTTCCAAAGCGAGACGATCGTGTATGGAATTTGATTCCTCTAAATATCTCATGAGCGAACTCATATCTCCCAGTTCAATAAATGAACCTGTATAATCCCTTTCAGAGATCGTATTACTCATATGCCCTTGTATGCACACCAGTGCACCAGTGTATAGACCTTGGTTAGGTCATCAACCTATTGATCTGCCAAATGTATATACTCAGACATATAGTAACACATCTTTCTCCGTTCGGAGGATGCATGCCTATATCGTGACAACATAGGACAAAGCTTTGGTTATTTCGATCTCGTTAAGTCAACTCTTTGACCTAATTTATCTAACACCTTCGAATCTATGTTCCTATGCAGAGGACCTGCATCAAGAGATAGGATAGATATTAGCTTTTAGAGAAAGGATTCCAATCTCCTTCTCAGGCTGGAGATCCTCTCTTAATAATCATTCGACGGTGCTTGATGATTCCTCAATCTAACTCTTTAGATATTCATCCAAGCATCGACTTCTATGATTCAATAATTAAATCAACAGATGTATGATCATTAAGATGGCAATGGTACATAACCCTAATTGTACTAAGGGACCTATTATGCAAATTAATTATTCTTCATTTCAGATATGGGGATGATATTTGTAACAACATTTATTGCATAATGGCTCGCCATGGGCTCGCATGTCCAACAGGTTCATGTGTACCAACCAGATTATTTCAAGGAGAAAATACCTTAGAAAATGAATAATAAATAATAAAAGAATTATAGAATTTCAGTTTACAAAATAAAAATTGTTTATTATTTTATGTATTATTTAATTTATATTTTTATTTAATGTTATGAGGTTTCTTATTACAAGTTACTATTTACAAGTATATTTCTTTATAGATTTACTTATACATAGCTTATTTTGTTTTGTATTTTAATTTGTTTACTTTATTTTTTATTTTATATATTTTTAACTTATTAAATATACCAAAATGTATTTTTATTTTATTTTTTTGGTATAATATGTATACTTAAATAAATATACGTATAATTATATAGGTACAAATATAGTATATTTGTCTATGTATATGAGTATATTATTTATTTATTTACATTTTGATCGGTTTACATTATTAGATATTTTAGTGGAATATAAAAAAATATTTTAAATGGTAAAAAATATAAAAGAGTAAAAGAATGAAAGAATATATTCCACTTTTATTTATATACACATATTAGTATATATAATTTGTCTATACATAATACTATACTTGTTGATTTTACCTTAGTTTTGATGATCGTATTTTATTTTAAATATGTATATGTGTTTTAAATATTTCAAAAAAAATATAAAAATAAAAAATAACAAAGATTATACAAAAAAATAAAATGAATATTTTATTCAGGCATATTGTACAATAGGGATCCAAAACCTAATTTTTGCATCTTAACTCCAAATTAAATGAACCAGCTTCATTAATATCTTATTAAAATTATATAAATAAAAGATGACTTTGGTACATTTTGAGTTTTATGGAGAAGATACAAGTCTGGGAAGTTGGGATTTCGGAATCTTATTTTGAGTGTAGAATGTACAATGTGTATTATTTTTGTGTGAAACTAATTTTGTATTTTTCTATATATTTTTATCTACAACTTTTATGACCAATATTTATTGACTTGATGTATAAATAAAAAAGAATAAAATAGATCCCAACATTGAATTATTTGGCAAAATAAAATGGAATTTTTATTGTTGTTTTGGCCTTATTTCCACTACTTTATTTCTTGTAGACCAAATCAACTCTTGACTTGGTCTTGGAATTTTGGATCACAAAATACCTTTGTTATTTTATTATTTTCCTTTTTTTCTTTTATTCTATAATTTTGACATTAAATACATAATTTTATAAACAATAAGGAATGCAAATGATGAGTGTTATTTTGTGTAATTTAATAATATTTACATGCATTTAGCTAGTTTTTTAAGTCCAAAATGATATAATAAAGGTGATTAAATGGAGATTCATCACCTATAGTTTTAGCATTTCATCATACACCTTATATGCAATAGGAATTTGGTGAAACTATACTAATCTGAAATCAAATCAAACATCAATCCATGTTAAAAATAATGGTTACATAATTAAAAGTCAATATAAACCTTAAATCTAGCATAGATTGATGAAAAAATATCTGAAACATACAAACCATAAATCCATCATTTCTCCATAAACATGCAACAAAAACTAAAAATAAATGACGGGAGTTGCTGAAATACCTCAAGGAATGTTATAGTAGGCAAGAGGGCAGTGCGGAATGATCATCAGTCGCGGTGGATGGCCTTCAAAAAACTTCGGAGGCGCGGTTTGGAGAAAAAGGATGAGAGAAATGAGCCCTGGAGTCGAGCATGCATTCTGTTTACAGACACTAGCGAGATAGGTGCTCGCCCGATCTTTGACACGCGTCCGCCTAGCCTGCATCTCTAAATTCAAACGAGCAAGCCGAGTGGGCAAACATTTGTGTACTACATGTGCTCGCTTAGCCCTAGGCGATCACATATGCTCGCCTAGTACATGACACTTTGTGCACACCATTTACATCTTTTTGTAGTGTCAACTCAGGGAATCAAGGTTTTTTTGTAATTTAATCCACGCCTTCAATAGTATTGAAATATTAAATATCTCAAAATTTGTAATGTCCAACCTCCCATTTGTACGGGATGATGAATATGCTCCCAACGGGCTTTGTATTAGAAGTTCTCTTTGGTTTTCCCATGCTTGATGAACCTACGGTGAATTTTGTCAATTTCCTCTAACGCATATTTGGACAATTTTAGGGAAGCAAGCGTGTGGTTGATCTGTTGTGGGAGTGAAGAGTTTAAAAGGGCAACTCTAGAAGGAAGAGAGAGCATGTTGGCTTTCCAACCAAACTTTTTTTCTCAAATTCTTGATGAATGGTTGCAATCCTTGTGTTTGAGGGGTTCGGATGATAGGGTATGCCAAGGTAACTAATAAGGAAGTATTCCACTCTTTATCCAAACATGGTGGCCGCATATTGTCTTTCCTCAGTTGAAAGATTAAGGCAATGGATGGAAGAATTATGTAAGATAGGCCTATGATGTATTTTCTTACTTTTTTTTATCATGTTTCTAACCAATAACTTATTTTATATTACATTATTAGTTTCGCTAATATCTTTTACATCAATCAATTATTGTAACTTATTTTTTGGATTCTCATGTAATATAATAAAATCTTTATAAAAATATTTTACTTCTAATTTAGGATGTCAATTATCTATATTATACAATATTTACATTTCCCCCTTTTTTCTTTGAACCTTTTATGGATTTTATGAGCTAATTATATTGTTAGGTATTCTGGTAAATTTCCATGTTATCTTGAATTTATAAAAGTTTCTTCCAAAATTTATCGTTAATATGAATGTATTAGGGGTGATGATTTGTGTATCCACCAATACTACGTAAGGCATGAGAATGTTAACCATGTACGATGGGCATATAATTGGCAGTGGTGTATTTGAAGCATGCCCTATAGTATATCCATATGTGATGCATTCAGAAATATTGATTTATGTTTTCCAACCAATTGTTGTCTTTGTCATTAATCCGCTCTATCGTTGGGCGTTTTTCTTTCTCTAGTCTGTTTTATACTCAGATTTGATGTTTGTAATAAATATGGAAAGTAGAAAGCATGCTCAAATACTAGTAAAAACAAATGCAAGTAGCATGGCTAGAGACACCTTAGTGTGTCCGTCCTTAGTCGATGAATTGTAGTTGAGGAATCTTATCTCATGGGGACTTGAAGCTTTATTCTTCATTGTGACAACTTAGTTGTGTTTTCGATGTTTGCATGCCTCAATCAAGGCACCTTATTTAGAAGACATCAATTAGGCTTCTTAATTGGCAGAGTGATAACTTGTTTTCCCAATATATTAAATGTGTGGTTACTATAGTTTTAGGTAACTACTATATGACAAATATTTTATTTCTTTTATACTGGGTGGAAGTCCAAGGTTAAACTAAGAAATGAAGACTTTCAACTAGGCTAAATGGTAGAAAACTAAGTGAGTTGGCTTTCCATTTTCTCTTTTTATTGGTTTTGAGTTTTTTTGCAAGTTTTGTCTATTTAGTTTTTGTTTTGAGGTGTTTTGTGAATTTGTTGTGTCTATGTATATGGATGAATAGCTATAGTTTTATTAATTTTATTAGTTTCAGATTTTTTGCATTTCTATTTTTAGTTTCTTTTTCATTTTATAATTTTTTAATTAATTAGGAAATTATTTTATTATAAAATAATTAATAAAGTATATAAATGAAAAATAATCTTTATTATTTAAAATAGATATAATATTCACAAGCATATAACCAAACATTCTTTGCTTATTTTATATACTTTTATATGTTGGGCTGATTTTTTTATTATAGAAATGTAAAAGTTGATATCTAACTATTGTTGCTTTTATCATAATTTAGAATATAAATAAAATATACGTTTTTGTTTCCTACAGAGACACATATTAAAATTTTTATGTGTTTATTTTTATATGATACTTCGTTGTTATATAAACTAATATGGTATTTTTTGTTGTTCTCTGAATGTCATATAATTTTCATAGTTGTTAGTGTTTTTAAAGATTCATATGATATCCTGGGAAAAGTTTTAATATATGTTAAAAGATGAAGAAATATACACTGTAATTTTTTCGAACTTTGTGTGTGGATATTTGATTTTTTACTAAATTTTACATTTTATTGTGTAATGTTTTATAGCCCCCACGAACATGTATTTATTTTATATTTCTTATAGCCCCCACGATCATGTAAAAAAAGTGACATACATATTTTTTATACTTTTATACTTTTATTTCTTGCATGCTTTTATACTTTTATTCAAGCTTAGGTCTAGGAAGGACCTAAACGTGAATATGCAGAAACGTGGGTTGCCTTTCAAAATGAAAGAGGCAATAACACTTCGTGCATCGTGGAAGCATAAAGATCAAATAAATTTGATTAGAAAAAGACTTGTCATACAAGTCGTGATAGCAATAGATTTTAAAAAATTGATGCAACTACAAGCAGTGGGAGTCATTCTCAATTTGTTTCATCATGATCACACGAGCTTAGAACATACCACTTGAAGCGTGATCATGATCTACGAGTTTCTAGGCAAAGAGACCTCATATCTAAAGTTCGATTCGATGGAGACGACACTAACCAACGTGGGGATGAACCATGTGAGTCCTGCAATCCAAAGAGATGATCTGAGAAAGAAACTCCTGATTTCGTCGCCCATGAATATACGATTCATTTACTTTATTAATTATCCTTGTGAGTCCTATCCTCGAGCCTTTTGTCCTTGCCACGTGTCAATTGACAATTGAACGTACCGCATCACGTGCTCCCAGCCATGTGGGTTGCATTCCTCACTCATCGAGCTTTGGAAATTACGCATAAGTCCTCATGTGCATAGAATATTACAAGAACCCCCTTGGAGTTTATTTATTTGCATATAATTCCCTAGCTTTTTAAAGTTTTTATTATTTTAAATTATGTTTTTTTATTTTGTTGATATCTTGAGCATTTGAACAACCAATTGCATGAATATTTTACGTTTGGAAGCTAGTTTAAATCTCTATTAATTATTTATCGATTTCTTTATTTAGATTTATGGAACGCTGATTAAAAACAAGAGAAATTGCCTTACTTGCATGGCTTGTTTAATTTACCTTAAGTTATGTTGTGATACATCAGTTGCAAATGAATAGGCTAATTAATCCATGTTTCACCTACATTTTTTGCATTAGATTTTATCTCCTGATTTGAGGATTCAATTCGATGATTTGATTGCAGGGGTGAATTAAGTGAAGGACTAAAGTTTTGATGCGCAATTGTGATAAATTGAAATTGGAGCATTGATTTAATCTTTAACTTGAGATTAATTTTGATTGAATTCGAGGTTGAGTTTAGGATAAATAAACATAAATCAACCGCACCTCTTCAGATACTTGCACGGTTTGTTCCGCATAAATCGCTTTCATTCGACTGCAACTTCGCAATACCCCATATTTAAATTAGGTGAAAACACAATTGTCATACATTAAACTCCAAATATTTCTAATATCAAATAACCACTCGACATTATTAAAATTTCAACTCCCACTATCATACCAACTGTAAATTTTTTTTCTCTCGATCATTTATAGTAGGTCTTTTTTACTAATATGCCCAATGGGATCAAGACTATACCTTAATTTATTTAGCTCACATCCTTGTCCTAACCGCCTATTAAAGGTTATCGAATGCACCACTATTTTCTCATTAAATTTCATTGTCCCATACCTGACAATACAATAGATAAATGATCATTTAATGAAATATAATAAAATAAGTCTTCGTGAGGGACTTATACAAAGTTGACTTTTTCTTTGATATGCATAATGGATAAAAGTAAAGAGACAAATATCACCCAGCCGATGATTCTGCTTCTGGGAAATTAGCCAAAGACGAACAATTCTAAAGACTGCTTCCCTTTAAAATTAGTTGTTGTATGAAGGATCGGTAGTATTTTCCTGTGCAATAAGAGTTTGGAAAAACTATATATGCATCCTCTCACTGGAATGTTTTATGCATCCATATAAAAAACTCCCATATGATAATATGGAGAATCTCATCAATTAACAAAAGATATATACATAAAAAGCATGGGAGTCCTCAATTAATCATTTATTCGATGGTTTCTATTATCCAAATGTTGTTAATTCATATCTCCATTAGGATCATTACTAGTTTAAATTAAGATAAGTTATCCTATGTAATGGAACCTACCAAATAAGAATGCAGATTGATAGGTACTTGAATCGTTCTGAAAATTTACATCGATCATCGTGAATAAGAGGTGGAATACTATTTGTGATTCTCAAGATTAAAAGGGATTGTAAATACGCTAGTGGGAGCTGCAGATTTAGATAGATTTCATTTGCATTGATTCTGAAGTTTCAACATAGTGATATATATCGCTATGTATGTGACATTATGTTATTTTAGTTGAATGAAATGCTGATCTGTTTATTACAAAAATGGAATAGTGAACTATCTACTGAAAGAGAAGACAAGAATGATGATATCCTTTCGGACGGTTACGCGAGGGTGATCGATGAGTATTTACGGGCTTGGTTCGAGATTACGGTGGAGCAAGGGGTTAAATCCGGCCCAATGCCCACCAAGAAATCTTGCGCACAAGTCCAGCTCAAGGCCTGCAATTTTCTCATAGAGCTCAGCCTCGGTCCAAGGTCCCGAATTTTGGGTTGGGCCCAGCTGAGGTCGTGTCAGGTCAGGCCTTAAGAAGAAAAAAAATACCATTTTTTTAATTGTATATAGGCACGCAGACTTTGTAATTACATTGGGTCCGACCCCGAACAGATTCAAAACTGTCATCGGCCTAAAATCGAAGCATGGGTCGGGCACAAGAAAATTCTTAAGCTGGATTGGGTGGGTTTTATTAAGCAGTGCTCTACCCTATAGCAACTGATTTTATCCAAGGATAAGTTGCCTATCACTACAAGGAAATTGACCTATGACAACACGTAATCTGAATATTCTATGCCACACCTTTAAATGTTAACTATAGAAAAATGAATATTAATCATTGTAAAATTATTTTTTATTCTTGTAATTAGCAAAGATTGTCATATTTGTTGTTAAGGGTTCATATAACGACGATTTACATGTTGGCTTTTTTGTTACAATTTGTATTAATCTTTGCTAAATTTAATGACAATTAGAAGAAAAGGTCAATGGATAACCATTGTCATATAATTCATTGTTAGGAATATAGCGACGACTATAATACTCGTTGCAAATTTAAAAAATCAAGTAACGTATATTGGCCGTTGGTATATATTTAACTGCGGAAGATTTGGTAACGAAAATTAAGTTATTTGTTGTTTTAGATAAATTTTATTATAGTTTGTCCATGAATTTTTTACCACTTGTGTCTTTTTTGACTTCTGCAATATCAGTTAGTCCCTCCTTTTCTCTAATATCAGTTGTGTCCTAACTTCTTACAAAATTGACAGATCTGCCCTTTCTTTTGATAAACTAAGGACATAAATGATATTATAAACGAGCAAAACTATGAATTTTGTACAAAGTCTGAGAAAAATAGAGGGACAGAGATGATATTGCATAAATTAAGAAGGAAACAAGCGATAAAAACCATTATCCATGATATAACCTACGTTTGAACATAGGTTTCTCCCATCTCCTCCTCTCGTATATTAAAACTAACAATATATGTATCACACCTTCTTTGTTAATATTTCGAGTCACATTGAGATCTAAAAAGTTAACATAAAAAATATGTCTTATTGATATAATAAGGAAAAAATGGGGCTGCCCCCACCCCATTTTTCGGTGTTTTTTTATTTTTTTTAAAAAATAAAACCATGTATATTCATCCATATATCCCTCCTATATGCCATTCAAATTTCGTCAGAAACAGAGACTCCTACGGCCTCCATCTCGATGGTATCGATTTAAAAAAATCCTGTTACCGTTAAAAAATTACTGTCTGGATGGAGGCCGTAGGAGTCTCTGTTTCTGACGAAATTCGAATGGTATATAGGAGGGATATAAGGATGAATGTACATTGTGTTATTTTTCAAAAAAAAATAAAAAAATTTGCCCAAATAAGGCGGGGGCAGCCATGTTGGCTGCCCCTAGGGGGCAGCCACATATGACCCATATAATAAACAACATATAAGTAAACCTTCCAAATACCTTCTATATAAGTAAGGGTTATCAATCCTACTAATTTGAAGGACTCTTTTTAATGGTAGAAAACAGACAACAACGATCATAGAGAAAGGTTGAAATTTACATGGAAAAACCTACGATGACGGAAAACCACTGGGACATAAAAATGCTAATCGCATTTGCAAGAGACTAGAGCATTCTTCATTGTCATCATGTAAAAGAGGGAGGATGAGTTACAATATATACATAAGGTGGTAAACTATCCCTTATCCAAAGATTCGTTTATCCAAATAAGTACTACAACTCAACACTCCCCTTCAAGTTGGACATATATTTCAACCATTCCCAAATTGCCTACATTCAACTCAAATTGCACTATATGCATCCCCTATGTGCATAGGCCATCAACTTGATCACGATATTTCAAGTAAGGAAGACACAAAATGCCTACATTAATCTTCTCTCAGAAGAAGTATCTATCAACCTCCACGTGCTTTGATTTATCGTGCATATAACTAGATTGTTTGCAAGGTTTATTGCCGCCAAGTTGCCACAAAATATTTTCATAGGCATGATCAGAGTTATACTTATCCTTCGACAAGGAGTTTTAACTAAAGATTTTTGGTGATACAATTTGTGAGGGCACAGAATCCAGCTTCTGCATTAGATCTTGAGACCACATTCAACTTTTTACTTCTCCAAATGATAAGGTTTCCACACATAAACATGACATACCCAGGTATGTATCTTCAATCACCAATGAACTCTTTCTAATAAACATCACTATAGCTTTCAATGGTGACATTTTGATTTTTTTTCCAGCATAATCCCTTTTGCTGGAGACTTCTTTATGCAGTGTTATATACGATTGACAATATTCAGACGAGCAGCGTTGGGGCATGCATCAACTGACTAACAATATTCATAGTACATGTAATATAGACCTCGTAAGAGAGACAAACTAGCTTTCCAACCAATTTGATAAGTTCCTTTGTCAAGATCATTAAGAAGTTCTCCATCTGTCACACTTAGTTTATAATTTGCACCCATTGGTAGAGGCAAACTTACATCTGAGTATTCTTGAATCTTGCATTAGATTTAGGATGTAATTACGTTTATTTAGGTACTGATGAATCTCCATTTCATCACATTTATTCTTTTATTTTGGCCTTAAATCACTAGATAAATTCATGTATATAACATTTATTTGATCAAAATAACACTCAATGATAGCCACTTAAATATTGTATAAATATTGGTATTTTAATTCTAAAAAAAAAGAATAAATAAAAGAAAAAATAATAAAAAGGTCAAAGACACTGAGTGACATTAAACCCTAAGATCCAGTCAAAATGATGACTTGATCTACGATAAATAGACTTTTGGATCTATTTTATTTTCTATTATTTATATCTCAGATAATAAATTTCTCAGATGATATTGTACATACAAATACAAAGAAAAATACAAAATTGGGTTCACTCAAAGATAATACACAGTACACGCAAAACATACCTAATAAAAAAGATACAAAGAAAACTTTCCAGACCTGTTTCTCCTCCATACTGACTAAAAATTGACCAAACTCATCTTTATTGTTCATAAAGCTAAATGATCCATTTAATGAATGTAGTTTTATTTAATTTAGAGTTGACATGTAAAAGTTAGCTTTTGGGCCCCTTCTGTCCTATATACATGTATATAATAATCAATATATTTATTATTTAATAATATAAACAATTCAAAATAAAAATGAAATATAGCAACTACAAGTAGATTTACCTATATATACATGTAAATATGAGCATCTAATGAATTAACTTGTAAAAGTAAATAAAAATCAGAATAAAATACTAGATAAAATTACAACTATATTTTTTATTTCGACCAAAAATTAAATATATCATTTATTATTTTTTATCTAGTTAATAAGGAATTTAGTTCGGCATATTTTCTAGTTGGTCCACATGGACCAACCTTAAGCCGACCACTATTGATCATCTGGTCAACAATCCTTGCCCTACGCCTCCTTTACCAGAGTTACGTGAAAGACTCTGATTTCTTCCCATTTCCACGCTCTCTTCCTCCTCGAGCCTTCCACCACTCTGCGGGGTTCCGCCCCGGTATTCCTTGCCTGTGATCCTCATCAGTTACCGATCCGAAAACTGCCATCAAAAGAATGTAATCACTATCCTACGAATTTTACTGGTTAGATCTAACAAGTTTAAATATAATATAGTTGAAATCTGAAATCAAAATCACAAGAAACAACACAGGAAATAACCAAGAAATGATGAGCATGGGGATCTGATTCGACATGTGATGGCTGCGAGATGTGAAGAAACCGGCTCCCGATCCATCGCCTGTTAGACGGGGAGATTATCCCCGACTTTGAATCGTAACTCTAACTCGAGTAAAACCCCGTTGTTGTTCTCGGGTCCTTGCCATCTCCTTTTATCTCTATGTCCCGGCATATCTGACGGTCACTCGCATATTCAAACTCAAGCGTATGTTTCGTCTCTGTTTGAATTAAGGTTTTTGAAACTGAATCGGACACCAAATAGAAGATCTTGCTGAAATGGTTAGATCGGATCGAATCATATAATCAAACAGGTTCAATCGGATGATGACATCATCATTATTTAAAATCGGATTAAACCAACCCGGCGAAAAAAATAGTTGAACCGGCTAATCAAACCGATATAAAATAATAAATATACAATATACACTTAATATACTTGAAATATATATAAAATACATAGATAATGCATATATTTCACACTATACATAAATATTTTTCTTATACACCATCAAATATCATACATATCATATATATACATATTATTTGGATTAGATGCTCTATAACATGATAATAGTTTAATTATATTTAAAATCCAATACATGCAAAAAGTTGTGTTAGTGTAGTTGGTTGGGAGTGTGAAATAGGTAAGCAAAGATCATGGGTTAAACTCCACACTATCAACAAAATTTTTAAATAATTTAAAAATTAAATGTGATTCAACTTTGGTTGAATCTAGTTAAACCAGGTCAAAAAATTAGATTGAACTGGACGGGTTAATTAAAATTTGAATAATTGAACTGAACCAGCATAAATCGGTTAACCGGACCGATCCAAACCTTTTTCACCAGTCGAACCGACCGGTCCGATTTCAAAAACACTGGTTTGAATCAATCACGCATAGTGTGGTCGTAGCCTAACTATGGGTAACTGCAGGCCGTTCCTAAATTGAAGTGCGATGTTTATGCGGGGGTCATGTTAGGATTCTATGTATGGAAGCTGGAAAAGAAGGATGAGTATGGATGCAGAAATAGACATCCGCGATTTGCTACATCAAAGTCGGTACTTTATGCAATATCCACAGAGTGTGTTGTGTTGGCTTTCAAAATAGAGATTTTTACACCTATATATCCACAGAGTGTGTTCTGTTAGTTTAATAAGTTAACTCAACCATATGTGTAAGTTAATCTAATCAATCTACCTCTACCGACTAGGATTAGTCAAATAAAAAAAGAAAGGAAAAAATCTTACAAGGTCGAGGTTCAAGGATCGACGGAGGTACGTCGGCGTCTTCACCTTCTTCTTGAACGAGAGAGAATAGGAGAGATGGAGAGAATGAGAGGGGGCTCCCTATGGCGAGTTGTTCTCGGATGATCTCTTCCTCCCATGTGAGGTAGATCTATATATAGGGGCGTGTTCACCCCTCGCCATGTCCGCCCCCTCCCCCACGCCCCGGCGGTTGCGGCCTCCGCAAGACCCGGCCCTCGCGCAACCGTCGGCGACGGTTTTGACCACTTGGTCATTCCGCACGAGAATCGTTCAAACATCTCCCACTTGACCGTAGTGGTCAAAGACATATATACTCCCACTATTCGTGTAATATATACATGGAGATTTATCATGCGAGGATCATTATTTATGAAACCTCTTCTTTGACTCATACATTCCTGAGTCCCATTAAACCAACATGTTTAATGTATGTTCCTGCTATTATTCCCTTGGTAAGGGAATCAGCCAACATGTCACTAGTAGGTATATAGGTTACCGTAATTTCTTGCTTCGCCACTATATCTTGTATATAGTGATATTGGATCTCAATGTGTTTTCCTTTAAAACTATTAGCCCCACTATTGATCAAGCTTATCGCAGCTTGATTGTCACAATAGATTTCAATTGGCCCTTTGACCAATTCGAGGCTTAGGTTCTCTAGAAAACGTCTGATCCATACAGCATGAGTGGTGGCCATGCTACATGCAATGTACCCAGCTTCCTGTGTATGTCGAGATACACATCCTTGTTTCTTGCTACCCCAAGAAACGGTTGCACTACCAAACATGAACAGATAACCTGATGTAGATTTTCTATCATCTACATCCCCTCCGAAATCGGCATCGGAGTAGCCTACCACTTCAAGCGATTCTGCTTGATACACAAGTTTCAGATGTACTGTCCCTTTCAAATATCGAAGAATCCTCTTTACAGCTTCCCAATGTGCTTGACCGGGATTGCTTTGATATCTACTGACTAGGCTTACTAGATAAGCTAAATCAGGTCGAGTACACATCATTGCATACATTAAACTCCCCACCGCTTGTGTATATGGTACATCTAAAGGTTTCTGCCCCTTTCCGGGACACTGACTCTTGCTGAGTCTCTTTCCCATCACAAGTGGTGTTGGAGCTGGAGTGCTATTCTGCATTCCAAATCTCCTTAATACAATATGCAAATATCTTTCTTGACTGAGACTCAATATTCTTGAGTTCCTGTCTCTTGTTATCTGAATTCCAAGAACATAGGATGCTTCGCCCATGTCCTTCATCTCAAATTCATTGCTCAATTTCTGTTTGATTTCATTGAGCATTTGTATGTCATTACCTGCAAGCAGGATGTCATCTACGTACAATGACATGATTGCAAACCTTCTCCCACTCTTCATGACATACACACAGTTATCCAATTTATTTGAAACAAATCCGAATTGAATAACTTTCTCATGAAATTTGAGATACCATTGCCGTGAAGACTGCTTTAAGCCATATAATGATTTTCTTAATTTGTAAACCTTTTTCTCCTGACCTTCAATCTGAGATCCATCAGGTTGTCGCATATAAATCTCCTCCCTCAATTCTCCATTAAGGAAGGCCATCTTCACATCCATTTGGAATAATTCCAAATCCATATATGGGACTATGGATAAGATCATCCGAATGGATGCAAACTTAGCCACTGGAGAGTAGGTTTCTTGGAAATCTATTCCAGCTTGCTGAGTATAACCCTTGGCAACTAATCTGGCTTTGTATTTGTCAATAGTACCATCAACTCGGTACTTTTTCTTGAATACCCACTTACATCCTATGGATTGCCTACCTTCTGGCAAATCACATAATTCCCAAACACCGCTTCGCTCGATTGAGTCCAACTCATCTCTCATGGCGGCCGACCATGATTCCGACTCAGATGAAGCCATAGCTTCATTAAAGGATATGGGATCTGTACAATCCGCGACATCCTCATCCACGGTGTAGCACGACGCCTCGCATCCATAGAAATGGTAATCTTCCATCCATGCGGGCCGTGTTCTGGGTCTCTTGTTGCCGATTATACTCATGGGTTGTGTGGGTCCACCCACTTCCTCTAAAGGATCATCATGTTTCATAGGTTCATTCTTTACATTTGGATGATCGATATCATCCTCAAGTTCTTGTCTAATGCTCAAGTCGTCTTCATTGTCTTGTAAGACAATCAGAGGATCTAATTCCTCTATTTCATGCTCCTTTTCTTGATGAATTTCAAGGAAAGTAGCATCACGACTTTCGATCAGACCTTTATTTTCATGGAAGAACCTATATCCTTTAAAATTCTCACTATACCCAATAAACTTGCATTTAATGTCCTGAAGTCTAGCTTTTCCCTAAGCTGACTCGGTATCAGAACATGTGCAACACATCCCCATTTGCGGAGATGACCCAACTCAGGCTTTCTGCCATTCCATATTTCATATGGCGTTGATTCTACGGACTTGGTGGGAATCCCATTCTGTATATAGTTTGCAGTCAACACTGCCTCTCCCCAAAAATTCTTGGAGAGTCCTGAGTGTGAAAGCATACACCTTACTGCATTCATCAAAGTTCGATTCTTTCTTTCAGCTACACCATTCTGCTGTGGTGTATAGGGCATTGTAGTCTGCCTACGAATGCCTGCCTGAATACAGTAATCCTCAAACTCCTTTGAGGTATATTCCCCACCTCTATCTGTCCTAAGAGTCTTGATTGGTTTTCCCAATCTTGTCTCCACTTCTGTCTTATATCTCTTAAATGTTTCAAGTGCTTACGACTTTCTTCCTAAGAGATAGACATAGGAGAACTTCGAATAGTCATCAATGAATGTTATAAAATATTCCTTATTTCTATGTGTGCTGACGCTCAGTGGTCCACATATGTCTGAATGGATCAAACCTAATAACTCTGCTGACCGAATTCCGGTTGAGAAGGGTCTTCTCGTCATTTTACCGGTTAGACAGTGTTCGCAGGGCAATGTCCTTGCACCCGTGATCTTAGGCAATAAATTTACCTTAATCATTTGATCCATCTTAGAGTTTCCTGGATGGCCCAGTCGCATGTGCCACAAGTCATAATCAGACAAAAGACGCAAGGAATAATCAGAAGCAACATTCATTGATTCACTAGAATATATTACAGGAAGACAGAATAGGTCATGCTCGGGCACAAACTTTCACATCGTATAGACCTTTTTATTCTTGCCTATTGACACACGCTTATTATCAGACCTAACTTCAAAGTCTTTCTTGAGCAGCACTGGGACAGATATCAAGTTCCGACGTATCCCTGGGGCATATAGGACATCATTCAGTACCATAATGCTATCTCCCAGGTCAAGTCTGTATGTCCCAACACCTTCCACGTCCAGGTAGGTGTTGTTCCCCATGAAGATCCTCTGTTCGCCTTTGCTCAGCTCCTTGAAGTCCACCAGACCTTCCTTCGTCTTGGCGATGTGTCTGGTTGCTCCAGAGTCGATCCACCATCCATCACTGTCCGTGATGACGGAGTTGCATTCCACGACTGCCGCGAATTCCAATTTCTTCTTGCCTTTGTTTTCAGGCATTTTAGAATTTCCCGATTTCTTCTTGTTGGGGCAATTGACCTTGAAATGGCCATATTTGCCACAACCGTAGCAAGAGCCGCGTGGGTATTTCCCACTCTTTCCCTTGAAATTCGCCTTTGAAGGGCCTAATCTTTTCTTTGCGTGCACGGCATTCGCTTCTTCTTCCTCCTCGACCTCAAAGATCTCAGCTTTCGATCTTTGTTTGGAGAGGTCCTGCTCAATTGCCAGCTGTGCAGGTAGGTCCGTCACAGACTTGATGTTGCCGTTCATTCTCAGAGATGTGGCAACCATGTCGAATGACGAAGGGAGACTTCCTATTATGGTTGCGATCTGCATCCTCTCCGGAATTGCGCAATCAGCAGCCGCAAGATCCTTGGCCATCACGATCATCTTGTTCACATGCTCGAGGACGCTTTCAGATTCCTTCATTCTACACGAGTTGTACTTGTGTAGAAGAAGCTGGACGCTCACTTCGGATTTGGAGTGATATTTCTCCTTAACCGCGGTCCAGAGCTCGTAAGCTGATTCGCAGGTCTCAAAGACCCGAATCAAGTTCATATCCATGTGGGTCAGCATAAAGCTCCTAGCCCTATGATCCGTTTTCTCCCACTGTTCGCGGACCCTAATTTCCTCCACAGTAGGATTCTCAGATAAAGTTGGGACATGTTTGTCTATAATGGTGTGTATGCTACCGTGCAACAGGCCATAGTAGATCTTCCTACTCCATAATTCATAATTAGTACCATTAAGGTACTCAATTTTCCCTACCTCAGTGGCAATAGTCTTGCTTGTCATTTTTGTTTGGATGATTCGGATTTAGGGTTTCGCCCAGCAACAAGAGATAGCGGCGGCGGCTACAGATTTGACAATACCGAGAACAATGTCGTTGATGGAGTTATCCGGAGGAGCCCAACAACGTCGACGATGGAGGAGGACGAAGGTGCTCTGATACCAGTCAAGGATCGATGGAGGTACGTCGGCGTCTTCACCTTCTTCTTGAACGAGAGAGAATAGGAGAGATGGAGAGAATGAGAGGGGACTCCCTATGGCGAGTTGTTCTCGGATGATCTCTTCCTCTCATGTGAGGTAGATCTATATATAGGGGCGTGTTCACCCCTCGCCAAGTCCGCCCCCTCCCCCCACGCCCCGGCGGTTGCGGCCTCCGCAAGACCCGGCCCTCGTGCAACCGTCGGCAACGGTTTTGACCACTTGGTCATTCCGCGCGAGAATCGTTCAAACAGAGGTCGACATGCACGGAGGGACCTTTGTTGCATTGCATGTCGGTGGGAGGAGGGGGACTTGCTGGCAGAGGATTGCGTACGTGAGGGTGCTGGAGGAAGGGTAAGAGCTCCGTGTGCAGGATGGTGGCTGGAGGAAGGGGGGTGTCTTGGAGGAGGGAGGCAAGGCAACAGAAGGGGGGATGGGGCTTCAGACAGGGAAGGGGGACCTAGAGTGCAGACGGCGGTAGCAAAGGGCATGGTGTGTGTGTCGAGTGAGGGGCGAGGCAACAAGAGGAATCTTCATTGTTCCTCCTTCATGTTTCAACTGCTTGAAGACTGTGGATACATTAAAGAAGAGACTATTTTGTTCCTCCCGTCTGGAATCTGATGTTGGGTCTCGAATTTTGGAGCTTGATGACAATGGGAGCAATAGGCAAATGTGGATTCCCCCATCGATAACAAAGGAGGGATGTACAAGTCGGAGGGATCGCCATATCGTGATATATCGTCGATATATCGGCGATATATCGGTATCGACAGGTCACCGATATATCGCCCATATGGACGATATCGGATATCGACAGGAGAAAATGCCTTGGTGGATACCGAGTTTCGGCGATATGCGTCGATATATCGCCGATATATCGGCGATATATCGGTATAGACATTGTATCGAAACGATATCGATACCGATATTTCCTTGCTAATGTACAACGATGATCATGGTCCTTCTTCCATAATGGGTTCGAGGGATATGGTGATGGGACTCATGACTGTATATCATTGAATCTCCTTTTTCCTCCTTTTATAGATGTAGATAAGGGAGTGGAGGGGGTGAGCGGATACAAAGGGGCACAGTCATTGCCACTGTGTGGAGGCCAAACAGTTGTTGACGGTTGCATACTGTGGAGAACGAAGGGGCGGGCACCTCCCGGCACTCAAGCTGGAGGGAAGAAGGAGAGGGTTGACGTCGGTAACACTTCTGTTGTTAGTCGACCAAGATCAAGCAGTTGAAACCGGAATAGACACAGATAGATATCGTGATTGTTATAGAAAACCACCATCTCCATCCAAACTGCACACCGAGGAAAAACAACCACGAATCAGGAAGCTTCACCTGCGACGGCTGCAACATGGACGGCTTTGGCAAACGCTACTGTTGAAACTGTTGCGACTTTGATATACACATCCACTACGCCTACCATGAGAAGACCGTTATCTCGCACTACCACCACCACAACCTCCGCATGCGGAGTGAATGGCACATGCACCACAAGAGGATCAACGATGTATGTAGCATCCAGATCATTGGCATGTTCTACACCTACCAATACCGTTGCTGCCAGTTTGATGTCCACCCTACCTGTGTGCAAGTGACGCAGGTGGTGCAGCCGCAGCCATATGTGCAAATTCGTTATCCCCCGTCGTTACTATCTACTTGCAAAAATCTTCCCTCCTAGGCGCCTCACTACTCTCTTCTCACCGCCGGCAAACATCATCTATTTCCAGAAGAAGCAAAGGACATTTTACGTCCCTCGGTTACCGGCCTTGAAAAGGCACAATTGGGCGAGGGGCAACCCTCACCTGGAAATAGATGATGCCGCTACCGTCAATGAAAAAGAATGTGCCTTTGCCCTCCTCACGACTCTCCCCCGATCTCACATCTTTCTGGAAATAAGGACGTAAAATCCAAGCACTGACAATAGATGCCTTTACAACGGTAGTCATGCTATTGCTAGAAAGACCCCCAGAAAAAGACAGGCCCCATCCCAGCTCCTTTGAAATCTCTTTCTCGAAAATAGCGGAGACGCCAAGAAGATCAAGGTCGAAGTGAGGACCCCCAAACTTGAAGCTATAATATACGTAGAATATATATATATATATATATATATATATATTGAAGTTCTCAAAAAAGCTTGTATAATCGGAACTTGTTTTTAAAGTATATAGATAGTCCAAGATCCGAAGGGGAAGGGGAAGAGCTAGGGGTGGACACTATATGGGTCAACCCATATAACCCAACCAAATAATTGAAAATGGGTCAAAATGATATGGGTCATTCAGGTTTTGGGTTAGGTTGGACCCAAACCATATTCCTTCAGTGGGTATTGGGTCGATTGGTGTGTCTAATGTCTTCCACCCAACCCACCCAAATAACCCAAATTATTTCTTTGAATGATAAAAGGTTTAACCTACCCAACCCAATCGATATGTACTAAATATATAATATCAATAATTCAAAACTCATATATATTTCTATTCTAATATACAACTCGAATTCTCCAATTCAAGTTATCAACTTGTTAATATCCTTATCTCACTAAACTTTATTTCAGTTATTATTATGTATCGTAGTCAATATGTTTTTTCTCTATCATCCTTAATATTATCATTACATGCTATAAACAACTGAGAGCATTCCTTATAACCGCACAACTATGCTCCAATCCCTATAGACTTCAGGTGATATAAATTATTCTTTAAAATCCCCTAATCCTAACCGAACAACTTCATATCAACTTGAACATATCCCGACCTTTTTCATGCATGTTGAACATATTCCTTCAACCTTCTTCTTATCTATTGATCTTACTACATGCTTATTTTGACATCTTTTTCATATATCATTGGTCCCATCATTACTTGACCTTCAATTAACAAGATTTTTTATATGGGTAAATTGATTTTCACCCAACCCAATCATCCCAAACCGATCACCCAAATATCTCAACCGAATCTAATTTGGTTGGGTGATGGGTTTCATATTTGCAACCCAAATCGAATTCAATCCAAACCGAATAACCCAGACTCACTCAAACCAGTCAAATACCCACCCCTAGGAAGAGCTCCGCGTGCGGGAGGGGGCTGGAGGAAGGGGATGAGGTAGGAGGCTGGCTGGAAGAGAGGAACATCATTTTATAAATATAAAATGTTTTGAAGGGCAATACTGCCACATTTAAATTTTTTTATTTAAGTTAACAGAGACTCGAAACGAAACTTGACACAGGATTATGCCATGTAAAAGTTAAGCATTACTCGAGACTTCTCGTGTAATTCACGATTATGCGGGATTATGAATGTAATTATAAAATTACAGGGTTATAGATGTAAAAATCCCTTCAAAATATCACCTGGAAAATCATTGCATGAGAATTCACGTGTAAAATTGTATGTATGTCCATGGGATTAGCAAAGGTGAAGAACATGCCGTGCCTTTCAAATAACATGGAATGTTGCATGGAAAATGTAACGTCTTGGGCTTAGATCCCCGAGGAAAACTGGCCCTGACAACTTGTTGGGTTCGATCCTAAATGGATCCGTTGAAAACCATCCAAAATGCTTAAGTCCAAGTTGTCAAGTAGTAATCTCCATCACTTATAACCTACTCTCACACTTTGTGAGTTTTAGATGTGGGACTATCTTTGGGGGTATGAATGTTACAACCTCCCAAACTTATATTCACAAGGTCCTTGTTGTGATATGACCCATCACTTACTCCCAGTGATAGTGGTAGTTGCACGCTCCTGGCTTAGCTGCCTTCGGGTAGCCCATTCCACTATCAGAGGGAACCCGCTCTGATACCATTTGTACATTGTAACACCCATACCCCTCAAATATAGTGTCACATCTAAAACTCACGAAGTGTGAGCATGGTCTATAAGTGGTAGGGATTACTACTTGACAACTTTTGCTTAAGCATTTTGAGTGGTTGTCAATGGATCTATTTAGGTCCGAATGTAACAAGTTGTCAGGACCAGTTTTACTTTATAACGGACCGAAGATATAAGCCCAAGACGTTGCAAATGGTATCAGAGCAAGTACCTTTTGTTAATGGAAAGCGCTACCCGAAGGGACCTAAGACGAGAGCGTACAACCGTCATTATCATTAGGAATATGTGATAGGCCATGTCGTAATGAGGACGTTGCGAATATAAGTAGGGGAGGTTGCAACATCCATACCCCCAAACATAATGTCACATCTAAAACTCATGAAGTGTATATGTGGTTTATAAGTGGCGGGGATTACTACTTAACAATTTGGGCTTAAGCATTTTGGATGGTTGTCAACGAATCCATTTAGGTCCAAACTCAACAAGTTGTCAGGGCGAATTTTACTCTATAACAGACTGGGAATCTAAGCCTAAGACGTTACAAAAAATCCAAAGGAGTGTGGATTTACAGAAAGGCCCATCTCTCCTACTCCACACGCTTACCTTAGCTTCCACCTAAATCCTCCACCAAGTACGCCCATCTCCCCTCAAATGCACCACCTTCGCATGTGTATAAATAATCTTAACTGCACCCTTTTGACATTTTGATCCTTATCTCTTGGTGGTAACCCCAAAAGGAGCTCTTCGTCCAGCCCTTAGTGATAGCAGTTGTTGCTCTCATCCTTCGCGGTCTGGATAAGACAAAGGTTGAACAGATCCAAGCTCTACCAGCTAGCTTTGGGGAGCTTCATCTGCTCCAGATATGAACACATGTCCGTTAAATTTCCTTTTCGCATGTATGAGCTGTTAGCATCATGCTAGTTTAGACTTTAATTCCTGCAATCAATAGCTAAATTAGTGTTTTTAGATTTAAAATTGCAGGAGCTCCAAGCTCCAGCTCGAAATTCATAGTCTCTCGATTATTTTCAACTCGCCTTTTGCCTCATTTTCGAACCTTCGTGCCTTCTCCAGCTTTTCCCCTCGTTTGCCCCTTGATCATACATGAGGTGAGAATCGAAGCTCCTCCCTGCCCTCTTCGGTGAAGCCCCTCCATATCAACCAAAGCGATGAGCCCTCTAGATCGTTGATCAAGCCACGCATGCGGAGACCACACGATAGCACGTCTTTAAGGGGTAAATATATTATCAACCCCTCTGCTTTTTGTATTTACAAAAATAGTCCTGTACGCCTATGGCTTTTAATAGTTCTTTTTAGTCTTAAAGTTTTTTAATTAAGCATTAAACTTTTGGGCATTTTCTACGGAATACCTTATAATATATTTTTATTACATAAATACCCATGCTAGTATTGTAGCTATTTATTTAATTTCATTTTTTATAAAATATCTCATCTGTTTTATAAAATTTAGAAAAATTGTTGGAGATGCTTTAAATAATGTTGATGCATGCCCATATTTATATTTGTCATGTTAATGTATTTCCTAATTACTAAAAATAGATCACGAGCTATTTCTCCAAGTTTAGAGATAAAAATACAAAAAATTTGAAAACCAACTTTAAAGATTCTAAAAATTTACATAGTATATATTATAACTTCAGACAAAAAAGCATAGAAATTATAAAAGAAAGCCTTAAAAATAAAAAAACACTTAAAACCTTGTAAAATTTAGAAAAATTCCATTAAAGTCCAAAAATAGTTGTTTCTATTTCTTATTTTATTTATATTATATACCATATTATAAAAATATTTTTAGGAATTTTTCACCTTATTACCTATTTTTAAAACCCAAAACAATTCAACATATTTATCTTGTTCCACATTTTGTACATTTAAATCAATTAAAAAATCTTAAAATTATAAGAAAATAAAAAATACAGAAAAATTCTAAAAAAACAAGAAACATTTCATTTTATAAATTTTAAGTATATATAGTCATATTTATAAAAATAAAAACCAATATATATCATTTATATCGTATATTAACTATATAGTTATTATAATTATTAGTATTAATTATAAATAACTATTTGTATATTTAAAACCTTTATAAAAAAGTATTGTATTTATATATATTTACTGAGTTTTTATATATTTATTATATATATATCATATATAGTATCTATAATATATATCTTAATATATAGATATATATATTTTATCTTTAAAAAAAAAGGAAATAAAAAATAAAACTAAAAGAAAAATATAAAACACTAAAAATCCATAAAAAATTAAATATAATTGAAAACCCACAAAAAATCAAAAAGTTAAAAAAGTACATAAATAGTTGTCTATTTTTATTAATAGACAATAATTACCCTATCCACATTGCTCTCTCTGGTCGACACTCTACATATTATACCCTATACACATATACTTTGTAGAGTTAAAATAAAAAAAAATTTTGACTCAAACAATTGCATTGCATTATCATACATCGTAAGTTGATACTGATTTGGTTGATTGGGTTCTGAGAGCCTAGAGAGGCATCGGTACGATTACCGAATACGACTTATCGGATACCACATGCCCTCCAAGTCCAGGCGTTAGGATCCCTGATCTCATGAACTATCATGCATATACCCTTTGGAGATCTATCAATCTCAATAACAAGGAAGTACTTCAGTTTTCCCAAGGAGTTCAAATTCTATTGCGATTCTTTTTATGTTGGCAATATCTTTCTTGTCATCTCAAGTAAGAACCATGTCATCACATAAACCACAAGAATTTACCTTCTATTTACTTTCCGTTGGATAAAGAGAGTATGGTCCTCATTAGCCCAATTACAGTCGTTCTTGATCGTAACAACATAGAGAATTCAAACTAGACTCTAAGAGGCTACTTCAACCCACACAATGTTCTTCTTTTCGTACCTAGGTGGCATTTTCATGTAAACTTCCTACTTAAGGCTTTCTATCAGAAATGCATTCTTTACGTCCAATTGGCATATTTCCAAAGATAGATTGACATCATGACAAATAACTACTCGTTCAATTTTCATAGGAGCAAACTTCTCAAGATAGTCAATTCCATACAATTGAAAATATCCTCTCGCAACAAGCTGAATGTTATATCCCTCACATTCTCTATCAACATTGTACTTGATAGTATAAATCATTTTGATCCAAAAAGATGAGCATTTTCTGGCATGTTTACAATGTCCCATGTATCGTTATTCTCCATAGCATCCATTTCTTCCTTCATCGCATTCTCCCATCTCCTATCACATAAAGCTTCAAATACATTATTGGCAATGACTTGAGAATCCTTAACGGTAATAAAACTTGTATAGTTAGGACTCACATGAGAACACGATATAAAATCTTCCATAGGACAACGAGTAGAGGGCATAATGGATCTTGTAGCCTTCCTCAAAGCAATAGGACGATTGTCTGAGTCAGCCTCATCATCAACACTATCAGAATATTTTTCAGTATCACCGATAACATTATCTTGACTTGGATAATTCAGATAGAGATTGGGATTGTGGTTTAGTATAACAAGATCTTCTACACCAACAATTGAATTAATGATATCTTGTATACTATTGTCCTGATTAAACCTTACACTATTCTCATTCTCCTCAGTTGTTCTCATGCTGCTTTCACCAATTTAGCATTAATTCTTAGTCACCACTAAGGAAATAAATTCCATTCTCTTTCTCATTTTCCTCATTATTCATACATGGAAACTCCTCCTGAGGAAAATAAGTGAGAAATATGACTCATTCTTCAAGAATGTGACACCTTATGTGAAGATGACACGTGACTAGATCATAACATTTGTAGCCTTTTTGTATCCCAAAATAGCCAAGACAGACCTATTTTATTGTGCAAGGGTTCCATTTCCCAACCCCATACCCTAAGTTATAAAAAATTACACATAAAAATTTGATGGTCAAGATTGAAAGATTTCTTGTCAGGGTATAAATTTGAGAAAGGAGTCTTCTTGCCAATATCGATAGAAAGACTCCTATTTATGAGATAAGCAGCAGTTAACACAACATCCCCCCAAAACCTTTTCGACACATTTCTTTGGTAGAGAATTTCATGGTTATATTCAATAGATGGCGATTCTTTCTTTCAACAACACCATTATGTTGAGGAGTATAACTGCATGAAGTTCTGTGAATGATCCCTTTCACATTAGGAAAGGAGTGTAGAGAACCTTCTAAATACACCTTAGCATAATTGGTCTGTCGAATCTTGATCTTCATCTCAATTTTATTTTCAATTATATTGACAAAAAATTCACAACATCAGGATATTCATTTATGTTATTTAAAAGATAGACATAAGTATTTGTGGAAAAATCATTGATGAATGTGATAAAGTGACAATAACCTCCCAAGCTCTTAAAACCTGAAGGTCCTCAAACATTAGAATGAATAAATAATTACTCACATGCAAAAAAAGTTGGATAAGTAGTTCTTGTTTCATTGAAAAATTAGTGAAATTCATTGTTCTTTTCTCTATGATCTATCCAACGAAATTAATCAGGAAATAACTGATGCAATATTGCAAATCCATGAAGACCAATCCCCTCATACCACTATAGTAACTTCTGGAAATCTTCATTTTGTTTCTTATCTTTTGGAGCTATCCATGCAGAGACCACATATACAAGAAGACGATAAAGACCATCAATAACTAAACCATTCTCAATCGTCCTCTCCTTGAACAAGTCATGCATGACACATGAGTTTGCATCAAAAATCACTTTGCAATTAAGATCTCTAATGATGTGATGAGAAGACAGTAAGTTAATGAAAAAATCAGGGACATGAAGTGCATCTTTTAGAAGCATTTTTGAAACCGTAGATATGCTTCCTTTCCCTGCAACACTAATGATAGTCCCATTTTATTCATACGATCCCTCACAGACATAAATTTATAATCACAAAACATCTTCGAATTAATTGTCATATAATTATTGACATCACTATCAATAATCAAGTCATCATAAATGAGATTTGTACCTGAATTCTTTTGCACAACTATAATAGAATTCATAGCATCATGACCTTTGTTAGTAACAAATATCCTCTAGACATGCTCATGAAGATCCTTGAGTTGCCTATCTATAAGTTTCATGCCTTCAACAATCATTGTTGTAGTTTTCTTTCCTTTATTCACTCGCTTTTGAAGATGAAGCTCCCAACAATAATCAACTCCATGATAAGTTTTCTTACAATGCCCACATTTTATCTTTCCAATAATTGCTTTTGACGCCTCTAATAAGAATATCATACCTCTAAAAACTATTAGCATGGTCATCTTTCATAGCAGCTCGATATTGCTCTTCATATTCAATTGTATGATAGTCTTCTTCAATGTCATACCCTATTCCACTAATCAGAAGTTGACTTCTAGTAACCTCAAATTCTGATTAAAGACTACCAAGAAAAATAAAAATCCTTTGTTTCTAAATATCATCCCAACACTTCTTTTGATCAACATGATATTTCTAAGTGTCCATGTAGTAATAATCAATTTCCTACCATTTTGCTTTCACTGTAGCATAGTAATCGACAACCAACATTTCCCCTTGATGCAAACTATAAACCTCCATGGTTTAGTTGATATTGATAGATATCTTTTCTCTTCTGACTATACATGCTTTCTATGGTGAACCACTATTCTCTGACTGACTTCTTATGTATCAAACATGGTTGAATATTAGGGACACTAGCATTGATAAACCCATTTTTACACTGACTATCTTCAACATACCATTGGTCATATATTTTATCTATGATATCCAATTGTTTTTTTCCATCAATATAACCTCATCGATCATGAGAAGTAACTGCCACTCCATAGCGGTAGATGATGAATCCCCATTCATCACTCTTTATTCCTTTATTTTAGATATTTTTCTTGGCAAAACACCATGATATGATTGTAAATACAATAAGTTGTCAATAAGTATGCATTTGTTAATAATCAATAATTAGTATGTATTTATGCAAAAATAAAAGAATAAAGAAATAAAGAAAAAGAAAAAGAAGGAAATATTTATAATAAATATTGAGTGACCTGAACCGAAGAGAGGGCCCAACATGAGCCTGATCGCCAAATAAAATAAGTAGAGAGAGATCGGGCCACTCATCCTTGTACATATCCCTTATATATGTATATAAATAATTTATTCTCCCAAAAATAAAATAAAAGTGTATTTATATTATTTTGTATATATTTCCAAAAATAAAATAAAAATCAGAAAAATTAAAATAAAAATAAAATAATTTCTCTCTCTACCTTGTACATATACCATGTATATATAACATATACCTATTTATTTCACCCTTGTAAATAATTAATAAAAATAAAATAAAAATTATTTTATACTCCAAATTTTATGCTGTAAATAAATAAAATATTAAATTGGGGTATTTGTACAAAAATAAACAAAATAAAAAAAATAAGTATTTTATATATGCACATAGTATAATATAATGTATATACCTTAATATATTTTGCAAAAAAATAAATTAAACTCACTAAAAAATAGTTTGAAAATAAATAAACATTTTTTATGTTGAAAATATTTTCAAATAAATCATTTTTGATTTTTACTTTAATTTCTAAATCATTTTGACTCCGAATATTCTGATTTGTCCACGGGGGAACATTGACCTCTGTCAACTGTCCCCCCTAGACCACTTTCTCTACAGATCTCGTTCTCAGTCCGATTTCACCAAATTATCCCGACTTGATCCATCCGCCATTTGCATCGATTTGAGGCTTCGATTGTTGAGGAATGATACTTGATCCACGTCGCCAATCCTCTTAGGGATCCATTCCTCAATCCGCGCGTTTGAGCTCCATCTTTCTCAGACCTCATCGAATATATAACCTTTGCAAGCCGCACCTTTCCTCGCATCTTTGGCCATCGCCTTCGTCTCCTGGGACCTCCATTCTTCTTCCTTGAGTGACATCAAGAGAGGGAGAGTGTTGCAGCGAGGAATCGGGGCCTATAGCCTCAGATCCAATGAGTTCCTTGCCTTGCTCCGCCGCAAGGTCAGCTTGAGCCTCTGGAAGCGTCATTCCATCGAGGCGACGACCCCCGAAGGTCCGTGACCTTCAGCACAGACGTCAGCAGCCACCAGGTACCCTCGATAGCCTCTAGTTCTCCTTAGATTCCAAGTTTTATATTTCAGCCAGCAAGCTTTCATCGGATCGTTCACAGTACTCCGACCACCCATTCGTTCGACTGATCATCCCTTCACCTTCACGAGACCTCGCTCCATCTTCTCCGCCCGTCTGTTCCCCCTAGTTCACCCAGGAAAAGGGTTCAGGCTCTCCTCCACCGTCGCCTCGCTGGAGAGCCCCGCTCTGCCTCACCTTTTTGCCCATTCCGCCTGCTAACGGGTCGGGGCACTTTGCCCTCGTCCCAGTGGTTGTCCTGTGCAGGTTCAGAAGACAATAGATCTCATCTGGAGGTTCTGACACTGAAGCACAGGCGCTCCATGTCCCTCATGTCGTCGGAGCCTACTAGGACCTCCCGGTTTCATCGGAGCAGACCATCAGTTGCGGATCGACGTCAGCTTCATTTCGCCCATCTTAGCAGCTCCGGAGGACCTCCCAACAGCTCGTATCGATCGAGCAAAGCTCGCCGGCGGCGAGTTCTTCTTGGAGGTGACTTCACCGTTGGATCGAGCCCCAACGTCAGTTCTGATCGTGACCCTTCATCTATGGGGAGATCTCGACCGTTGGATCTATTTAAGGATCCTCTGCCAGCCGTCCACTGCCGAAGGGGTATCGTCCAACCACATCCGTCCGATATTAAATGAAGCCCCCTTGGCCATTGGATCTGTAATAAAGGGTAATTTATACTTAGGCCCTTCGCATTTTTACATTTCAGTCTAGCCCTATAAATATGTTTAACCGTTGATTTTATTTTGGATAATTTACATTTAGGACCTCGTGTTTATTTTATTTACAATTTATTCCCTTTGTATGTGGAGCACGTGGTCAGGCATGTGTCTTGTGGGTTAATTGCATATCCTTTCCTGAGCTTTAGTGATGTTACTGTTTGAACTATTATAGCATTTATACCCTTGTTTGTGTGATTCACGTGCCACCCTCATGCGATCTGGGATTTTTACGTATTTGGCCCCATACTCTTTACACGTGTTATCATTTGGCCGCCTAGAACTTATTTTCTTTACACATAGGTTCCTGTTTGCTTCTTGTCTTTGATTGGTTGAATAAAATTGCAAACTTAGCCCAAATTTCATGAAATTAGGAAATGTGGCTTCTGACACGTTGCGAAAATTTCTATGATTTTTTGGGTCCATTTTGTTTTCATTTTCTATTTTTAGAAATTAAAAAACCTAAAAAATTGCTACTGTCTAAATTGGAAAATCAACTAAAAATATTAAAAACATTCTAAAAAATAAAAAAATTAAGGTTGGCTTGTTTTATTCTGGTTTTGATTCTATCCAAGTTTTGTTTTATTTGGATATATAACAACCCTAAAATTTGAAAAACATTAATAAATTATAAAAATCATTAAAAATTCTTAAAAACCCAAAAAATACAATTTCAGTTTCTGTAGTTAGTATTTTATTTCCAGTTTCTCATAAAATTGTTGCTTGAATTTTTCAGACTAGTTGGATATTTTTAAATAGCCTTTTGATTCTGACTGCATAGTAGTTGTCATTTTTCATCTTGTTTCATTTTTATAAAATCAACTAAAAACCAGAAAAATCCAAGAAAAATATCAAACACATCTGAATATTTCTAAAACCCAAAATTATTTTTATTTTAATTTTCTAAGTGTTTTTGAGATAATTAATAACTATTGGATTGCATTTTTCTTAGCATTTTCAACCTCTTTCCTAATTTTAAAAAACCAAAAAAAATTTGACCACCAAAAATCCTTATTTTTTTGAATCCCTACTACTACGTTGGTTTTGCCATCTCGTGCTCCTTGTGTTCGACCCTGGTAGCTATACTAGGTAAAATAAAATAACGAGACCGCTATTTTGACCTGATTGTTTGATTTCTTATTTGGTGATCTTGATCTTTTCTTGATTGAACCTGATCCGAGTGGTTGAGGTCGCAACGACCATTGATACCTCTTCACCTTAGTCGTAAAGTTTTCGCGGTCATCAGAATGGCACCGTTGCTGGGGAGCACAGCTTAATAGTCTGTTTTCTTTTTCGACCTTTTGTTTTTACTTACATTTTCTAGAATTCAGTTTTATTCCATTTTTATCACATTTTTATAATAATATGTGGACTGACACATTTATGTTTGATTTTCTTGCGAGGGCCCGACGATCGAGGGTGGCTTTCTTCGGGAAGCCAACGTACCCGCGGGATTCGGAGGCGGCTCTTTTCTACATAGAGCCGCAGGAGAGCGCGAGAGAGGAGAGCAGGAGCATGACGAGTTTAGTTTAGATTTAGTTAGACTTTATTTTCAGCATTACTTTATTGTAATAATACAGGAACAGACTCAGACTCTCAAAGGCTCTTGGTGTTTATCGGGGTCTGTTTTTTGGTGAGCACCGGTGTGCTCGGGGTACCTCACCGTTGTTTTCGCCGGTTTTAAGTTTTCATCGCATTTTATACTGCTTATCTGATTTTCAAGGATTTAGACTTAGACTTAGGATTTATCTGATTGTGATGTAATTAATTAAGGCCCAACCCTAATTATCTGCATGTGCCTATAGTTCGATAATTGGACCTAATTAATTAAATCACAAAGAAAAAATCAGATTAATTAGGCTCGAGTCCACGTACCGTGAGGAGTCATATACAGTGCGTGCAGGATCTGTTGTGGCAGACACCAAGTGGCTCCTAAGATCGGACTCTGGACTTAGCTTGATAACCCGACTACCATGCTTCTCGTGTAGAACTGATTCGTCTAAGGCCGTTTTCCTCGTGCATCATATAGGTAGTTTAATTACTGTCTTTACTTTTATGCGTGGATCACCCTGCATGTGAGAGCTGTAGTCAGGTACACATTTCTTACTCTGCATGCATCATTGTGTTTGATCACGCATAGGCTTTTTCGCCTTCTCCCCCAGTTTTTGGACTTAAAATAACCAGGAAAATCGAAAAATTCGCTAGGCATTGTTTGATATGAAAAATACCTAAAAAACAAAAACTATAAAATTGGGACTACTAAACACACTTGACCTTAAAAGACACCTCACCTAAAAATCTGTCTTAGGAGAGTAATCCCCTCATTGTCTAGTTTGGATGAGCGAGAGAGTGACCCGCACACTAGGCTACAGCCACATCTGATTTCCTATCAGACTACAGACCTTTTATACGGGATAGTCTGTTGGGAGTATTGGATTCATATTAGCTCGCTTAATCGCTCTGAAAGATTGATTGATCACCTAATAAAAATTGACAAGATAATTGACCAAACCTTTACGGTCTTCAACTCCACGTTGAGTAGGTGAATCAGGGGTTTGCTTTCTCATCTTATGTGTTTCCAGATATCTTCTACATTCACTCGCCAGATCGACATGATGGGCAGGAGGACTCTTAGGCAGCCCTTGGCTACACCACTTTACAGCACTCCAGCCCGCTCATCTAGGTTGGTTCGTGAGAGCCGAGACCCACTCTCCAGACCCGAGTTTGATTCCACCCTATTCCCCCTTGACCACCCTTCTACTACTAGCTCTGAGGTACCAGTGCCCGATCAGAGAGAGCAACAGCCAGTTGATTTATAGGTACCTGAGTTTAGGTCCTTTGCCTTTGCAGTAATAATGGCCAGCAACGAGGAGAGAACCGATGGCCCCAGAGCAGACCACACTTATGTGTTGGACCATGGTGCGATCAACAACACTCTGTTAGACTCCCTTGAGACGATGAAGAGACAGATTCGAGATCAGGGGGCTTTCATGGTAGAGATGCGCAGAGAGATGGAGAGATTGAGAGCAAACAGAGATCAGCCGAGAGCCGACGGAGAGGGAGACATTCCAGACATAGATCAGTCTGAGGAGCCAGTCCAGCCCGCACCACCAGCCCCATCGATGTGGGAGTTGCACAACCACGGATCGATGCACACACATAGATGGATAGTGCTGCCAGTGATTGTGGGGGACTTCAAGTTCCCCCCTCAGACGATTCAGCTTCTTCCCCGATTCCACAGGCTCGCGACTGAGGAGCCACACCTCCATCTCTAGGAGTTCGAGATGATCTACAGTACTATCTACGATTGGCATGTGGACGAGGACACTATCCGAATGATTGCCTTTCCGTTCTCCCTCGTAGATAGAGCAGCCAACTGGTTGAAGCTTCCAGGGAAATTTGTTACCCCTTGGGAGCAGCTATGAACCAAGTACTTAAACAAGTACTATCCACTCGGTCGGACGAATACAACGAGGGCCTTGATCAACAACTTCTCTATGCTCCCCAATGAGCAATTACACGAGGCATGGGAGAGGTTCCGAGATCTCACAAACTGGTGCCCCCATCATGACTTTTCGAAGCCCAACCTTGTTCAGAGCTTTTTCTGCGGGCTTACACCAGAGTTGTAGGGGTTAGTGAACGTATCCTGTGGAGGCTCGTATTTCACCAAGTGGATGAGGATCAGGTCTGGGCCATCTACGAGGAGATGACCGATAACTACACGGTGATGTCTCAGACCCGCCTCTACACTCAAGGGAGGCCCCAGCCACAGGCCGTGTCATATCAGAGGATAACACGGGTCGATGCTGGTATTTCTACTTCGTCAGCAGTAGCAGCACAAGCAGAGTCAACAACAACCGACATGGGTATCATCAGCGAGAAGCTGGACCGGATCGAGTTGATTAGGAAGAAGCAGTGACAAGACATGACGCAGATCGATCAGATGGCACGAACACTTCGTGACCTGAAGACACAGATCATGTGTCTCCAGGAGGCACAAACGACTTCTTAGCCCCGTCTCAGGTCACGGGCAGACACTGGCAACTACAGCAGTTCGGCCCAGCCCTCCGTCTAGTACCGACAGGTTCACCGTGTTCAAGCAGAGCCATACCAGTCGCAACAACAATAGTACGTCTAGTCGCCACCATCTCAGGACAACCAGATGGTGGTATCGGCTGGACCAGCCCCTGGCAGTACTTCCCCCGCCTACTTACGAGAAGTAGCCGTTGATGGATGTCAATAGGATATGGTATGACCGACCCCATCTTGGGATCCGAAAAGACCATCCCGGATTCCGTTGGAAAACCGGAGGTACCAGTTCCCAGCAGCAGCCTCCAGTTCAGGGTGGCCAGTACATCCTGCAACAAGAGCAGCACCAGCAACCCCAGTTCGCATCACAGCAGCAACAAGACCATCCATACCAGCAGCGAGAGCAGCATGGTCCTCGTCCCTCTCAGCAGGGACAATCTTGGAGGCAGCAACAACCTCAGTAGCAGTATCACTTGCAGTAACCCTCTCACCCTCCTCCACAGCATTAGCCTCAGTTTCAAAGAGTCCACCCGTCAGGTTCTCATGGGCCCACCTATGAGAACCCTGCCTTGGATGTGAAGGATATGGTTAGATCCTTAAGCGCATCACGGAAGCGTGATCGTCGTATCGAATACGATGAAGAACGACTAGTCGCACTAGTTGTTCTATGCAGCGGAAATTAAAAAAATTTTATGCGACGAAACCACATGATCCAAGAACACTTCTCGGATCGTTTCGTCTAAACCACAAACAAGTATTAGGTTTACCTCTTGAAGCGTGGTTGCGATCAAGTCTCTAAATGAAGAGACCTCCTGTCTCAAGTCCGATCCGTCGGAGGAGACAGTTGCGAGCGCGGGGATGAACCGCGTGCTTCTCGCAATCCATGTTGATGATCCAAGCGGCGGATCTCCTGATCTCGGCACACGAGATCCGATGTCTTCTTCACGAGCGGGGCGCACCGAAGGAGACAGAGATCCACGAGCAAACCATCGGGCAGCATAACGACGATGTCGCGGCGATGGAGAACCTCTCTAGGGCATCCATGGTGGACGGCCACATGAGAGAGATGGAGAGAGGACGTGTAGAGAGAATGAGAGAGAGAGAGAGATTTGTTGCCTCCACTTATGTGTCAAGAAGAGCAATGGGGTGCCTCTCCTTTTATAGGGTTTTGGGATCCATGGATCTCAATCCATGTGTCAACACAAATCCAATGGTCCACATCAATTTGTGTTTCTTTCAATGGTCATGATTTGTTGCTAAAAACACAACAACATTTAATTTAATTTAAATTAAATATATGTTGATAAATCAACACAATTTAATTACAAAATTAAATCATCAATACATGGAGATAATGAAAGGAGAGAAAGCCTCCTTCCATGTGGAGAGGGGGGACGGCCTCCCTTTCCTAATGGGAGTGGTGGCCGTCCACCCTCCTTCATTAGGAAGGTGGCTATTTCACCTTTTATGTAATCTCCATTATTTGCAACAACTTTTGTTGCAAATTATTTCACAAAAAATAAATCCAATTTATTTTGTGAACATTGCAATCATGCCATTGAAAAATTGTGAATCACATTCACAACCCAAAACAAAATGTAAATTACATTTTCAATTTAATGTCCAATGTGAATCCAATTCACATTAACATTTAATTAACAAATGTAAATTACAAATAGCTCTCTCTTATATATTATAAATCACATTTATAAATATATATATGACTAATATGGATATTGCTATCCACATTATTCATATCCATGATAATTAAATCATATTTAATCATCTTGGATCTCTATTCTCTTGTGTCCAAATAATATGAATCACATTCACATTATTTACATCTTTGATAATTAAATCTCATTTAATTATCTAAGATAACTCTCTTTATAATATGAATCAAATTCATATTACTCATGATAATTAAATCACATTTAATTATCCATTTTCTCAATGCTCGGATACATATATCAACAATAGAATTATCCATGAACTCCTTCAAGGATAATGCGCTTTCTCCGCAGATACTTGGAGATAAGGACAGGGCGATTGTATTGTTCCACGTATAGTGACATGGATATTGAGATCGTATCTCAAATCCAGATCGCGGGCCTCCCATAGATGCTTGATTAAATCAAGACCGTAAATCTAATCTTCTCATTGTATCCGAATCACATTCAGATCAACGTCCAATACTTGGACCAAGATCAGATCACTTCTCTACTGAGAGGAGTCACTAAAATCCAGACCCGTTTCATCACTCCCTAGGAATGGAAGCATCATGGTTATACAATCGTTTATGATCACATCACCCTCAGGTATTCCCAATACCTGTACATCCTGCATACTGGAAGATTCAGACTAAACCCGAAGTATTCGATCAACTTTATACTGTCTACTTCATGGTTTTATCAGTAAGTTTCTCATTCGATCATTGGGAGTCGGTATCGATCATATACTTTCCAAAAGCATATATCATACCTAGATCTTGATCATATACTTTCCAAAAGTATATATCAAACCTACAAATTCAGTCAAGCTTCCAAAGCGAGACGACCGTGCGCACGGAATTTGATTCTTCCCAATATCTCATGAGTGAGCTCATGTCTTCCGGTTCAGTAACTGAACCTGTATGATCCCTTTGAGAGATCGTATTACTCATATGCCCTTATATGCACACCAGCGCGCCGGTGTATAGACCTTGATTAGGTCATCAACCTATTGGTCTGCCAAATGTACATACTTAGACATATAGCAACACATCTGTCTCCGGTCAGAGGATGCGTGCCTATATCATGACAGCATATTATATAGGACTTTGGTTATCTCGATCTCGTTAAGTCAACTCTTTGACCTGACTAATCTGACACCTCCG
This sequence comes from Ottelia alismoides, assembly GCA_037367405.1. Lineage (NCBI taxonomy): Eukaryota > Viridiplantae > Streptophyta > Magnoliopsida > Alismatales > Hydrocharitaceae > Ottelia > Ottelia alismoides. The sequence goes on along the minus strand of JAZKJV010010927.1, from coordinate 21,268 downwards.
AATCTCTATTCCTATGCAGAGGAGGTGCATCAAGAGGTCGGTCAGATATCAGCCTTCAGAGATAAGGATTGCCATCTCCTACTCAGGCTGGAGATCATCTCTTAACAATCATTTGACGGTGCTTGATGAGTCCTCAATCTAACTCTTTAGATATTCATCCAAGCACCAGCCTCTATGATTCAATAGTTGAATCAACAGCTGTATGATCATCAAGATGGCCATGGTACATAACCCTAATTGTACTAAGGGACCTATTATGCAAATTATTCATTCTTCATTTCAGATTAAGGAGTGAATTGCAATAACATTTATTGCATAATGGCTCGCAGTGGGCTCGCATTTCCAATAATCTCCCACTAGCCCAAAGAGCCATTAATGGGCTAATCATTTAAACCCGCACTCATGTGACAATCATAGGCTATTTAGAAAATAGCTAGGTAAGCTGATCAGTCACTCTGTTCCCGCGAGACTATGCCAAGTCCTTTTACGGCACTTGCATATCCCCAGTAACAGTGCTCGCATCTAATGCGAATGTTGCATCTCATGCAACCAATACTCAATCTAGTTGGTTACATTGTCCCTGACATCATAACCAGTATCCCCATAATCCTTATTAGAATACCTTCATTCCCGGAGATCTCTATCTCCTAAGGTATCTAAAGTTTAGACCTTTATAGATCACTATCTACATGGTCTTAAACTTTTGAAGATAAGACTTTGAGATTACTATCTCAAAAAACTCCTCATCTATGAAGATTTTGTTATTACTGCAATCAAGTGTTTTATCTCTACAGTAGGATTAGTAACAATTTACTACTCCCACTGCATGACAGACATCTGGTATTTGCACACTCTAGCATACACTCAGCTTCTCGTAACTAATGCACAAGTGCAAGTAGTTGTAGCATTTACTTCCTCAACTCTTTGAGGTGCTATCCCTTAAGATAGGTTAGTACCATATCTTAAGGGTTAGAAGCCTTTCTTGGAATTTCTATGAATAGAATATGTCCAAGGTATGCTACAAATGTGACAGTCCAATTATCCTCTTCTCTTGGCTTCTGAACAACTTCAGAACGAAGATCTAAGAGGTATCTTTGAAATCATATTTCAAGATATGGAATAACCAGAGAATAAAACACTTATTATTAATCTTACATCATTTTAAATGATCAGGATTTTATCTACATTTAGCACGATGAACACAAAGGCACTCCCACTAAGCTTCACATGGCTCATCCCGATTCTATCTGAAATCATAACTTTTATAATTTCATCAAATCTTATGATCCAACTTCAAGAAGCTTATTTGAGTCCATAGATGGAGCTCTCTAGCTTGCACACCTTGCTTTCCTCAATCATGAAGCCCTGGGGCTACTTCATGTGAATGTCCTCAGAGAGGTATTTATAGAGGAATGCAATCTTGACTTACATCTTTGAAGATGCAATAGTCAAGTTGTGCAACCAAGATTAGCAATATTCTGATGTTTTTAAGCATGGTCACCGAAGAGCAAGTCTCATCGCAAGCAATGTCTTTTCTTCCGATGTGTAGCTCATGGCTACGAACCGTGCTTTGAAGGTCTCCGCCTTCTCATCAGGTTCCCTTTCTCTTGAAGATCCATTTACACCTTTACAGGTATTACCCATATAGGTGGATCCTCGAGGGTCCATATACAACACTTGTATATGAAGTCTACGTTAGACTTTTATTGCTAAAATCCATCTTTCCATGTCATGTTCCTTAGGAGCTTCATCACATGAAGTCCGATCATTGTCAGACTTAACTGACACATGGAATACATCCTCAAACTCATTTGAAGAGGTATTAATGTTTCATCATTAATTGTCCTTTTTAGTTTCCAATTTCAGGAGCCTCATTGTCTTCTCAAGATTAAATGAGTTCCTACACTTCATTTTCATCTTGATTCTCAAGAGTCTCAACCTCCAAGAATCACATTCTCAGAGATGAGATATTTCAAGAATCTCAAGGTCATAAAGTAGGTATCCAATACCATCCTTTATTTTCCTAATGAAGCAGCACTCTCAAGTGCTAGATTCCATCTTGTATGGAACCTTATTAAGGATATACATTGTAGTCTCTACTACACATATATACCTGGAAACTAAGGGATAATTATGCTAAAATTCATCAATGATAAGATCATGTCACACATGATCCAATTGTATCTACCTATAACTCTATTGAGTTAAGGTGTGTTAGGAGGATTGAGATAGAAGCGATATTCATATCTCTATAAGGTATTCTTTGAATTTATCTAGTAGGTACTTGCTACCTAGATTAGATCAAATTCATTTTATCTTCCTTCAAACTTTGGTTCTAAACCAAAAATAATGAAATCTTTGAACATTTCAAAGGTTTCTTAGGTGAAGAGAAGAAATCTCATATCATACATAATCATCAACAGATATCACATATCCATATTGTTTACTATGATATAGATGATCTACATACATCAATATGTATGAGATCATGAATACCTTGACATCTTACACCTTTCTCTAAGAAGGGTGTATTGGACATTTTTATTTGAATACAATATTCATAAGTATGTAAGTTTTGAAATTTTAGACATTCTAAAGTTTCATCTCTTACTAGTCTATTGATCAAATCAATAGACAAATGTCCAAGGCTTGATGCTAGATCATTGTCAAATGATCTTCATCCTCCTATTGATCTTAAGGTTTAATTTCAGTATTTAGAAATGTTAATGAACCATTCATTAATTTTCTAATTTAGTGGAGTCCACTAGATTTTAGATTACTATCTGAAATATCTCCATCATAACCTTTTATGATAGTTCTACCTCAGAATTCATGTTTATTTCCAACATTTAGAAACAAACAATGAGTGTATTCTTATATCTAGGTCATAGAGACATTCTCTAAGACTAAGGACTCTCCCACTGAAATTAACAAGTCTATCAATCCAACAGAGATTGTTGCAACAATTGCATCAATATCCATGTGGATAACTATAAACCTTTAAGATCAAATTTTCCAGTCTTCTAAAACACATGCAACCTATTGCAAATGTCATCAGAAGATTGAGATACAATTATTTGACTTTATCTTATCAATGATTTATGTAGATTAATCCGATGCTCCATCCGAGTCCTTCTCTAAGGATTCTAGATAGACTTGATAGTCATACTATCAACACATCACCTTATTGCAGTATTGGCATTCATCCAACTCTTCGGATGACATATGGAAGTCATAGATGTATAGTCAACTCTTTGACATACTTCTTACTCGGGTCCAACCCATGCTTCCACTGCGCTCCCTTTATCTATAAGCAACCATTGCTTAAGACTAAGGATCTCTTATGTAAGAGCATTTCAACATTTATACATGCTTCATTAAATTCATACAATATGAATATTATGAAGCTTCATGAATGACCAGAGTATAGATAGTAGAATGATGACACTCATCATCTACATCCATCTAAACTCTTAAAACATAGGTTCAGGTAGGTACTCAAACAATTTGAGTACATCATCTCTTATAGAAACACCATTCTGCATGATGCAGTGAACCATCTCGTTCATGTTAAATGTCAAGAGCACATATGTATGCCAGAATATCTTCATTAATTTTATAAGGATTATTTGACAATTACGATCATCATCGACATGTCACTTCCAAAGTACATCCGATGAGAGATCAAGACTATAGAGACACACAAACCCTAGGGTTGTAGTCCTATTATCTATTTAATTGTCATTCCTCATTATTATGAGGAAACTTGCACATTGCAACCACATACATTATGTGTTCAACTGCAAGTACAATATCTGGATCATGAGTCTAATCCATGATATTTTACTGGTTATTATTGAGTATATCAATGAGTGGGTTTTAATGAAGGATTATCTGAAATAAGAAATTTGCATAAATATATATATTTATATATATTTTACTTTGATTTAGGATTTTTATATCAAAGTTGTCTTGTCTTGTCAACACTGAAAGTTCATTCCCTTAATCACTTTCAATGTAAGAGATATACTTACCATAATATCTCAACAAGATCTGGGATCTCCTTCCTTATCTTTGTTACATCCCAATAATATGAGAATCTGCAACTCGGATAAAAAGACGCGGGAACACATTCCGCTTTGCAAGTCCAACTTGCATTTCCCAATTCGGTCTTTAACACCCGAGCCCACCACCCCTAAGGCGATGTTGACCCGTCGTTAATTGAACTAATCGTCAACAGGAATAGTACTCACTATACGCAATCCAATATCGCCCCAATAATATGAGGATCCGATATTGGGGTCACTACGTATACGGCCTTACTCTTTCGAGAAGCAAAGAGCCCGATCCAGATGCGCTTGTATACAGGAGCTGTCACTTCGGACAGGCGTCTCCCACATACAATCCCTGGTGACGGAACCCTTCGCCTTGACGGGAGACCATGGATGTCACTTATGTTGGACATGTGAGCCCACGGCGAGCCATTATGCAATAAATGTTATTGCGAATATCATTCCCTGATCTGAAATAAAGAATAAATAATTTGCATAAAAGGTCCCTCTGTACAATTAGGGTTATGTACCATGGCTGTCTTAATGATCATACAGTTGTTGATTCAATTATTGAATCATAGAGGCTGGTGCTTGGATGAATATCTAAAGAGTTATATTGAGGACTCATCAAGCACCGTCAAATGATTGTTAAAATGTGATCTCCAGCCTGAGTAGGAGATTGCAATCCTTTCTCACATAGGCTGATATCTGACCGACCTCTTGATGCAGGTCCTCTGCAAAGGAATAGAGATTCGGAGGTGTCAGATTAGTTAGGTCAATGGGTTGACTTAACGAGATCGAGATAACCAAAGTCCTATGTTGAATGCTGTCACAGCATAGGCAAGCATCCTCTTACCGGAGACAGATGTATTGCTATATGTCTGAGTATGTACATTTGGCAGACCAATAGGTTGATGACCTAACCAAGGTCTATACACCGGCGAGCTGGTGTGCATATAAGGGCATATGAGTAATACAATCTCTCAAAGGGATCATACAGGTTCACTACTAAACCGGAAGACATGAGCTCACTCATGAGATATTGGGAAGAATCAAATTTCGTGCACGGTCGTCTCGCTTTGGAAGCTTGACTGAATTTGTAGGTTTGATATATACTTTTGGAAAGTATATGATCAAGACCTAGGTATGATATATGCTTTTGGAAAGCATATGATCAATACCAAATCCCAATGATCAAATGAGAAACTTGGTGATCAAACCCTGAAGAAGACAGTGTAAAATAGATCTTGATCTTCGGGTTGACCATGGGTCTTCCAGTATGCAGGATGTACAGGTATTGGGAATACCTGAAGGGTGATGTGATCATAAACGATTGTATATCCATGACGCTTCCATTCCGAGGGAGTGATGAAACAGGTCTGGATTTTAGTGACTCCTTTCAGTAGAGAAGCGATCCGATCTTAGTCCAAGTGTTGGACATTGGTCTGAATGAGATTCAGATTCAATGAGAAGATTGGATTTGCGGTCTTGATTTAATCAAGCATCTGTGGGAGGTTCGTAAGATCTGGATTTGAGATAAGATCTCAATATCCAAGTCACTATACGTGGAATAATACAATCGCCCTGTCCTTATCTCCAAGTATCTGCGGAGAAAGCACATTATTCTTGAAAGAGTTCAAGAATAATTCATTTGATGAAATATCCAAGCAAGGACTTGATGATTAAATGAGATTTAATTATCAAGCTTAATCTGAATATAATTCGTATTGTGAAAATGATTGTCTAAGATAATTAAATGGGATTTAATTATCAAGGATTAAGAGAATGTGGATAACACTATCCATGATATATGTGTGTTATAAATATGATTTATAATATACATATATAAGAGAGAGAATCTATGTAAATAGCATTTGTTAATTAATTGTGTGGATTGGATTCACATTAATTAATTAATTGGAAATGTAATTTACAAATTAGTTTGGGTTGTGAATATGATTCACATAATGATCAATGGCATGATTGAAATATTCACAAATTAATTTGGAATTAATTTGGTGGATATTATTGCAATAATAGTTATTGCAATTTATTAAGAAATAATAAGATAAAATAAAAGGAGACAAAATAACACCCTATAATTTAGGGTGGTTGGTTGACTCCCTTTTTGTTGTCACATTATCTCTTAATTAGTTAAATTAAATTATGTTGATAATGTTGCAACATATTTTAATTTAAATTAATGTTGTTGGTTTTAACCAACAACAATCATAGCCATTGATTTAGCATGGACCAAGCATAGCCCTTGGATCCATGTGTCCCATTGATTGAGATCCATTGGACCCTAAACTAGTATAAAAGGAGGGCTAGGGTAGCCTTTCCAAGTTACAACGACAACATTCTTGAGTTGAAGAACTCTACTCTCTCTCTCTCTCTCTCTCATTCTCGTGGGGTCTCCCTAATATTCAAGTGGCCGTCCACTTTGTGTATTAGGAAGGAGATCATTTTTTTCTACGCCTCGACGCTTGGATCTTCGTCAAAGGATTGCGGGAAGGACGCGACTCATCATCGTGCCCGCAAGCGCATTCTCCGTGGGTCGGACTTAAGATAGGAGGATCTCTACTTTGGGATCTCGCGATCACAACCACGCTTCAAGAGGTATTCCTTATACTTTGTGTTTTGATGAAACGATCCGAGAATTGTTCTCGTGATCATGTGGTTTCATCTTTAAAGTTAAAATTTTAATTTCCGCTGCATCTAGCATCTAGTACGACTAGTTGCTCCGATTGCATACGATGCGATCGACACGCTTCCGTGATGCGCTTGAGGATTCTCGATATCCTTCAAGTGGTATCAGAGCCAGGTTGAATAAGGTTTTGGATATGATCCATACACCTTAGGCGATTTGGTTCTTGAAAGGGTTGCGAAATTTTACTGCATTTCAATTTTTCGCACCTCTGTAAAATTGAATTTTTCGGCTCTGTTTAAAATATTTAAACACGAAATTTTCAATTGGATTTTGTTCCCCATTAAACAAGGAAACCATAGGACTTGAGTTTACTAAATTTGGACTTCATTTGCTCAAGATATGGCTTTTTGAATATGACTATATTCACTGTTGCGGGAACTGCGGATTTGAACGTGATTAATGAGATAATTACGGTTTTAATCCGCCTTGAAATGCATGAATTATCACTTGGGTTCTTTAATAAATCAAATAGGCAATCTTTGGAAACTGAGTTTGCATTTTTTGGATTTAAATTGATCAAGATAAGTTAATTTTAGTGATTGGGGGTCACTGCTGGAAATTAACATTTTTCATCTTGAACCTTGTGATATGTCATTCAATTATCATGATGAAAATTAATTGTTAATTTTCTGGAATAATTAGTGATAAATATTTGTGAAATATTTAAAGAGATAATTATTTCATTGAATGACACTTGCCTAAACCACAATGATGAGATATTAGATCTTGATCATTGGTTCATCAACAAACATTGCTTTCATGAAAACCATAGTTTATCCTACAATAGTTGTAGGACAACTTTTACATGAAAACCCATTTTGCTTGAATAGGATTGGGGATTTGTCTAGCAAATCTCCTTATAATCAAAAATGTTTTGATTTATATTATATGGTATAATTTCGGTTGAAAAACCGATGAACACCTCAAAGTACATGATGGTCTATCTGGTATTATCCTTTCCCGAGGCGGATGTGGTGCCTAGTCGGAGAGCATTGGGGTAGCGGGTTGCAACGTATGTGGTCCGTCCCACTCTCGTCGGTACTGGCCATGACAGCGGGTAGGGACTGTAAAATACCGGAGACAGACAATGTGTATTTTTCTAATTATTAAAATTCGAATAATACGTACTTTGAGTATATACCTACTATTCAAGTAAAAGACATGTTTGTTGATTGATGTTTGGATTGATGATTAATTTAATGTGATTAAATTAATTATGTCCAATAAACACTCTATTATGAATAGATGTGTATTTCCCTTGGAAGAATTAATTATGTATATGATTCACGATAATTGATTACAATTTGAATATGAGGTGGAGGATCACATAAGTGACATCCATGGTCTCCCGTCAAGGCAAAGGATTCCGTCGCCAGTTGTTGTATATAGGAGACGCCTGTCCGAAGTGACAGATCCTATATATGATTTAATTGGATCGGGTTCTTTGCTTCTCGAAAGAGTAAGGCCGTATACGTAGTGACCCCAATATCGGGTCCTCATATTATTGGGGCGATATTGGATTGCATATAGCGAGTATTAAGCCTGTTGACGGTTGGTTCAATTAATGACGGGTCAACATTGCCTTAGGGGTGGTGGGCCCGGGTGTTAAAGACCGAATTGGGAGATGCAAGTTGGACTTGCAAGGCGGAATGTGTTCCCGCTTCTTTTTATCCGAGTTGTATGTTCTCATATTATTGGGATGCAACGAAGATAGGAAAGGAGATCCCAGATCTTGCTAGAGATATAATGGTAAGAATATCTCTTACATTGAAAGTGATTAAGGGAATGAACTTTCAATGTTGACAAGGCAAGACAACTTTGATATAAAATTCCTAAATCAAAGTAAAATATGTATATATATAATATATATACCCTTATGCAAATTTCTTATTTCAGATAATCCTTCATTAAACCCACTCAATGTTATACTCAATGATAACCAGTAAAAATATCTTGGATTGGACTCATGATCCAGATATTGTACTTGCAATTGGACACATAATGTATGTGGTTGCAGTGTGCAAGTCCCCTCAACATAATGAGGAAGGGCAATTAAATAAGACAATAAGACATCACCTTAGGGTTTGTATGTCTCTATAGTCTTGATCTTTCATCGAGTGTACTTTGGAAGTGACATGTCGATGGTGATCGTAATTGTCGAATAATCCTTATAAAAATAGAAGAAGATATTTTGGCATACAAATGTGCTCTAAACATTTAATCATGAATGACATGGTTCTCTACATTATGCAGAATGGTGGCTCGAAAGAGATGATGTATTCAAAATGTTTGAATACCTACCTGAACCTAAGTCTCTAAGAGTTAAGATGTATGTTGATATGATGAGTGTCATCATTCTACTGTCTATACTCAAGTCATTCATGAAGCTTCATGATATTCATATTGTATGAATTTAATGAAGCATGTATAAATGTTGAAATGCTCTTACGTTGAATTCTTTTGAATTTAACATAAGAGATCCTTAGTCTTAAGCAATGGTTGTTTATAGATTAAGAGAGTGCAGTGGAAGCATGGGTCGGACCCGAGTAAGAAGGAAAGTCAAAGAGTTGACCTACTTCTGTGACTTCCATATGACATCCAAAGAGTTGGATGAATGCCAATACTGCAATAAGTTGATGTGTTGATAGTATGACTATCAAATCTGTCTAAAATCCTTAGTGAAGGACTCAGATAGAGCATCAGAATAATCTACATAAATCATTGACTCTGACTTTCTTATTTCATAAGATAAAGTCTAACAATTGTATCCCAATCTTCTAATGACAATTGCAATTGGTTGCATATACAAATTAGAAGATCAGAAATTTGATCTTAAGGTTTAGTAGTCATCAACATGGATATTGGTGCAATTGTTGCGACAATCTCTATTGGATAGATGGACTCCATATTCTCAGTGGGAGAGCCCTTAGTCTTGGAGAATGTCTCTATGACCTAGATATTAGAATACCCTCATTGTTTGTTTCTAAATGTTGGAAATAAACATGAATTCTGAGATAGAACTATCATAAAGAGTTATGATGGAAGTATTTCAGATAGTAATCTAACATCTAGTGGACTCCACAAAATTAGAAAATTAATGAATGGTTCATTAAGATTTCTAATACTGAAAATTAAACCTTGATAGATCAATAGGAGGATGAAGATCATTTGACAATGATCTGGCATCAAGCCTTGGATGTTTGTCTGTTGATTTGATCAATAGACTAGTAAGATATGAAACTTTAGAATGTCTAAAATTTCAAATCTTACATACTTGTGAATATTGTATTCAAAGTAAAATGTCCAATACACCCTTCTCTGGGAATGGTGTTAGATGTCGAGGTATTCAAGATCTCATACATATTGATGTATGTAGATCATCTATATCATAGTAAACATTATGGATATCTGATATCTATTGATGATTATGTATGATATGAGATTTCTTCTCTTCACCTGAGAAACCTTTGAAATGTTCAAAGATTTCACAATTTTGGTTTAGAACCAAAGTTTGAAGAAAGATGAGATGAATTTGATCTAACCTAGGTAGCTTGTACCTATTAGATAAAATTCAAAGAATACCTTATGGAGATATGAATATCATTTCTATCTCACTCCTCCTGATAAACCTGAACTCAATAGAGTTGTAGGGAGATACAATTGGATCATGTGTGACATGATTTGATCAATGATGAATTTTAGCATAATTATCCTCTTAGTTTCCTGGTATATATGTGTAGTAGAGACTACAATATATATCCTTAATAAGGTTCCATGGATGTAAGCTGGAATCTAGCACTTGAGAGTGCTACTTCATTAGGAAAATAAAGTATGGTATTGGATACCTACTTTATGACCTTGAGATTCTTAAAAGATCTCATCTCTGAGAATGTGATTCTTGGATGATTGAGACTCTTGAGAATCAAGATGAAAATGAAGTAAAGGAACTCATTTAATCTTGAGAAGATAATGATGCTCCTGAAATCGGAAACTAAAAGGACAATTAAAGATGAAACATTAATACCTCTTCAAATAAGTTTGAGGATGTATTCCATGTGTCAGCCAAGTCTGACAATGATCGGACTTCATGTGATGAAGCTCCTAAGAATCATGACATGGAATGATGGATATTAGCAATAAAGTCTAAAGTAGACTTCATATACAAATGTTGTATATGGACCCTCGAGGATCCACCTATAAGGGTTAGACCCATTAAGGTGTAAATGGATCTTCAAGAAGATAGGGAACCTGATGAGAAGGTAGAGACCTTCAAAGCTCGGTTCGTAGCCATGAGCTACACACTGTAAGAGAAGACATTGCTTGCAATGAGACTTGCTCTTCGGTAACCATTCTTAAAATCATCAGAATATTGCTAACCTTAGCTACACAACTTGACTATTGCATCTTCAGGATGTAATTCAAGATTGCATTCCTCTAAGAATACCTCTCTGAGGATATTCACATGAAGTAGCCACAAGGCTTCATGGTTGAGGAAAGTAAGGTGTGAAAGCTAAAGAAATCCATTTGTGGACTCAAATAAGCTTCTTGAAGTTGGAACATAAGATTTGATGAAATTATAAATGTTATGATTTCAAATAGAATCTTGATGTACCATATGAAGCTTAGTGGGAGTGCCATTGTGTTCATCGTGCTAAATGTAGATAATATCCTAATCATTTGGAATGATATAAGGATGATAATAAGTGTTTTATAGACTGGCTATTCCATACCTTGAGATATGATCTCAATAATACCTCTTAGATCTTAGTTTTGAAGTTGTTCAGAAGCAAAGAAAAGAGGGTATTGGGACTGTCACATTTGTAGTACACCTTGGACATATTCCATTCTTGGAAATTCCAAGAAAGGCTTCCTTCCCTTGAGATTTGGTACTGACCTATCTAAAGGGATAGCACCTCAAAGAGTTGAGGAAGTGAATGCTAGAACTGCTTGCACATGTGCATCAGTTACGAGAAGCTAAATGTATACTAAATGTGTATAAAAGCCAGATATCTGCCATGCAGTGGGAGTAGTAAACTGTTACTAATCCTATTATGAAGATAAAACACTTGATTGCAGTAATAACAATATCTTCAAAGATGACAAGGCTTTAGAGATGGTGATCTCTATGTCTTATTTTCAAGAAGTTAAGACTTTATAGATAGAGATCTAAAAGGTCTTAACTGTGGATACCTTGAGAGATAGTGATCTCCCGGAATAAGGGTATTCTGATAAGGATTATGGAAATACTGGTTATAATAGTTATTGAGCAATAGTGTCAAGGACACTATAACTGCTTTGACTAGATTAAGTATTAGTTGCATTAGATGCACAATTCGCATTGGATGCGAGCACTGTTACCTAGGGATATGCAAGTGCCGTAAAAGGACTTGGCATACTCTTTTGGGAACAGAGTGACTGATCAGCTTACCTAGCTATTTCTAAATAGCCTATGATTGTCACATGAGTGTGAGTCTAAATGATTAGCCCATTAATGGCTCTTTGGGCTAGTGGGAGATTGTTGGACATGTGAGCCCACGGCGAGCCATTATGCAATAAATGTTATTGCGAATATCATTCCCTGATCTGAAATAAAGAATAAATAATTTGCATAAAAGGTCCCTCTGTACAATTAGGGTTATGTACCATGGCTGTCTTAATGATCATACAGTTGTTGATTCAATTATTGAATCATAGAGGCTGGTGCTTGGATGAATATCTAAAGAGTTATATTGAGGACTCATCAAGCACCGTCAAATGATTGTTAAGATGTAATCTCCAGCCTGAGTAGGAGATTGCAATCCTTTCTCACATAGGTTGATATCTGACCGACCTCTTGATGCAGGTCCTCTGCATAGGAATAGAGATTCGGAGGTGTCAGATTAGTTAGGTCAATGGGTTGACTTAACGAGATCGAGATAACCAAAGTCCTATGTTGAATGCTGTCACAGCATAGGCAAGCATCCTCTTACCGGAGACAGATGTATTGCTATATGTCTGAGTATGTACATTTGGCAGACCAATAGGTTGATGACCTAACCAAGGTCTATACACCGGCGAGCTGGTGTGCATATTAGGGCATATGAGTAATACAATCTCTCAAAGGGATCATACAGGTTCACTACTAAACCGGAAGACATGAGCTCACTCATGAGATATTGGGAAGAATCAAATTCCGTGCACGGTCGTCTCGCTTTGGAAGCTTGACTGAATTTGTAGGTTTGATATATACTTTTGGAAAGTATATGATCAAGACCTAGGTATGATATATGCTTTTGGAAAGTATATGATCGATACCAAATCCCAATGATCAAATGAGAAACTTGGTGATCAAACCCTGAAGAAGACAGTGTAAAATAGATCTTGATCTTCGGGTTGACCATGGGTCTTCCAGTATGCAGGATGTACAGGTATTGGGAATACCTGAAGGGTGATGTGATCATAAACGATTGTATATCCATGACGCTTCCATTCCGAGGGAGTGATGAAACAGGTCTGGATTTTAGTGACTCCTTTCAGTAGAGAAGCGATCCGATCTTAGTCCAAGTGTTGGACATTGGTCTGAATGAGATTCAGATTCAATGAGAAGATTGGATTTGCGGTCTTGATTTAATCAAGCATCTGTGGGAGTTTCGTAAGATCTGGATTTGAGATAAGATCTCAATATCCAAGTCACTATACGTGGAATAATACAATCGCCCTGTCCTTATCTCCAAGTATCTGTGGAGAAAGCACATTATTCTTGAAAGAGTTCAAGAATAATTCATTTGATGAAATATCCAAGCAAGGACTTGATGATTAAATGAGATTTAATTATCAAGCTTAATCTGAATATAATTCGTATTGTGAAAATGATTGTCTAAGATAATTAAATGGGATTTAATTATCAAGGATTAAGAGAATGTGGATAACACTATCCATGATATATGTGTGTTATAAATATGATTTATAATATACATATATAAGAGAGAGAATCTATGTAAATAGCATTTGTTAATTAATTGTGTGGATTGGATTCACATTAATTAATTAATTGGAAATGTAATTTACAAATTAGTTTGGGTTGTGAATATGATTCACATAATGATCAATGGCATGATTGAAATATTCACAAATTAATTTGGAATTAATTTGGTGGATATTATTGCAATAATAGTTATTGCAATTTATTAAGAAATAATAAGATAAAATAAAAGGAGACAAAATAACACCCTATAATTTAGGGTGGTTGGTTGACTCCCTTTTTGTTGTCACATTATCTCTTAATTAGTTAAATTAAATTATGTTGATAATGTTGCAACATATTTTAATTTAAATTAATGTTGTTGGTTTTAACCAACAACAATCATAGCCATTGATTTAGCATGGACCAAGCATAGCCCTTGGATCCATGTGTCCCATTGATTGAGATCCATTGGACCCTAAACTAGTATAAAAGGAGGGCTAGGGTAGCCTTTCCAAGTTACAACGACAACATTCTTGAGTTGAAGAACTCTACTCTCTCTCTCTCTCTCTCATTCTCGTGGGGTCTCCCTAATATTCAAGTGGCCGTCCACTTTGTGTATTAGGAAGGAGATCATTTTTTTCTACGCCTCGACGCTTGGATCTTCGTCAAAGGATTGCGGGAAGGACGCGACTCATCATCGTGCCCGCAAGCTCATTCTCCGTGGGTCAGACTTAAGATAGGAGGATCTCTACTTTGGGATCTCGCGATCACAACCACGCTTCAAGAGGTATTCCTTATACTTTGTGGTTTGATGAAACGATCCGAGAAGTGTTCTCGTGATCATGTGGTTTCATCTTTAAAGTTAAAATTTTAATTTCCGCTGCATCTAGCATCTAGTACGACTAGTTGCTCCGATTGCATACGATGCGATCGACACGCTTCCGTGATGCGCTTGAGGATTCTCGATATCCTTCAACTTATGTGATCCTCCACCTCATATTCAAATTTTAATTAATTATCGTGAATCACATTCACATAATTAATTCTTCCAAGGGAATTATTAACTCTAATCATATTAGAGTATTTCAATCTTAATTGGATTCCAATTAATCTAATCATATTAAATTAATGATCCAATTAATATCCAACAAACATTTTAATAGTTACTTGAATAATGGTATTATCTCAAATACGTATTATTTCGAATTTTAATAATTAGAAAAATATATCTTAATCCCTCGGACATTATCCCGTCCCTACCCGCTGTCATGGCCAGTACCGACGAGAGTGGGACGGACCACATACGTTGCAACCCGCAACCCCAATGCTCTCCGACTAGGCACCATATTCGCCTCGGGAAAGGATAATGCCAAATTGATTAATTTGTACTTGAGATGATCATCGGTTCTTCAACTGAAATTGTACCATATAGTAATAATCAAAACATTTTGATTAACATTATAATGAGATTTGCTAAACAAATCCCAAGTCCTATTCAAGCAACATGTTTGTTGGAATGTTGATCATGTAGATCATGTAACCAATCTTGATCTAGATCACATCTAATCATTTGTTGGTTAGGGCAAAGTCATTTAAGGACACAATTATCATTAAATATTTCACAAATATTTATGCATAATTATTCCAGGAAATTAAACAATTTAATTTCACTAATTAATTAAATGACAATCACTAGGTTCTTGATTAGGAAAGTATTTTCAGCAGTGACCCTCACTTACTAAAAATATCATATCTCAATCAATTTAAATCCAAATTAAGCAAAGTAAATTTCTAAAGTTTGCTAACTTGATTTACAATAGAACTCAAGTGATTTGCACGCATTTCAAGGCGTATCAAATCCGCAATTAATATCTTAATTACGTCATGATCCGCAGTCCCCGAAACAGTGGATACATGTTCACTAAAATGAGCATATCTAGAGCAAACGGAATCGAAATCACGCAAACTCAGATCCTACGGTTTCCTTATTTAATGGGGAATAAAATCCAAATATTATTTTAGTGTTTAAACAATTTAAACAGTGCCGATAATAATATCAAAACAGAGATGCGAAAATGAAATGCAAGAAAACTTTCGCAAACCCTAATGAACCCAAGTCGTCCTCGGTTTATGGATCGTATCCAAAAACACCGACCTAAGGCTCTGATACCACTTGAAGGATATGGTTAGATCCTTAAGCGCATCACGGAAGCGTGATCGTCGTATCGAATACGACGAAGAACGACTAGTCGCACTAGTTGTTCTATGCAGCGGAAATTAAAAAAATTTTATTGCGACGAAACCACATGATCCAAGAACACTTTCTCGGATCGTTTCATCTAAACCACAAACAAGTATTAGGTTTACCCTCTTGAAGCGTGGTTGCGATCAAGTCTCTAAACGAAGAGACCTCCTGTCTCAAGTCCGATCCGTCGGAGGAGACGCTTGCGAGCGCGAGGATGAACCGCGTGCTTCTCGCAATCCATGTTGATGATCCAAGCGGCGGATCTCCTGATCTCGACACACGAGATCCGGATGTCTTCTTCACGAGCGGGGCGCACCGAAGGAGACAGAGATCCACGAGCAAACCATCGGGCAGCATAACGACGATGTCGCGGCGATGGAGAACCTCTCTAGGGCATCCATGGTGGACGGCCACATGGAGAGATGGAGAGAGACGTGTAGAGAGAATGAGAGAGAGAGAGAGATTTGTTGCCTCCACTTAGTGTCAAGAAGAGCAATGGGGTGCCTCTCCTTTTATAGGGTTTTGGGATCCATGGATCTCAATCCATGTGTCAACACAAATCCAATGGTCCACATCAATTTGTGTTTCTTTCAATGGTCATGATTTGTTGCTAAAAACACAACAACATTTAATTTAATTTAAATTAAATATATGTTGATAAATCAACACAATTTAATTACAAAATTAAATCATCAATACATGGAGATAATGAAAGGAGAGAAAGCCTCCTTCCATGTGGGAGAGGGACGGCCTCCTTCCTATGGGAGTGGTGGCCATCCACCCTCCTTCATTAGGAAGGTGGCTATTTCACTTTTATGTAATCTCCATTATTTGCAACAACTTTTGTTGCAAATTATTTCACAAAAAATAAATCCAATTTATTTTGTGAACATTGCAATCATGCCATTGAAAAATTGTGAATCACATTCACAACCCAAACAAAATGTAAATTACATTTTCAATTTAATGTCCAATGTGAATCCAATTCACATTAACATTTAATTAACAAATGTAAATTACAAATAGCTCTCTCTTATATATTATAAATCACATTTATAATATATATATGACTAAATATGGATATTGCTATCCACATTATTCATATCCATGATAATTAAATCATATTTAATCATCTTGGATCTCTATTCTCTTGTGTCCAAATAATATGAATCACATTCACATTATTTACATCTTTGATAATTAAATCTCATTTAATTATCTAAGATAACTCTCTTTATAATATGAATCAAATTCATATTACTCATGATAATTAAATCACATTTAATTATCCATTTTCCTCAATGCTCGGATACATATATCAACAATAGAATTATCCATGACTCCTTCAAGATAATGCACTTTCCCGCAGATACTTGGAGATAAGGACAGGGCAATTGTATTGTTCCACGTATAGTGACATGGATATTGAGATCGAATCTCAAATCCAGATCGCGGCCTCCCATAGATGCTTGATTAAATCAAGACCGTAAATCTAATCTTCTCA
The DNA here is from genome assembly GCA_037367405.1 of Ottelia alismoides. Taxonomy (NCBI): domain Eukaryota; kingdom Viridiplantae; phylum Streptophyta; class Magnoliopsida; order Alismatales; family Hydrocharitaceae; genus Ottelia; species Ottelia alismoides. The sequence continues at coordinate 3,814 of JAZKJV010010927.1, read as the reverse complement.
TTGTATCCGAATCACATTCAGATCAACGTCCAATACTTGGACCAAGATTCAGATCACTTCTCTACTGAGAGGAGTCACTAAAATCCAGACCCGTTTCATCACTCCCTAGGAATGGAAGCGTCATGGTTATACAATCGTTTATGATCACATCACCCTCAGGTATTCCCAATACCTGTACATCCTGCATACTGGAAGATTCAGACTAAACCCGAAGTATTCGATCAACTTTATACTGTCTACTTCATGGTTTTATCAGTAAGTTTCTCATTCGATCATTGGGAGTCGTATCGATCATATACTTTCCAAAAGCATATATCATACCTAGATCTTGATCATATACTTTCCAAAAGTATATATCAAACCTACAAATTCAGTCAAGCTTCCAAAGCGAGACGACCATGCGCACGGAATTTGATTCTTCCCAATATCTCATGAGTGAGCTCATGTCTTCCGGTTCAGTAACTGAACCTGTATGATCCCTTTGAGAGATCGTATTACTCATATGCCCTTATATGCACACCAGCGCGCCGGTGTATAGACCTTGATTAGGTCATCAACCTATTGGTCTGCCAAATGTACATACTTAGACATATAGCAACACATCTGTCTCCGGTCAGAGGATGCGTGCCTATATCATGACAGCATATTATATAGGACTTTGGTTATCTCGATCTCGTTAAGTCAACTCTTTGACCTGACTAATCTGACACCTCCGAATCTCTATTTCTATGCAGAGGAGGTGCATCAAGAGGTCGGTCAGATATCAGCCTTCAGAGATAAGGATTGCCATCTCCTACTCAGGCTGGAGATCATCTCTTAACAATCATTTGACGGTGCTTGATGAGTCCTCAATCTAACTCTTTAGATATTCATCCCAAGCACCAGCCTCTATGCTTCAATAGTTGAATCAACAGCTGTATGATCATCAAGATGGCCATGGTACATAACCCTAATTGTACTAAGGGACCTATTATGCAATTATTCATTCTTTATTTCAGATTAAGGAGTGAATTGCAATAACATTTTATTGCATAATGGCTCGCAGTGGGCTCGCATTTCCAACAGGATGACTTAGCCTGCCTCATGTCCGAGTAGTAGGCCACCTTCCGACAAGAGATGGACAAGTTTCAATAGGAGATGAGGGAGATTATGAGTGAGAAGGCCGCCATTAATGCACAGATTAAGCCGAACCCGAACAACCTTAAAAGGAAGTCCGAGCAGGTAGAGTTCACAGAGATTACCACTTCTATTGATTCACTTGGTGCTATTACTGCATACATGTTTGATGTTGATTTTGTTACACTTATGAGCGGTAGATGCCAGCAGGCGGTGCCTCGTCTGAGCGACGACCCCATGCAGCCTCAAGAGCGCCAGACGAGGAGGAGAGCGATGCTGATGCCGCTCATGATCATGATGATGACGGTGGCACTGACGCCACCAGGGACATTGATCCAGCCATTGGTACTGAGGCCGTCGTTTCACCAGATACAAGAGGAGGTGGTATTGATGCCACCATTATTGCTGAGCCAGAGGGCGGTACTGATGCTGCTATTCCAGATGCCGAGGGTGGTGCTGAGGTCATCATTTCCAGTTCTTCTCCTGTTGCTTTTCATTCATTTCATGTGTAAAGAAATGAAAATTGTGTGTTTATTCTGTGATATCTAGGGGTCCTTATATAGGACTAAACCCTAGGGTCCTTAGAGTGGAACTTACATAAATACCCCTATGGGTTACATAGGGAAGCATTTCATAAGGAAACAGTGATACATGGAAACAATGCATAAGGAAATAGAGGTAAATAAAGAAGCAATAATATATGGTATTTTCTAACACCCCCCTCAAGTTGGAGCATCTCCATCAATCATGCCCAACTTGGAAGTTATCCATAGAAGACGCTTCTTTAGTAGTGCTTTTAGTAAATACGTCAGCAAGTTGAAGATATGTAGAGATATGTGGTGTGACGATCTGCACTCCCTCGTATTGCATCTCGAATGAAGTGACAGTCAACTTCAATGTGCTTCGTCCGTTCATGAAATACTGTATTTGTGGCAATGTAGGTATGCAGACTTGTTATCACAGTATAGTGGTACAGGAGTAGTAGCAGGGAACCCGAGGTCTCGTAGAAAAGATTCAAGCCACGTAATCTCACAAACAACATGGGCCATTGCCCTATATTCTGCCTCTGCACTTGATCTGGAGACCATGGTTTGCTTCTTGCTTCGCCATGAAACAAGGTTACCTCCAACAATCATAGCATAGCCTGTAATGGATCGTCTGTCCTCAGGAGAACTGGCGTAATCAGCATCTGCATAAGCAGTGATATCAGTATGACCGTTGACCCTATAGATGAGTCCTCTCCCTGGTGATTCCTTAAAGTATCGAAGGATCAGAAGGACATTCTGCCAATGGCTGTAAAGAGGTCTTTCCATGTGGCGGCTAGCTCTGCTTACAGCATAAGATATATCAGGTCTAGTAACGGTAAGGTAGATCAGTTTACCCACGAGGCTTCTGTATCGTGTAGTGTCTTCAACTCAGAATCGGCGGATATAGTATGTTTTCGTACCTCAGCAGGAATGCCAAATGGTTTACATCCTTGTAAACCGACTTCCGTAAGAATATCCAAGCAGTATTTCCGTTGTGATAGATGTAACCCTTCAGCAGTGCGTATCACCTCAATACCAAGAAAGTACCAGAGTTGTCCAAGGTACTTGGTGATAAATACCTTCTGAAGGAAGGCCTTGGTCTCTAGAATTCCATTGTCGTCCTCACCAGTGACCACCATATCATCAACATAGACAACAAGTACCACAGTGCTAGTGGATCGTCGTCTAATAAATACAGAGTAATCATATGTTGTCTTGTGAAAGCTTAGAGAGCTGATTTCAGTGGTAAGCCTGTCAAACCAGGCTTGAGACTCTGCTTTAGGCCATAGATGGCCTTACGAAGTCGGCACACATACTCCCCCTCGACAGAGTAACCCGGTGGCTGCATCATATAGACCTCCTCTTCATGATCACCGTATAGGAAGGCATTTTTTACATCCAGCTGATAAATTGGCCAGTTCTTGTTAGTTGCAGCAGAGAGTATTGTGTGAATAGTAACCCATCCTAGCAACAGGAGAGAAGGTCTCAAAGTAATCAAGTCCATATGTCTGGGTGAATCCTTTAGCCACAAGTCTGGCCTTAAGTCTGTCAATAGAACCATCTGGAGATTGTTTGGTCGTAAAGACCCATCTGCAAGCAACATGCTCAATGCTTGTAGGACATGGCACAAGATCCCATGTGCCCCTGGATACGAGTGCATCTATTTCGTCATTCATGGCCTTTAGCCAACCTGTATCTTGGAAGGCACTGTGATGATCTTTTGGAATGGAGGTAGTCATTAGGGCATCGACATATAGTTTGTCAGTGCACGAAAGTCCAGGAGTAGTAGTAAAGTTAGACATAGGATAAGTGGTACACTTTCTCTTTTGCTTCCGTAATGCAATCGGCAGGTTGCCTGGATCATCCGGGACAATAGTGAGGGGACTGTCGAAGAGGGCATATCATCCTGAGGTAGAGGTATGGGTAGAGGGACATCTGTGGTGAGGTCCGAGATCGATGGGTATTAGATGATTGGTGTTGGGAGGAAGATCTAGAGGGACATCGGTGACTGGCTGTGTGAAGAAGCTGGTTTGCTCAAAGAAAGTTACATCTGCAGATATGTAGTATCGACCGTCAATAGGATCATAACCATATGTAACCTTTTTGAGTGTAGAAGCTAACCAAGGAACCATACATTTGATGGCACGAGGGATAGTTTGTCCCTTGGGATA